>MJHO01000025.1:78967-678967 GCA_002076135.1 Xerophyta viscosa | reverse complement strand
TGATATCTTGTTGGTAAATGATAATATCTACACTTTAAGATTAGTAAACTTAATTTAATCTCAAATGGAACAAGCTACATATCCTTAATTAATGCACGTTTACTAACTATTTTGTTAAATGTCTGTCATATTTTCATGTAACATAAATTCAATTATTCTAAATTATTGGCAGTGATTACATATTAAATTATGCAATTCTTCTGGCAACTTTTTGTTGTAATTTTTTTTTAATTAAACATCTCAAAGCCAGTTGCATTAGTTATGACAGAACATTATTGTCATTATATATATATATATATATAAAGAAAAAATACACATTGCAGACACGAAAGGTCACCAAAGATGATACATTTACCCTTAACCAAAAAACAAAAGGAAAAAAAGGAAAACAAAGGGAAACTTGATAATTCCACTAATTATAATTACAAAGCCTAGAAACACCCCAGCAAGTTCTGCTCTTATTACACAAAAAATTACACATAAACAAGGGGGAAAGCTTATAAATTTTCCCCACACCCCGCCCTAATTATCATTACAAAGGTTGATCGCAATCTACCTATGGTAACATTTGGGATAGCTACACCACTAAGCAGCCATCTCTCAATCAACATGGTTAGCACCCTCATGTTTCTCCATATTGCAAATTCGTCACCAACTTTCCAAACAATTCATATTAGGCCCTCGTCTTACATTTTTGCTTCACTTATCTGCCTCTATTAGATTTTGGCTCGCGGCATTGGCAGGTGGATTTACGTGGCATTGGTTTCTGCCCCGCCATATGCCGCTACGGAATGACTACAAGCGAAGCAAATATATAGCTTTGAACTATTTTGAAAAATTTGAGACCTGAAGGCCAATTTGTAAATATGGAGAATGTGAAGACCCAACCATGTAATATCACTATCTATATAGGGATAGATAAAGATCACTAGCTAGTGCATTCCACCAAGGCCAGAGGTCTTGAATGAACTCCTGGAGATCTTCGGAAGCATGAAGAACCCCACAAATCCACAAACAAATGCTATCGCAGATGCTAGAGCAAATGCCGGGATGTTACCCTTTCCGAATAGTGCGTCCCATGGACCTGCTGATAGCGAGATAATCACCTGCGCGATGAAATCGTTAACATTATGTTAAAATTTAGCTGAACAAGATAACAATGCAGGTGATATGGGATATGTACCTGAGGAACGACTATAGAGATGTTAAGAACTCCAGTGCACAATCCTGAAATATAACAAAAAAGCAGCCAAATCATGAGTTTTGGTTTTTTTTTTCAGTATTTTATTTGCTTAACAATCAAACCTTGGCCTCCGCCACCCCGAGCAGCTAATTGCGCTGTAACACCGAAAGGAACACTATACAAAACCTGCAAAAATTCATAGACTTGAGCGAAGTCTGCAATTTTATATAAGCATTATCAACTTATGATTCTTACAGCAAGTGGCAATCCAAGGGCTGTGAAGATGGTAAATGCTGCCGCTCTAATATCACCGTCTGGTCCAATCGCATGCTGGATCCCTTTGTTATAATCCTTCACTGAGTAATAACCTACTATGCAAATTGCAGCCATAGCGATGCTTACGCAGAAATTGCTAATCACCCAAACTATCCGTGCAGTCAATTTCCGACAAAGTGGTTCGATCATGAATGAACCAACAGCCAGAACAATCTGATGATCATAATATAATATAATTAACGAGCATTAGCTAGCTTAACTTTATTGTTGTAAATAATTTGTTACATGGGCTCAGTTTGCGTATGTAGGAATATCATTACCGAATTGAATAATAAAGCCCAGGCTCCTGCTCTAACACCTTTATCGTAAGCGTTGATTTCAGCGTTTGTTCCGCTTGGATTGCCATGGTAGACTTCGCGGCCCATCCAGTCGGTATCATAGAGAATGAATGGGAACCATGACAACTATACATACACGAACAAAAAAAAAAGGTAATTTCAGAGATTGCTACCATGAGCAAATGCTAGGACCTGTAAATTTGACCCAAAAGGCATCTCTAAAACTATGTGAGAATCATCTCCACTACGTATTTCAAATGGTTGGTACACGATACACTTACAGTGGATTTGCACAATCAATGTATATAAACCTCTAGCAAGTGGTACATTCTTGAAGGCATATTTGAGAAGCTTACCCAAGTAAGAGAAGTGACAAAAAGAACTGAAGGCATTCCTGGTGGTAAATCCTTAAAGGCGCTGAAGATATCAAGGAATCCTACTTTCTCTTCATTTGAACCAGCCTTATGAGCAAGTTTATCTAGTGGAGTCTCTTTTGCGAAAACCAGAGTCACCGTCAAGCACAAACCGAGGAAAAGCTGTAACACAATAAAAGGATATACAGAGCATGTCTTGTAAATTATATGCAATTGATGGTAGAACAAGGGTATACATCCCAAAATTCATGAGTCAAAAGAAACCCAAAAGTCGCATCCGAAAGATGCAATCTTTTGCACCCATTCGAAGCACCTGGTATGAGTTTTTCGACTAATTTGTCAAAAGTTTTCTTCTGTCCAGCATTTTCATCGAAGAAATATGTGGGCTTGAATTCAAGAATGAACGATGTAGAGACGTACAATAGCTATCAAAAAAGCTCCTTTAAGATTTGCACAGACTTCACAGCAAGCAGCATTTTGCAGAAATGGAAACCACCTAGAAGAGAAAATAGAAACCATAAGAAGGTGCATATATATATCAATTATCATATATGATGAAATAAAGCAATATTTGAATAGGATCTCTAGCAAGCGTACTTGTGCCATTTTCCACTAGCACCCGAAGCATAACCTAGGATGTTTCCGAAAGCCATCCATGAAGCGAATATAGCATTAGCAGCACTGCATCCTTCCGGTCCTATTGCAAAAAAATAGAAAAGATTTCAAATTGGCATCATAAATACTATCATAAAATTTGAAGCAAATAAGTCAAGCTTTGTTGGTTTAGTGATAAAACGTTCACCTGAGAGATCAGCCATAAGCGCACGGGCAGGGCCCTATGACAAGTTTTGTTGAACAATATAAACAATTAATATGCTGGCAAGAGAAATAACACAAGATTGTAGTTGAGTAATCTTACTTGTACAGCATTGTTGGCAAGATCTAGCATCCAGAAACCTGCAACATATACGATAGTTGCGTGCCACCGTGGACCATGGTAAATACTGTAAAATATAAATTTTACAATAGGTCAAGTTTTTATTTGCATTATCAGAACCATTCAAAAAAAAGTAATTGGATAACTATTCACCTGCAACTCTGCTTATTTGTGTCCCCTAGTGCATAACCTATATCCGATGAAAATGCTATCAAACACACCTGAATTTTATAAAGGCTGCTATTAGATTCTTCAATCGAATAAGGAGTCTAAATCATATATATTGAAACATGTTTGTACTTACAGCACACATAATCAGTAGACAACCAGTAAGTATGAAGGGCCGCCGCCTTCCAAGTCTTGAACGGCATCTATCGCTATACAAACCACACAGAGGTTGGACCTGCATACAAGTAGTGTTGTATTGAAATGTCAACTTAATTTCTTTGCACACCATTATTATTATGTCAGTAAGTTCCAATGAAGTAAAACTTGAAAGATATAAACTTTTCATAGGTGCTTACCACAAATCCTGCTATAGGGCCACAAAGCCACATGATAGAAGAGAGAGAATGCGGTAAACCAAGTGTCTGCACATACCATAACATGAATGAGAATTTATGTTAAGATTTGTTACATCTAGCAAGCGAGGATGTAATTGCACTCCAATAATAGCGCAAAAATTAGAGGAGCACACACTATCATGATGGTAAAAGAAGCAGAGCATGTAACGTCCGGCACTTGTCCTACCCATAGTTGGCCTAGCAACTCCCACTAGCTGGTGGATCTGGAGTTGCTAAGCCTTATATGCCCCTTGCTTATTAACCCAACTTTTTCCTCCTAATTAGGGGTATGAGACTAAATCCCATAACCACCTCAATTCTCTCCTATGGACCCATGGCCCATAGGCTCTCCATAGGCATCTACGACCGATAAATAAGGGATATTACAGAGCATGTCAACTTTGAAACATGCTTATGTCAAAAGATTCAAAAGTTGTAAGGTATCTCGACTATCTTATAAGATTGTTATTAACTAGAGGTAATAAATTGAGCTAATTGAGAAGTTGGAGAACCAGCATATATACAGGTTCATTCACCTGTTGCATAGCTTATCAAAATGGTCTTGAATATCAGCTTTATTCTATTAAACAGTGATATTGACAAAATGTAACTCATGAGATAAGAACACAGTGACAATGGGATTAAAAGCAGAGAGATTACCAACAGCAAAGAACACATTGAAGTTGGTGTAAGTCAAAAATTTTGATCCTAAAGAATCAGAATCTTGTTAGACCTTTCGGGCTGGAAATTTACCAACAGGGCAATCATAGCACCACTCTGGTTCATGCTTTTGGGGGTGGCACCGAAAAGAGCCAAGGACTTCGATAAATGTAAAGATCAGCACATGAGGTATTCCTTTGGAAGTTGATCACCTACTTGGGACCAAGTAAAAATGACTTAACTCGGTTGACATCCCTTGCCATGGAAATTTTCGTTGAGGAATACTTTTATTTATTTTTTTTTTAATAGTTGTTAAAAATTATTATTTTCTTCATAAAAAATAACACATCCATAGAAAAAAGTCTTAATATGACTTTCTATTTGTCAACATCTTTTTCAATTGCTTTCATCAACCTTCAAAACATTTAACTATTACTAGAAACTAGACAAATATAAAATAAAAAAGAGGCACTGTCATCTTTGCCTGATTACCATGTACAAGTTGCCTATATAGGATACAAGGAGAAACCTGCTAAATCAAATTTGTTTTTCCTTGCATATAATATGATAGGCCTTGTCTTTATATGTTTGTCTTAAAGTACAGCGGATAAAAGATGAGAAAGAACTTCAAAAGTCAGTGAAAGCATGAAACCATACTATTGTTCCTATGGTGAAGGGATGTTACAGTGGATGGACGGCCGGAGCTCGGGAACCCTTTCACCCATCTTTGACTCTCCCTACCATTCCGATCATGCGCACTTGTGGGTTACAAGCTAACAGTAACACGTACATGCATTCACTCACATGCTTTGAGTGCTCAGAATTTTGGGTTATGAGTTATCTCCTAGATCGAGCAAGGCGTGACCGCGGTCACGCCGCGTCGCAGACCACGGTGCACACTGTACAGCACGCGGTCCTCAAATGGGATGGGCCTTAAGGCTTGGCTGGTTAGGCTGCGAGAATGGGCTCCGATCAACTTTAATCAGTCCTCGGTCCTCGGTCCGGTCTGCCGGTTTTCCGGTCCTGGAACAGACCGGAGCTTGCAGCCAGATCATAGACCGCGATTCAGACCGAATTTGTACAGGTCCGGATAGGACCGAACTCACTAGTCTAGTCAAATTTTTCGGTCCGGACCGGTATATGCACACCCCAATGGTCAGCGTAAGCTAAAAGACGAGTTCTCCTCACGATTTGATCGTTCCATTGGCATTCACTAAAACCAATCCGATGGATCAAACAATCAAAATTAAACTCTTAAAAAAATCACGATAATAACGGACACATGCAACGATTATACATTTATCTAATTGGTACGAACATGTATATCTCATATACCTGAACATAGGGTGTGAGGAGTGATAGTTGGAGTGCCCAACCGTACTGCACGCCGCCGGCAACGCAGCAGGCGACCACCAGGCGCCATAAAGGCGGCGTTTGCGTCGCTCCAGAAATCGATCCAGAACCATTTCCATTCCCCAGATTAGCCAATCCTGCGTCGCCCACCGCCAACTCCAGCTCTCCCTTAGCCATTGTCGATCAACCAATCGAATGATCGATGGCAGCGAAAAAAAGATAGTTCTTTGCACCTCCCCTGAAATTTTGAATGTAGAGAATGGAGGAGAGGATTGTCGGAGATTATATAGACGCAAAGGAGAGAGGTATGTTGTGCTGCCGGATTGTTTTAGCATCCCTACGTTTGGGACACCTTATCCACCACAGGTAATTACCGCATTTTAAGGAAGCTAATCAATACATTTAATTATTTATATATATATATATCTCGTTTACTCTAAAAAAAAAATTCTTTCTACATCATTTCTGGTTTTTTTTAAAATACCTAGTGATTATCTAAACAAAATTTTGAGGTTATATAAGACCAAATTAACTATAATTTGATCATATATATATATATTATATATATATATATATATATATATATATATATATATATATATGTATATATAAAATTAATGGGAAGGATAAGCCCCCAATCAATACTCAAACTTCATGTATGTGAATGAATGTGAAAGATGTTATTTGTTTCTCACCTGCTACGACTTAATATTAATTTTGGACATATTTTCTAGTTTTGAATATCTATGTTTGGTAAGTGATATTTCGACAACAAGATGACCATCTTAGATTGTACGTTGTAAGTTATTTTCGCGATGAGTTGAGTTTTCTAGCATTTTAGGCGACGTTGGCGACACCAAATTTTCATCAATGTAAATAATATCAGGTGAATGTATTTTGGAGGAGTGAGCGAGCAGCGAAGTGGACGGGCGGGGGCTCATGAACTGGACATATGTGCTCAGCGATGTTAGTGACGTCCAACCGCCTACTTCTCTCTTGTCCCTTCTCGCTGACATATGTGCTCGCATCCTGAATATCTTGAGCCCAGTGAACTGGACACCTCCTAACTCCCTCAATTAATTCATTTGGCGCTCATAGAGAGATCATATTGAACCAATGGAGCTTGGATTGTAAGAGATTGCACCACGTTGCTATTTTTGGCGCATTTGGCTAGAGCGAATAGCGGAGTCTTCAGCGGTAAATCACGGACTTTATTCTCAATATTCTACAATGTAAATTAAAGGGATAATTATTGTTCAAAAAATATAATATGTAAATATATAACTATATTATATTATTTATTACTATTATTATAGAATATTTTACTTTGTTAAAAAATTTAAATTTTCTATAAATATATATCGAAAAAATAAATTCCAACATACTTGTTTGAGAGTCCAATATAGAGTGTCCGACACGTGTATTCAAAATTTTATTTTTATTTTTTAGATATTTATCTAACATGTATGATGTACGTGCTGCATGTCTATGGCGTATATATATTAAGTATTATATAGGATAAAATTTGAACATAACCGTAATTCATAACAGAGAACTTGTTAGCATCCTAAAGTGGCATAATGTTAAAAAGAAAAAATTAATATTTTTTAAAATACATACAAATTTGTCTGTACTTTTTTTAAAATTTTTAAATAATATTTTAGACTTTAAAGTTAGTATGATAGCACGTTCTTTCCGACCTTCATGGTTGTGGTACGATGGCTACCACGTAATCCCACGCATGTGTGGTTAGTTCATCATGTCTTGCTTAGAAAATAATCCAATTTATTTAAAGGTTAGTGGGTTCATATTTCAAGCTTAATAATAGCTTTTTATAATCATAAGGAAAAGAAAAAAGATGGGTCATCAGAACTTCCACATTTCATATGATTTGGAAACAAAATTACTATAAAAATAATAACAAAAGGGCAAGGAAAGCCAAAATATGGTGGTGGATTAATATAAATAAACATAATAATTTTGATGGAGGTGGAAATTGGAATCTATGAAACTTTTAAGATTTGTGTAGTTTGAAATGATGAAGAACAAGTTATTGGATTCTGATTTTGAACTCAAAAACACTTGTTTCCTGAGTTGTCTTATCATTTAGAAGGGAAACACGAGTGCTCTTATGACTCATTTATGATAAATTAGTTTCTGCTTTTTAAACATATTCCAATTCAACCTCCTATTAAAAAAAATAGCTCAAATCAGCTCTCGATCATAAACTTATGAGTATTCAAGACGGCCAATATACTATTGATAATGGTTATTATAATGTTATAACAGTGTATTATACTATTGAAATATAATATTTCAGGGGAATTATATTAGTGTCGATAGTATAGTGTTAGTGTTGTGATAAAAAAAAAATTATAATATTATAATTTAGAATTATGCCATTGTAAAGTAAATTAGTATTGTATGAGTAGAAATGATCATATTATTTCTTTGATTTTATACGTAATCTAAATTGAATCTTGTGAGAAAAATTGTCTCCAATGAAGAATTGTAAAACCTAAAACTTATAATAGTCAAAGGTTTAACAAACTATTTGAAAACAAAAAAGGAAGAAAACAAAAGAAAGAGAACGATAAACGTCGATATAAGACTAGCGAAGAAATTCTCAAGCTAAGACTTCCCTCTTTTTTCCAATATTTCCTATAGGAGTTGGGATCGTCTAGTTCTCAACTTAAAGATTTCCTTTTTGCAGGCTATTTTCGATTAGTTTCGCAATCATCACCAACAAGACCATCGAAGAATTCTCAAGTTAAAACTTTCCTCCTTTTTTCCTATAGAAGTTGGGATCGAGCAGTTCTCAACTTAAAGATTTCTTTTTTCGCTGACTATTTTTACATAGTTTCGCAATCATCGCCAACAAGATCATGAATAATAATCATAAATGGTGCTAAGTGGAAGTCTCATTATGGGGGTCCCTTAGAGATCTTGAGGGACAACAACAACACAAATCTACACCACTTCTACAGTTCATATCAAACACTTTAAAGATGATCAATTGGAATCATGGTGCACATAGGTATCCATAATGTGTGTCACACATATTGCGTTATATAAAGTACATTTTTCAATATTCAAAGATGGTAGGTTGTATAAAAAAAGGGAATAATTACATATCACTTCACCTCCCAAAAGTTTTACTCTTACATTTCAGTCCCCAAATATTCCACTCTTGCATTTCAGCCCCAAAAATGTATTTCTGTGCTGTCGTGGGGCGCTCGTGCGCCGTCACGTTGCGCGTTTTCGTATCTTCGAAAATTAAAATGCACGACTGTTGATTCTAGGACGGCTGATATGCAATTATCTTTAAAAAATTAGATGTATACTTACATACTTTCTCTAATTTATTTTTATTTACCTAATGATAAATAATTCGCCAAATAAATTCGTGTATGGAGGAATAAGTTTGAACTGGACACCTAGCAAATCTATATAAAAAAAAGAAAGATATATTTTGTTTTTTTTTTTGGTGGTTTTATTTCTTGCTTTTTGTGGGTTATACACACTTGCATTCTCTTTTTTGAGATCTTGGGACTTCAATATTGAGATATTATATTGGATGATCATAGATGTTACGATCTTTAAATGATCGTAAATTATAGATGATTATATTCGAAGTAATTCGTGTTATTTATTTAGAAAAAAAAAATTGAGAGACCACATAAACTATTGTAAGCTGAGTAGGGTCATGTGATGCTAATTTTGGATTTTGAATTATTTTTTTTTTAAATTTGAGTGATGAATCTCCAATTAGTCTAATTGAATGATGTAATCTGTTTTTCACCTCTATTATGATAATATATTTCTATTTCCCCTTCCATTTCATAATATTTCTACAACTTTATATGGTGATTTTTTTAATGACCTTGAATACTTTTAAAATCTTTTATTTTTTCGATCCAAAGGTCAACCAAAAATAATTTTCACTTTACAATGTGATCGAGGTAGATCTCGTCTGTCAATAAAATGTTCAAATACAGATGTTGACTTAGAAAAGTAAGATCAAGCATCACACAAGACACATGATTTTTACTTAAAAATTCTCAAAAAAAAAAAGATAAAATTTCGGACTTTCTCGTTGCCACCGGCTCAAAGTATCCACTAAGATAAATAGGATTATAAAGTTCTATCTTCCGTTTAGAATCCTCTCAACATTTCTTTTATTTACATACAACATTTTTTTTTGAAAAATATTTACAATGAAAGTTAAATATATCAAATATAACCTATGAATTCTTGTCTGAGTGACTTATTATATTTGCTAGCATTTCCTTATCTGATCGTGCTTTATTTTTTATTAAGCAGTTATAAATAATTTTTTTAAATATCACCAAATCCTTGAGCATTTTGTTGTAACTGTCTAAGCTGAAGTAAGCTAATATCAATACTGAGATCTTCAGCTGATACTAGTATTTATTGATACCGATACGTGTGTTTGCTGATACCAATATCGCTCGCCGATACTACTATCTGTTAATACTGATATCGTCCGCTGATACTGAGGTCATTTGCTGATATTAAAATCTTCCGAATTCGAACCAAGACGTAATTGATATCGCCAAGACCTATAGAGTTCAGGTTCAGCTAAGGTTAGTTGAACAATAGATTTGGTATACACACGTCTTTGTATTCCAACCATCAATGCTTCCTTTCTACGTATAAAACTTATGATGCAACATATCAAACCTATAATTAATAAAAAAAAGCCGGTCAAAGTTTAGTTCTCCATTCATTTCTTACAAAAATCAATGTTATAATAAATAAATAAATAAATAAATATACATATATATATATATATATATATATATATATATATATATAATGCTTCCTTTAAGTTGGCGTGTGGATAAAATTCTAAGTGCTACAAAGCTAGTAGTTGACACTTCAATATTAAAATTATAAATTTTAATATGAGATCTACAGTTTTCTTACTAAAATTATTTCTAAAAATATTTCTCAATAGATTTTTTGGGATTCGAAATTCTGAATGGATTCAAAAATAATTTTTAAAATCCATTAAAATTTTAAGACTTTGGAGCCTAAAAATATCTATTTAAAAGTATTGTTTGAAAAAATTTTAATACAAAAATTATAAATTTAGTCATAATTTATAACTTTAATTTTATAACTTTGTCTAATATATATATATATATATATATATATATAATATATATATATATATATATATATATATATATATATATATATATATATAATATAATTTTTACAACTTAGGGCATGAGACGTGGTGGAAAACAGGAGCAGAGGATTTCTATCCACATACTCGATCTAGGATTTCAATACGGCGCCACTAAGACACCCAAGAGACACTACCTAATATAATTCAATGAATCAATTCTTATAGAAATGTTTGACCATGAATAGTAAAAAACGAATACAATATGGTGACTAATAATATTAGAAAGAGGTATTTGCATTTTTATGATCTAGATAACTTAAAAATTGTGAAAAATATATTCATCCAATTCAAAACATTTTTTCTTACCTCCTAACCATTTGAAAATAATGAAATTATTCTCGTTTTTTAAGAAAAATTATAAAAAAGAAGAAGGACAATTTCTTTATTTTACATAATCTAACATAAAACATAATTTAAATTATAAAAATATAAATAGGTTATAGTTTTTATTCTTCCTTTATTTTTTTTTAGCACTTGAGTACAGTTAATGGATGTATTAAAGTACCTTTTGTTTACCAATTAAAAGCCATGCAACACATCATCATTCCATATTAATTTACTTGGAACCTAACTCAATTTTATTTGGTGGATGCTTTGGGTCACATCAGACTCGAGTGAAGCTCGATTTGTCGGACGTAATGGTGCACGCACCACTGCTACCGACCAAATCCATCGAATTGCAATTGCACCCTCCTCCTTATTCTACTTCACTGACCAACATTTTGGTCCCATATGTGCACTGTAGTAAATCGCATCATATACAATTGTTGGCTTAACAAGCAGATATGGGGACACTTGTATATCAGCCTCTCTCTCTCTCTCTCTCTCAAAATTATCTTTACAAATAAAATTTTCATTTACAACCGGTTATTTTCGACATACAAAAAATTTATTAGAATTAATTTTAGACAAACTTTGAATACAAAGGTTATAAATTATATTGAAAACTATTTTGTATTTAAAGTTTTTACAAAAAAGTATTTTTCGATAGTTATTTTTTATATTAAAATATTAGTGGGTTAGTATATTAGTTTTTAAATTCACTAAAATTTTGAAGTCTCAAAACACTTATTTTAGAAATATATTTTGAAATATAAAATTATAAATCATATCAAATTTTTTAATATTTAAATATTCTATAAAATATGCTTTATTAGTAATTGAAATATTCTTGATATAAAAATCAAGATAGAAGTTGGTTTCCAAACATTTGAAATGAGAGGCAGATTTGAAAAAAGTTTAAAATACTCGGTCTAAAATGCAATTATCACAAGAGTAGTGATCCCCGTCCAGCAAAAGGTGGTACGCAACATTCTGCGATACACAAGAACATATACATAAATTATACCCATTCCTGTTACGATACCTCCACAAACTCGGGTTCTAAAGGTGGGATTAGGGCTGAAAACGAGCCGAGCTGCTCACGAGCAGCTCGAGCTCGAACTCGTTAAAGCTTGACACGAGGCTCGATTAATATCGAGCTCGAGCTTGACTTCAGCTTAAATTCAGACTCGGTTAACTAAACGAGTCGAGCTTGTGTATTGTAATACTTGGCTCGTTAGACTCGTGAGCCTATACGAGAACAGTTGATAATGAGTCTTTTGAATCCAGCCCGGACTGTTACAAGTAGATTGAGCCCAACAAAAAATATAGCTGTTTACAATTTAGTCTGAATTATAATAAAAATTATAAATATTGCCACCGTGCACATTATTTTCGAACTAGGTACTCCAGCTCGAGCATGGTTTTTTTTGAAACGAGCCAAGTTCGAACTGGACTGCTGAGGCTCGTCGAGCTCAAGCTCGAGCTTGAGCAATGTCAACCGAGCCGAGCTTGAGCTAGATAGTATTCAGCTCAAGTTCGGATCGTTTTCAGCCATAGATGGGATGGTCCCTACCTGATACAGGGTGGGCAAAGGTCAAACCCTGATGGTGCCGCAATAAGTTCTGGGCTAGCATCGGCGGGAGGTGTTCTTCGAAATGAATTTGTTGACATCGTTTAATTCGGGCCAAAAAAATAATCCAAATAAAAAGATATGGGCCTTAAATTAGTGTAGAGGTTGGATAGTAGAATTTGGCCCTATATCTTTTAACCGAGAGAGAAAATTTAGTATTATAAGTGTAGATGGTCTAGACTAATCACCAAATAAATGGACCACTCTTTTTAAGTTCAAAAAGGACTTGATTGTGGGTTTAGTCAAGTTAGGCAAATTTGGTCATTGATTGGGGGGTTTTAGCATGCATTTGGGCTATGTGAAAAATATGGGATTCAAAAGAGTAATGCTGGTATAGAAACCTTGTTAGCGACTGCCGAAAAATACGTGATTTATGCATGTCAGACATATTTTCCGAGAGGCTAATCCCCTAGCGAATCATTTGACTACTAGAGCATTTAATCTACCACTAGGACTCTATTTTCTTGTATGTTCTCATCTGGTGGTTTATGTTTAAAGCTTACTCCAGTTTGATATAAATGGCACTGACCTATTAAGAATAATGAAGATTTAAGGGACCTCGTCTCTTATTATATATATACTAAAAGAGAGAGCATGTTTCTACAGTAACTACTACAGTACCGGTCAAATTTGCAAAAAAAAACCCCCACTTTTATAAAATGTGTTTTTTCACCCATTAAAAATCTATTTATAAGCGTCTAATTCAAAGCCCCATATCTCTATGCAGAAGTATCTTTTTTTTTTTTTAAATAAATCTTCCAAATAAAATTTAAATTTCATTAAAATGTATAACTTTTAACTTTAATTTTTTTTTTTTTAAGAAAACGGTTTGTTTTAAATCATTTTAAATTCGTTAATATTTTAAATGTAAACGGAATCTACGATTTTTATTTTGAAATTTTTTCTAAAAATATATTGGCATATATATATATTATAGATTCCTGCAAACTGGAATACGATTTTTAAATCTGTTACGGCTTTGGACCTTCTGAATGATCATTTATGAATATTAATTGTAGAATTTAGCAGGATCAATCGCTTTTATGTTAGAAATTATATATATATATATATATATATATATATATATATATATATATATATATATATATTACGTTCGCACATATCGTAATTTGTTAATAATTCGGATAATTTAGATTTTATTCAGAAACTTTTTGACTTAACATAAACAAAAAAGTGAGTGAAAGTAACTGAAAATTTTAAACATATTATCGCTGCTTTCTTCCATTTAAAAACCACATATATATACACCGTGCATACAGTAATATAATTTTATTTTATTTTTAAATCCATTAATAATTTAGAGTCGTAGAAATGTTAATTAAATGTATCTTTAAGTAAACTTTTACTATAAAAAATTATAAATCTCATCAGAATTAAAAATTTTCATATTGAAGTTTTTTGAAAATATCTCAAATTATATGAAATACGTTGGCACGTACCAAAATACTATTTCATTTTGTTTTTAAATCTATTTTTATTTTTATTAATAAAAAAGTTACAGAACTTTTGCTTCTTTTTATTTTTAAATATTCAGAAGTTGTTAGTTTGAAGTTTTCATATTTCTAAATATATATTTTATTTATTTTATTGATACTATAGTACTAGTTTATTTTATTTTTTGTTTCATTAATAATTCAAACAATACAATTCGTGGATACTGTAATATAATTTTATGTTACTTTTCTAAATAATATCTCGAAATATATATTACATGACTTGAAATAAACAAAAAGTGAGAGGAAGTAATTTAAAATTTTAAAATATTATCGCTGCTTTTTTTAACTTAAAAAGTTTATGTTATACATTCGTCCATACAGTAATATGATTTATTTTATTTTTTAAATTGTCAATAATTCAGAGCGTAGACATATTATTTTAAACGCATTTTTAAGAAAACTTTTAACATAAAAAATTATAAATCTTATTAGAATATATAATTTTTATATTAAAAATTATCCGAAAAAATCTCAAATTATATGCTAATATATTGGGGCGTACTATAATACGATTTTTTTAATGTATATATTATTTTTATTAATAAAAAAGTTACAGAACTTTCGCTTCTTTTTATTTTTTAATTTAGAAGTTTTTATATCTCTAAATGTATATTTCATTTTTATTCATACTATCGTACGATTTTATATTATTTTTTTAATAATATTTTATCAAATAATATAATTCGTGTATACAGTAATATAATATTATGTTACAAGTTTTCCCAATAATATCTCGAAGTATATATTACATATATTTGTACATACCATAATATGATTTTTTTTAAAAGTACTTTTTAAAAAAAATTCAATATAAAAACTGTAGATTTTCGTATGTAATTATAACTTGCTGTTAAAAGTTTTTTCCAAAAGTATCTCTAGATATGTGTATAATACTTTCAGTCGTATCCTATGGATATAAAAAATTTAGACTAAGTCGGTATGGATATTATTGATACATAATAATCTATATTAGCTGTAGTAGTAGAAGTATGCGGGGCAACTTGGCCGCTGCAACGCGCGGTGTTACCATTCTTGTTTTTTACTAAAAAAGTAAATTTGTAAATAAAATTTTGTTCCCTTAAACATGAACTTCAATGATAAATCACGTTTAAGAAATATCTAGGAATTCCGTTTTTAGAGGATTTAACTTTTTAAATTTCTCAAAACATAAATAATTCTACGAGTTTGTAGCAATTTTTTTTAATTTCTTAAAACATAATCCACGCAAAGATAAATTCCCACAATCTATTCAATAATATATAGTTTGTATCTCTACTTAAATATAAAAAAATAAAGTATATTAGTGCGACGTAAGATGCTCAAAACAAACTATGAACAAAATCGAGTGCTTACAGTATAAAAGATTTCGCCTTATTATTTTTTAAAAACAATATATTATGTAGTGTGAGAATACTTCATAATGGTTAAAATTTATTATATTTTTAAAATCATAATACGCAAAAGTATAGAGTGTAATTCGTGCCGTAGCAGTTATGTAAAGTTATAGATTTTGATGAGATCTACAATTTTTATATTTAACATTTTTTCAGAAAATACTTCTAAATTAATGTTTTGAGATTTTAAAGTCTTAGTGGGTTTAAAAATTAATCCATTAACCCGCTTAACTTTGGAGCCTCAAAACATATATTTGAAAGTATTTTTTAAAAAAAAAATTAACATAAAAATTATAAATCTTTATCAAAACTTATAACTTTCATGTTGAACATTTCTTCAAATAATAATTCTAAATAAGTGTTTTAGAGTGTCAAAGTTAACGGAAAAAAATAAGGGACTTATTTGTCAACTTTAAAAAAGAGAGGGGCTGAAATGGAAGTCTCCCTTTCAACAATATATAGTTAGAAGTGACTTCATCTTAACGGCACCGTGATCTAGATATAGAATAGAATCGAACTCAGCGGTTAAGAAACAGAAAAAAAAAAAAAAAGAAAAAAAAGAAAAAAAAAATTGCAAATAGGCAAAATTCCACCTATATTACTGGAATTTAACAATATAGGACACCACAAATATACTATATTCCTAAGCGGCGTGGTCATTATTCTTACAGCTACTCTTTCATATTTTACGTGGCAAATAAAATTATGAAGGGGCTCAGCTTTTGTTCCATCATTGGTGGGCCAGAAAATTTTGATCCCATATGTTAGCGTACGGCAAAAGAAAATATTTGTGATTATTTTTTAGAAAAAATTTTAATATAACTATTATAAACTTTTATAAATTTATAATCTTTATATTAGAAATTTTTTAAAAAAAAATATTTTTAAATAGATATTTGGAGCTCCAAAGTTTAACAGGTTTGAATCAGATTTTTTTTTTAAAAAAAATTCACTTCAAATCCGTTAAATATCAGAGCTTCAAAATACCTAATTGAAAACAATTTTTGAAAAACTTCAACGTAAAAATTATAAATCTTATCATGACACTTGATATTATTTATCACATATTATCAGATACTAATATTAATATAAATGAAGGCTAAAACAATCTGGAAAACCATTTTTTGTATCATGCAGGTTTTTTTATGATATTTTTAGAGCCCATTTTGGCATTGGATATGTTACAACGGTAAACGCATATAGGACATACTTGTGTGCTTGCATACTCGTATGTCTTAAATTTGCATTCTCATGTCCATCATCCTTAGAAAAAAAAAAAAAAACAGTTTTTTACGTGACATTGTTATATACATCGTTTCTTGCTAGATCTTGCCACGCGGACTGATGACTTGAATGCTATTATTATTATTATTATTATGATTAATGTAAAGTCATGTAGTACATGCCAACATAAACAACTTGAACCTGCTCATGCATGGCTCTTGGTACCCGAATCTATGGTTTGGTGAAATGTGTAAATATTGCACGTTAAGGAATCAACTACTTTTTGAAGAGCCTTTTATATACTAAAAGCACACCTGTATTTCTTTTTTTTTTTTTAAGAAAAGAAGGAAAAAACTAGAAAATACCAATTTTGTGGACCTACTAATCTTCAGAAGTCGAGGTGGAAAGTTTCCTTTCTTGCCCCTTTATAGCCCTTGAGACTGATGAAAGTTATTCATGAGTCACATAATGGATGTAAGTGATGAGTGGATGTGGCATGACATTGATAAATGGTCGATCACCTTCAAGACGTACAATCACTTATATGGCACAAAATTTTAAGCTATTCGGAGAGAATGATGAATACCAAAAACCCCTGCCAAATTACAACAGTTGATAACAAGTGCATGCATCCGTAGTGAGATGATACGTCCCCACATTTTTCGAAAGAGGTGGTTTCGATCTTAGCCTTTTAGATCTAACGGACCGGTCTCTCCGACTAATTTTCGACTTGATTTTGGTTAAAGTGAAATATCAATTGGACCGCAACTACATTCGAGTTATACTTCAACGTAGTGATCGATGGAAGGAAGGCACTAAGTAGGGCATTATTGACTGGCCTTCACCAATTTCCTTACATATTTATGTCAGCGTTGACCAAGAAGCTGCCCCTTGACTGTCACCTTTAAAGAATATCTCATCAATGCAGAAATGTAGTTGATCAGATTCTTCATTTCTGGAAGATAAAATAAATAAATCAAGTGAACTTCACAACAGAACTTTTCATTCCTTCCTCTCGTCGATCGAAACTGTTGAAAAGACTTCGAATGCAAAATTGATAAAAAAGTTATTTCTAGATTCAAAATAAAAAATAAAAAATAAAAAAACAAAAAAACAAAACAAAAAAAAAAAAAAGAAAGAAAGCATAATGTACGTTCACTACATCATCATAATGTATCCATGTTATTCATATGTCTAAAATCTCATACATAATAAGATCTAATTCATGAAAGTAAACTCCGGATAATCGCTGCTTGAGCACTGCTAATCTCAGAATTTGCAAGGAGCTCTGAAAGCTTTTCGCTGAGATCGTCTACTTCGCGGTGCAAGCTCCTTATATAGTTACATGTCTCTTGCAAGACCTTGGCAGCAGATACCTGCAAGAATAATCAGTAATTTTTAACATAATTTCAGCATTATTATTTTGAAATAAAATCAACTGTTTCGAAGATTTAAACTGATCATGGCAGAGATTTTTTTTTGCTATATTCGGTAAAAGAAAATACGTAATGAATTTCACCAAGACCTTCGGCACTAGATATACACCTGCAAGAGTAATTAGTGATTTTTTTTAATATAAATTCAGCATTGTTATTTACAATAAACCGACTCAACAAAATATTTAAGCTGGTAATAGAGATTGTTTTCCTTGCAAGAACAACTAGTCCATTTTTAACATAAGTTTGGTTTAGATTCTCCCAAAAACTTAAGCCGATACGCAGTTTGTATATACTTCTATAAAACAAAAGAAAATACAATGATAAACTTATCATTAAACTAATGAAATATAAAAAATAATAATAAATTTAAACAAAACTTATGCATATATACTAACCCTATCTGAGCCTTGAGTTTGTGTTTCAGGGATTATAGACTGAAGCTTTGACAAAAGATCATTGATTTGCTCATCAGTGATCCTAGACGAGCTAGACTGCCTAGATCGGGATCTTCTGCTGGACATATTGATTAACCCTAGTGAGTACTAATAATCTCAGAAAACAAGATTTCTAAACAGTATGACTAGGTTTAGAAAGAGACTAAGTAGCTCGATCGATCTAGAGATATCTATAGAATTTGCTGAGTTTGATTGGCTTATGCGTACCATTTATATAGTTGTTCTAAAACACACACAGAGGGAGAGAGAGAGAGAGAGAGAGAGAGAGAGAGAGAGAGAGAGAATCCGAGAATGGAGATTTGCCATGCTAAGGGCTATCTGCACGTTGAGTGTTAATTTTGAGTTCTTCCTGCTTTTTCAGGGTTTAGCAGTGAATTGAAATGGTTTAAAATCAGTTTGTCAGAAATACCACGGGCCATGTTGCGTTCCCTTTTTAAATTGGGGCAATGATCGGCAGGCCCCTGGCCGATTCCGATTCAGCCCCCGCTATCCGATCCACGGGGGCTCAAAAAACGAGACAACCTAACACCTCGGTTTCGGTCAATTTTTTGAAAAAATTTTCAACATGAAAGTTGTAGGTTTTGACGAGATCTACAATTTTCATGTTGAAAGTTTTTCCAAAAAATACTTCTAAATAGATGTTTTGGAGGTCGGAAGTTTAACGGATTCTGAAATGTCACGTCAAAATCGTTAAGCTTTGGAACTTCAAAACACCTATTTAAAAGTATTTTTTGGAAAAATTTCCAACATGAAAGTTGTAGATCCTCGTCAAAATCTACAACTTTTATGTTGAAAGTTTTTCAAAAAAATACTAATATAATGGTCAAAACGGAAATACACATTTTACGAGAGATGGACATAAACAGTAACCAGGGGCTGAATCGGTAGAGGTTTGTAAAGCAGGGGCTGGGGAGACATTAACCCTTTTAAATTTGCACAACTGTGGTGTATTTATTAGTTAGTTCAATTGATTATTTACCTTGAGAAGCTTCAAAAATTAGCTAATGATTTTGTAACATGGGTGGTGCGACGGTAGATTTATTTTTTACGATGATAACACAAAAGCGAAGGTTATTGTTTTTTTTTCTGATAATCTAAAAAAACAACCATACGATTTCCATGTAAAACGCCATCTATGTGAAATATTACTGATAAATGCTCCACAAATTATGGTAGAATGGACATCAGAAAGTTTTCATACTTAGGGTTCGACTTTCTGCACGGTCAATTACAAAATAAAATCTACTGCGCTCATAGGTACACGCTCATGCTGCCTTCGCATGCGACAGAACATTTTCATAATGAGAATTTTCTCCTAAAGAAACTAGGCTGGTTTTACCTAGAAAAAAAAAAAAAAAAAAAAAAAAAAAAAAAAAAAAAAAAGAGAAGTCATATGTTCTTTCAAAGTTACTCGGTCTAAACGAATGCCACCTCTTTTCTTCTTTTTTTTTTTCTTTTTTTTTCCCAGTAGTTTTCAACTATATTCTAATATATGTTAGTACAATTTCAGAAGGAATATAATGCAGTTTCATGACTATGATTACATGGTTTCTCCCTCCAATTTTGTTTCGCTTAATCTTTAATTTACTCAAATATTTAATAAGATTACGAGAGCCGATAATTAAACAAACGGATTTTTTTTCAAAAACATCTCTTCTTAGAAAACTCTTATAAGTCAATCTTTCAAATAAAAAACTAAGATAGCTTTCCGAAATACTTCTTTAGCTTAATCGGAATACTCACGAAAATACTAAAATAACTTACATAAAATATTTTAGTCTGAACATATTATAATATAAATACTGAACCGCACCGATCGTCTGTAATACTAAACTAACTATATGAAATACTTTTAAAATTTCAACAAGAATTATTAAAATGATAAGAACTGATTTGCGCAAGTTGTGAAAAGCACGAACGTTTTTACATTATTCCTTTAATAAATTTTGATGTGCAGGCATTTTGAGAGCATCTAAACATCATATACGATAACTTTTCAATAAAACTAAAGTGCTAAATGTTAATTTTATTATCTAATTACACCACCATTGAAAATCTTCATTATCAGCTTACAACTCGATTAGTATAATAACGACCCTATCAGCTTAACTAATTCACCAAACACTAATTAAGCATACATAGAAATATAAGATAATATTTTTTGAAATAACGATGTGAAATCTGTCCTAAAACAAACACCAAATTATTTGACTATTTCTAACCACAGTTATTTAAACAATGATCAGCGAGTAAACTATCTTCCTAGATATTAATGAGTAAAAATATATAACTTCCACCGCCTTCATAGTATTTTTATAAAATTTTGGAATAATTTTTTTATCCCACAGTACAATAGACAGAGTAATGGTTCATTAGCAATCCACTCGACCAGTTGAAGTATCACAACAGGGCGAAATATAAGACAATTCAATGGCAAGATGTGGCCTAATTTAATAATAATAATAATAATATTATTATATATTATTATTTTATTTGGGGGTTTCAGGCAGTGTGCAGCAATAGTTTAAGGTTGTGGCAGTTGATGATGATTAGAATCAAGGTTCCGTTGATGTGCAGCGTGCAACGCGGGGTCACATGGCGTGGATTCAGATGACAGCGAGACCCGTACCGCGATCCATGAGGCTTAATAGTTAGTTATCACCCTCAGACTATACAAATTAATTCCTAAAAATAAAATAAAATAAAAAAAAATTAGATGTAGCAGTGTATGTGCGTTGCAACATTAGCATATTTTCAATTTTTTAAAAGATTATTTATATAGTTTTAAAAAAAAGGTTGGCAGATACGTAATTATCTCCCATTTAAATCAACAAGAGCTGCTCAGGAGCATATAAAAAAAGTGAGACTTGCATATCAAACCGATTTATTTTGATAATTCAAAGTCTTAATGGATTAGTGAATTATTTTTAAATTCTAAAAATTTAAAAATTTAAAATATTTTTAAAAAAATGAGCACAAAAATTGTATGTGATATCAAATTTTTTTTAATATTCAAAGATTGTTTTCAAAATTAGGACTGATTTCTTTTTTTAAAAAAAATAACTAGGGCTAATTTGAAAAGACTTTTAAAAGGGAAAATTGCGTTTCAGCCCCCCCGTTTCCCATTTTTGACTTTTCAGCCTCCCGAAACGCGTTTCCCCGCCGACGTGGCGGCGCGCGCGTGCTGCCACGTGGCGTTTCGGGGGGCTGAATCGCGCGACCCCATACTTAGGGGGGCTGAAACGCAATTTTCCTCTTTTAAAAATCACCGGATGTGATTTTTCCTAGAAAAAATGCCTGCAAGGCTGCAATGATAAGATCTGAAGCACAAGAAGGATCCTATGTTCCTCCTCTTCTTAATTTAATCAATTAATTATTATTTTAGCAAACTTACATATCAGCCATGATTGGAAATGATTGTTACAAAAAGGAACCTCTCAATCTAAACTCAGTTATTTTTCATATCCTAAAACTCTTATTTATAAAATTTATTTTTAAAAAATTTAAATACAAGTTATAGATTCCCAATAATTTTATTTTCTTGCATTTAATTTTTTTAAAAAAATATATTTCTAAATATATATTTTATATTTTAAAATTTTAACAGAACGAATTAATTTTTTAAACCACTGATTTTAAAACTTCACAGCACTTATTAGAAGTATTATTTAAAAAAATAAAAACATTGAATATAAAAAATTATATATCATATCGATATTTTATTTTATTCATAGTCAATTCCTTTCTGAAAAATATTCATATTATAGTTAAAATATTTTTAACATAAATTTTCAGATATGAATTAATTTGTAAACAATCTAAGTGAGTGACTGATTTGTAAGAGACTTAAAAAATCAGGGTTGATATGCAAAGATCTCTATTATTGTTGTTTTTTGAGTATTTTCCAGACTCCTCTAGTTTCATCTTCTGATATTCCAATGATTAATCTAATTAAAAAAAAAATGCAAGACACTCATCAAATTAATAATATTTCTCAATTTTCTGTTATTTCCTGTTTTAATTTGCAGACATGAAGAACATCATCACATGAAGATTTAACAAATGTGCTGCAAAATGTATACTTAATATTTAAAATGAGTTCTGACAGGTGTCTTGCGGCGTGGACTATCTTTTTTTATAAATATCTCACGTAAGTACGTTAGAGGAAAACAAAGAAAAAACTTGCTTTTGCTTGTATTCATACGAGTGGGTCCGAAATCAGACTTGCAGCATCTAAACAACTTATTTTATGAAAATAACTACCTTTTTCGTCTTATCGTCGAGGTCAATTTCTATCCTACATTTCGACTTGAAACTAAATGGTAAAGTGAGTCACCTCCAACTCACGCTTACTAAGATTATAACTTAAAGTGTTGGACGGCAATGCGTGATCGGCACAGAAACGGCTGAAATAACCGTTTTGTACTGTACAGGTTCGTCTCGATCATGGTGCTGACGACCAGTACCGTCCGATCAGACCGATACGTCACGACATAACAAATTTATAAAAAAAATAAAAAATAAAAAAAAAATAAAAAAATAAAAAGAGAAGAAGAAGAAGTGAAGAGCCGCGCTGCCCATCGCCGTCGTGTGGTCTCCTCCAGCACATAGCCCCAGTTCTTCTTGTTATTGTACTTATCTTATACTATTCTTCATGTGCTTATTTTTAGAGCGTCTGTAAGTATGTTGTTAGAAATCGTGTTTTTAATTTCGTGTACTTACGTATGCATGTTTGCTAGAAATGTTTCTAACAGGCCCAAAATTTTATAAAAATAAAATTTCTCCTAACTATTGCTGTGGTCTATATAGGATGCCGCTCCCTGATTCACCCAAATTAGGTCGTAGGAAAATCCGAAAAAATACGGATTTTAAGATGTCGCATAAAACTTTCGTCCACTTATTTGATCTATTTTTAAGTATTTTTAAAAAAAAATTTAAACTACAAAATTGTAGATTTTGATAAGATCTACAATTTTGTTGTTACAGATTTTTTTTAAAAAATACTAAAATGTATACTGAAATGATAATCAAAAGTTTTGTAAATCTCATCAAAATCTATATCTTTGTGATTTAAAATTTTTCTCAAAAATACTTATAAATAGGTCAAATAAATTGACAAAAATTTTATGCGAGATCTCAATATCTATATTTTTCGGATCGGCCAATCGCGGCCATCCGTTTCCTACACCCTAATGCGTTAGCATCAGGAGAGCTGCGTGTGTTTATACTTCTGCCTTTTTCAGACTCACTGACATTGGTTTGGCACCGAATTGTTATTATTGTTGTGCTGGCTTAGATTTATGTGAGTATGTGTGTGAATTGAATCCCAAAGACTGATCTTTTAGATCATCAACAGAGCATGAGATAAGTGTAAGCACTGATGCAATCAAAATGCTTTATTTGTGCTTGACGTGACCTTCCAACTCTAATATAAATCAGTCACTATTTTAAACCTTTTATAAATCAACCTATATATGAAAAAAAAATATTTAATTTATTATATAAATATTTTTAAAAAAATTGGATATGAAAAAAATTAGATTTTGATGTAATCTATAAATTTTGTATATAAAGCTTTTAGACACGTATGTGGTGTGTCCGATACGTGTCCGGAAATATTTATGGAGTGTCAGTGTCGAACACTACGGGATATAATTTCGATGAATTCGTACTTCCTAGACTGCAGTGCATTTTCGTTTTGAATGCAATCGCTAGCAACTTGATCGTCTTCGTTGGCATGGGATGTGCTTCACAAACAAAATATATTTGATCATCTTCCATGAAAGCAAAATTAGTATTTGTATCTATATTAACAAGCATTATACTAAAATTAAGTATTTCATAAAGTTAATTTTGCTAAAATTTAATAATCAAATACTCCTTTGAAATACTTGGCGGTAAAATTTTTCAAAATGTCCCTCGTTCATAGAGGTATTTATATACCGTTCAGATTATAAAATCGGATCGGACTCGGTTGGTCAGGTCCGGACTGATTAAGGTTTAGCGTGGGATGCAGTCTAGTGCTAGATTATTAATCAGTCCTCGATCTGATGCTATGGTGGAACAAAACATATGCGGACTGGTTAAGGTTCGACTCAGCCCCAACCTGGATATGAACAAGGCGTTCGGCGGTTAACAAGCCCAAAAGCGCAAGCTTCGCAGGCTTCTAATTTGCCATGTGAAATTACAGCTTTCGAAATTTCGAGATGCTTTTGACGCAACGGCCCTGATCGGACACAGATCCGTAGCCTGCGACCGCCCCGTTTTGGGACAGTCTAGGTCTTTTTCGAAAACTCTAAACATAAAAGTTAGATTTTGATAAGATTTATAAAATGTTAACAAAAAATTTAAATTTTTTTTTAAATATGTATTTTGGAATTACAAAGATACGAATTTTAATATTATTTTTAAAATTTGTTCTGAATCCGCTTATCCGTTAACTTTGGAGTCCAAAATATCTATTTAGAAATATTTTGTTAGAAAAATTTTCAAATAAAAATTGTAGATATAATCAAAATCTTTAACTTTTATATTAGAAATTTTTCGAAAAATACGTATATCGCCTTGAAACTGGACGGGTGCAGCAAAGAGGATAGAGAGAGTAGGAGCAGCTGATCCCACTCCATCATGATTGATCTAAAGAGACGGTAGGCATGGCCTTGTGCAATTCGACGGCAGCACGGTCTAGATCAGAAGCCTCTATGATCGACGACCGACGATGCAAGAAGCCGTGCTTGAGGACGGCCTTGTTCAACGAGTGACATTCGGCCTTGATCGAGGAGCGGCGACAACGCAGCCAGTTGAGGGAGAGGCTGCGCGCATAAAGCCGCCGCGTGCGGAGAAGCCGGCTCACAGCACAACACATCACGCGCGACGCGTGACCGAAGAAGCCAAACCGATCCGATCCAGTTTGATCAACATATGATCGGACCGGTTTATTTTCAGTCTGATTTTCGGTCCAGTAAAGGCACCTTGCTCGATTCCGGTCCAATCCTGTCAGACTGCTCGAGCAGACCTACTCGTTCATAGAACTTTTTTTTTTAATAAGTTCCCTTTTAAAAAAAAAAAAAAAAAAAAAAAAAAAAACTTATGACATAAATCAGAAACACGCATAAAACTATTTTTTAAAAAAATTGTTAAATACATGAAGTTAAAAGTTGGTATATCTTACGATTTATATATTTGAATATTTAAAAAAAAAAAAAAAAAAAATTCGGTGTAGTATAAGGATGAAGCATTTGTAGTGGACATTTCACATCTCAGCTCCTAATAAAAAGAGTACCTTGCAAATGTGTAACATGCAGTATATATTCTACAAAATTTTCCAGCTTCCTAAACAGCATCTTGTGTGCACATTGAAATATATCATTCTATTTTGCCAAAAAAAAAAAAAAAAAAATTTACAGAATTATCCATAACATCAAACTTATTGAAAGTAACTATAAAGTAGTATGTTCTGGTCTAGATAGATTCATGGGAGACACTTCATTCTCTGCATTGAACAAGAAGAAGACGATTAGATCGTAAAAATACATCGATAATCTTCTCCCTATTGTTTAATGAGTATATATCTGCAGACCAACCTGTCGTTCGATTTCAATGGCAGACTGTTCAAGCTTTCTTTTCAGGACAAACTTCTCATGCTCGCATGTCTCGATCTTGATATCTATAATTTGCAACAGCAATACTAAGCAAAAATATTATATTGACTCAAAGTTACTCAAAAGTATTTTCTCATTAGATAGCATAACATATATTTGCCCGATAAGCATCCAAACAACTACGCATTTATGCAAAAGTTAAGCACATGTACTAGTAGCAAGAAAAATGCCAAATGCATGATCAAAGACACTATACTTAACAAAAAAGGTGCTATCCAGTAACACAAGGACTCCCACGAACATAGGCACAGGCTCCGGATAGAGGGCGGGAAATTTCTTATCTAATATACACCACTATACTCTGCTTTCGCATGATGTGATTTCTACGCCCTCTCAATCTATGACCTTTTGGTCGCAAGGGAAGAATTTTTACCATTATGCCAGGTTCTCCCTCACTTTAATCAACCGCATCAGGGAATAAGTTACTATGTTGCTTTTGTTAGGGTAAATCCTTTGATACTTGGGCACGAATATTGGTGCTTAAACTTCACAGCTATATAGAAACATACATTGAAGTTGGTATATTCAAGTATTACATAATTGGTCTAGTGGTAAAAGGTGCGGCTAGACATGGCAAAGGTCTCGAGTTCGAACCCCCACACAATCACTTGGAAGAGGGTGAATTATTTTAAATTAACACTATGTTGGCTGGATCTGGACTGCCACTCAGAATGGAGTCGGATATAAAAACAAAAAAAAAGTAGTACATATTTGGGAGTACAATAGTTTTGCTTTTTTCAAGAAACATAACATGCAAGTATATTAGGTATATACTAGATCAATGCAATATGCAAAATTCTTCAACAAATTTAGCAGCAATGAATCCACCATTCTTTCACCAAGAAACATGAAATGTAATACAGATTGATATAAAAAAAAGGAAACAACCAGCGTGTGCCTTAGTTGCTCAGCAAGCTGAGCTCAGAAGTTAGGGGCCTTTACAAGTTCAAGGGCTCGAGAACGCAGACAAGCACGAATGAATTATATTGCTCCACTCGGCGAATGAGTTTAGTCTGAACCCCTGAGGGGGTGAGGACACTCGCGGGAAACAAAAACAAATAAAAAGGAAGCAAGGTTTCCATAATCTTACCGTAATAGTATGTTGACAAAATGGTTATGCGCTCCAATGGCTGGACAACAAGATAATGTTGTCAAAGTAACCATATTGCAAATAAAGCACTATTTATCAATAAATAAATAAACAGTACTTATTAGCGGAAGAACAACATACCATTATAAAAATCCCTTCCTGGTGGGTAGGAAGCTCCTCAAGCTTTCTCAGAGTATCATCTCCTCTTGTGACTCTCCCAAAAATGGCATACTGAAGTTTTTAGAATGATCATCTATGTGCCGATAACACATTAAATAAAAAATTTGGTGACTTTGGATCCTTCTACCCACGCTCTTACCTGTCCATCAAGGTGCGGCGCATCACCAAGAAGAATTGAAAAGGAAGATCCAGCACTATCAGGGTCAGAATACCTTCACAGACAAAAATTCAGAATTTCAATCTAAGACGACACTTTCACAGAAAGTTAATAACGTTAGGAAGTCCATAGCATGATAGTCAAAATTATGTAAACTTTAGAACCACATAAATTTTATTTGAGTCTCTTGACTAATATGTATACATCATGTAATGATGAAGTTAAGATAAGATGGATCGAAGAGGGATGTAATTCTACTGGAGAACCAAGAGAAGTCCTTAATAGATCACTTAATACTTGTATGACTACAATATATTATGAAATATGAATACAACATAAGACCTTCCAATAGACTAAAAATCTAAAAGTAGACGAAAGCTTAGCTCTCGATCGAACGAAGTGGCGGTATAAAATTCGTGTTAGTGCTACTGCTACCACGGTTTAGATAAAATAGGCCTTTATTTTATTTACATTTTTTTATTATTATCATCTATAATCATACTTAATTTTATTTATTTATTTTTACCCTTATATTTACTCTTATTATTAGTAGTATTATCATTATTATATTACGTGCGCGTGGTACGTGCTTGTTTTAGGAATGCTCGGTGTGATTTTTAACTCTGTGCAATTCTGTGCTTGTTTGCTCGTGTCTTGGATGTGTCTCCTCAGGCCAAGAGTCCTACAGAACAAACATCCTTCCGGACGCATGGTTGCATACTTAACCTTTTCAGACCCCACCACAGCAGAACGCATAAGTGGGATGTTGTTGTAGACTAAAAATCTAAAAGAATCAACATACCTAGTTGTTTGGTAGACCATAGAATAATATCCCAAAAGCTTATTAGGTCAGTAAATCAGCAAAGAGCATTACCTTCCCATTGAAAGAATGCCTCTTTTGTGTTTGACTTCGCTGAATTCACCAACAACGGTCTTCTCCGCCTCCAACCTTTGCTCTTCATTCATTGGAGCCGTTCGGCCTCCTGCTACATCAGCCACTTGTGCAACAAAGCCCCTATCGACCTGCAAAGAACCATAGTCCGACCCATCCAAAAGAATTTAAATTTCATTGTCATTTTGAATATCCTTACATTACGCAAAAGGGTTTAGAAGAATACCCGGAAGAAGTGATTGGTATTATAGCAACCAAGCTGAACGAGCTTGAATATATGCTCAACAGTCTTTGGAGCAACATAGGGGAAAAAGCCAAACTCAATATCACCATAATTTGTCTGCATTAAGAGTTTCTAAATTCAATCAAAGTCCTACTGTCATACAATATAAGAACAATGAATAACAATATTTAGACTAGTAAAGAATTCAAGATGTATCATGAAACTGTAAACAATCATTTCTGAAGCAATACGTCAAGGAGAAACAGAGAAAAAAAAAAGACCTCAAACAACAGAATTTCCAAAAAACTCAAAGAATTAGCTATTACCTAATCCACGAATATAGAAATTCACTTTAAAAAAAAACAAAAAGAATTGACCTTAACATAAGTAATGCATATGTTTGTTCTGCCCATAGTCATGGTCTGGGCATTTGTCTAGATGCCTTATAGTAAGATATAACAATAAAGAAGAAAAAATAACAACAAACATAATTTAGCTTCCTATACACAGCCTATGCAAAATAGAATCCATACAATAAGTTAATGGCACTAATAAGGTAGAATGTTATTTAAACTGGAGCTATGATATTGTTAATTTAATACTAAAATAAAGCATTTATAGTCCATAATAATCACTTAAACTTACCTGCTAAACTTACTGATTCATTGCAGCATAAATTTGCAGACAACCATTTATAGAAAATATTTAAAAAAAAAAGGAAAAAAAAGACAATTCAATCACAATAAAATTTTGGAATTTGTAGGTCATGACATTTCAGAACAAGTCATTCAGCATGGTGACATTCATGCTAACCTAAAATTGCAAACAAGATTATTCATTTCCAACCAAAGTACAAACTAAAATGTGATTTAGTACTGGATGCCCATCAATAATTTCATCAAATTAAGAAGAATAATATATTCTCTAGAGCAACAAGCATCAATCGAAGAGAAAATTTAAAATTAGAGCATAAATAAGCAGTAATTCAGCGAGACAAAAAAAAAGTAAATAAAATTGGCAGAGATAGTGACCTGGAAAACAACGCGAACAGATCCGAGCTCAGGATCATCTACGGAGCGGGAAAACGAGAGGTCCAACAACAGAAAGAAAATTGTGAAACCGAAGAACAATTTCGAGGAGGAAAAGAGACATTCATTTTTGGCACCCACCATTGTTGCGCTGCTTCTTCTGAGAGCAAAGTATTTTTATTAAGAGGCATTTTCTTTTTTGCATTTATTATTGTAATAAATGATTTAGTAAAGTCTGAATATAAACAATATATATATATGAATAATGAAGCATCAGTTTTGACTTTCGCATTAATGTCTTAAAAAAAAAAAAAAAACGGACAATTATAGTTTCATATTTCGAAACTATTCCATTGCATTTAATTAGTGTATAAAATAAATGCTAGTTTTGAATTAATCAGACTAAAAACGAAATTAGTAATTTTTCATCTTATATGTACTAGCGAATGGTGATGCTTGTGCCAACTTAAAAATTAATTTAAAATTTATAATTAATAAGTAATTCTAATTATCTTATTATATCGATCTATTTATATCTTATTTTTTATAAAAAAATAACAAAAATATCTAATCCACCAATAAAAAATATAATCTAAAAATTATATAACAATTAAAATAGAAAAAAATATGAGTTGTTACAACTTCATACGAGAGATTATTTATGTAATATTTATGATAACTATTTTATATATAATTTAAATTTAATTTAATTATTAAATAATTATTTTAAGATATAAGACATCACCAAATCACCTCTTACAATATTAATATATATATAATATATATATATAATATATATATATATATATATATAATATATATATATTTGTAATTGAACGTCATGTGGCATTTCACATAACTCATAATATGCCCTATAGCGTCTCCATTTATCTCACCTTAAGACACGTAGTAAATTTTTATAAAAAATTTGACATTTGATTCAATGCACATGCACTCATCGTAACAAAAAATTCAATTAAGTTAATAGAGATATATTTAAATAATAAGTGTGAAAAATGTTATTAACAGTCTTAAGGGATTTTACTTTAATTGAACTTAGTTACAATTATTTAATAGATTAGTTACTGGAATATTATAGCAAACATATAGATATGAGTTTCAGTAAATAAGAATTATCTCTATTTTTTTGTAAGAATTAATTATTTTAAAATTTGTAATTACTCAAATAAACTAATAACTTCAAAGAATTTAAAAGGTTATTACCACATATATATATATATATATATATATACCAGGTGATCGAAGTCGTTTTGCCACTTGATATCTTAAAGAATTTTCAGTATTCCAATTGGTATTTATTCTTATTTTTTAAAAATATATGTGGTGTTTGTATTAATTAATAAGAATTTAAAAATTATGTAATTGAAGAATATAAAGATTTAATGTTAAAATTAAATAAAATATAATAAATTAACTAAAATTAATTATTTATAGAAAAATAAATTTATGTAAACTTTTTAATATTATGATATTTATGTTTATTCGCATACGTGCAACACCCATGTACAAAACTAGTATTGACATCTAAAAGAGAGTCCAATTGGTTAACAAGCTTAGCGGCTCCCTTTAATGTAAATTAAGCCGTGTCTGTCTATCCATTAACCTGGCCCATATTGGCCTCTCTTGAAAAACCCAAACAAAACGGGAAATTCCTGAAATTCAAATTTTTACGTTGCAGAGAGTGCATTACAATATGATGGCATATTTTCCAACATAATAATTTAAAAAAAAAAAAAAAAAAAAAAAAAGACAACCTATGTTGGTATAAGTTGTTCACATAAGGGAATACCTCCATAAAACACTTTTATAGTTTTAGTCGGAGTATCTGGGTTTTTAAGCCGGTCCATATTTGATTACACTTCATTTGGTACAAATTTCTTGTGGATCCCACCCCCCCCCCCCGCCCCACAAAAAAAAGAAAAAAAAAGAAAAAAAAAAAAGAAAAGAAAAAAAAAGCCAAGAAAAACCAAAAAATAAAAAAAGTTCAATAGCAGAAAGGAATAGAATCAGAGTTTTCAACCCTTACTATTACGCATTGGTCGATACGGATAAATTTTACAATCCAGACAAACCATAAAAGATAAATTTTCACCAAGCGTAATTAAGATTAAACAATTTCAAATATAGATGGGTAAATAGATATGTTAAAACAAAACCACTATAGAAAAAAGAAAAAAAGGGGTAAAGAAAAATATAACTTAAATTTAGGTAAGTGCATATGATAAAACAAAACTACCATAGAAGAAAGAAAAATATTTGGGGGTAAATGCATATGATAAAACAAAACTACCATAGAAGAAAGAAAAATATAACTTAAATTTAGGTGAATGCATATGATAAAACAAAACTTAACCGCTGCTTTTATTAGACATACGATACTTTTAGTTAGGACTTTGAGATATTTTACTCTATTTTCTATAAAATATTATAGAGCTCATTAGCTATAAGTACTCAAATATCACTATTATGTGTCAATTGGCAAAGCCAAAATAACAATTAAATTCAGTAAAAAAATTAGTAAAAAAAAAGGTTAAATTTCAAGAGTAAACATTGAAAAGTCCCAGTAGAAAGAAGCAACAAGTTCAATTACCATATATGTAAATTTAAGTGGGTGAAATAAAGAGAATAATAAGTGAGAGCTTAAAAAGATTATAGTTCATAATGGCAAATAAAGATCAGAAATTTATTTATTCCACAATTTATTTATAGCTATCCTTATTCGACCGTGTTGTATAGCTAATAGCTGATTTTAGCTCATAACGGACTCAATTTGATGTTATCTCTAAAACATATAGAACTAAAGAGTTTTACCAAGTAAATTCATCATTTTTTTTTCTTTATTTTTGTTAGAAAGTCAATATGGTAGCCATCTCTAACCTCAAAACTAGAATATGTGTTGGTCTACCGTTATATCAGTACAAATTCATCAAACAAAATATAAAATTAGAACATGAAACATCGTAGTTCTCGAGCCGTAATTATTCTAGCCGACGTACTCAAGATTATCTTTAAAAGATGAGTTTGTTATAGATAGGAAAGTATGGTGGAGGTGACCAATCAAGACAAAGCAACAAAGACTTTTTTATTTATGGCATAGGAGATGATTAAGAAAAAAAAAACATGGAAATGGACAACCAGATAACCCATTTAATATCTTTCCACATCAAACCATTTGTCCATCATTACATGGTGTAGGATTGGCATCGATGATTGGTAGGTTTCGCGGGATCCACGGACCACGCAAGCCAGTGCAATAGAAAAAACGCTTTCCTACCGAAATGTCAGAAGACCGTTCTTTCCGTTTAACCTACGCATGACACGTGAAATAAGAATTTCCTACAAATGAGACAGAATTTTTGAAAATCTGGGTGATCAATCTTCTAACCTTCTGCCGGTATCATTTAGCTTAAGCCGGGAACTCCTGTTTACCATGCGATAGGGGCACAATCTTCGCAAAACCGAGACCAAGAAGTCAGGGCACACAATAAGTTTGTGGAGCTTCTCTATTGGCCGTTTGACCTCGATAACCCACAACGACACCTGGGACTGATCATTCGACATATGATGATTATGTCGTATTTAATTTATATACATAATGGAGATGGGACCAAGGACTACTATAAGTAGGAGATCGACACCATGCATAAGGAAAAAGAAGAAAAGACCAGAAAAACTAAGAGAGAGAAACTATTAGCGAGAGAAAAGAGACATTCTTTCGTAACTCTGACTCAATCCGAAGAAGCTGTCATTGTTTTTTCTCTCATAACTCTCACCAACATCTATAACTACAACCAATGTAGTGGATCTCACCGTCATTACTACGTATGCGTAGGTCGTATTGACGACTGTACAACATAACGCTTATCTTTTGTTCTTGTCTATACATTAATATGTCCTCTAGCATGCTGAATGCACACATCTAACACGTTTATGTGGGCCTCACGCCTAGCCAGGCTTCTTGGCCTTCTCGTAAATGAATAAAAAGGTTCGATCCAACGAGATTGAATTGGACCTAGCCGGCGAGCTAACTTGACCATAAAGCCATACAATCATGCCGCAAAATGTATGATGAGCAATTTATTTCTTTTCTTTTTTTGAGACGAAATGAAGATTCTACAATAGACGTAGACACCGACGATTCTTTTTTAGGGTGGTTATGAGTCGTACGAACTTATAGAGAGGGAGAATAAGAATCATATTCTTCCATTACAAACCACTTCTCAAGGAGACCCTATGTGAGCTGGAAATTCCAAAATCCAATCACTTTTCTTTCATTTTTTCTCTTCCTAGTTAACTAACTAAAATTTTTTTCAAAACACTGAGTATACATGTTAAAAATGGCTCAAACCAATATGGCTGTGGCATTGAGGAAGAATAGGTCAAGGCTAACTTAAATAGGGCATGTAGTGGCAGCACTAGATTGGCTACCAAGGACGGGTGCTTCGCCAAGAAATGGGTCAATGGAATGAAGATTTTAGCGCTCACTTAGGAGTCTGCTCCGTGGTTGATCTAAATCGGGTTCTTAGCTTTAGAACCTCGGCAGTAGGCGTATCTAACGAGTAAAAGGCTATAGCGGTGTTATTTATGGATTTAGGAAATAAATATGATATGTGGATATTTTTCTCTATATTTCTCCTCCTACAAATGAAAAATACATAAATATTTATAGGGAAGCCCGTGGATAACACAAGAGACACTAGTGGCAATTAGTGCTCTCTTTAATATATATAATAACTCTCATAACTCTCTCTTAATGACGCCTCGTAACCGCCATCATTTGGTTTTCCGCATGTTAGTTTTTCGACCCTTGGTCTTCCACCTCTTGGTCTTCTGACCTTTGATTTTTTCTTGACCAAGTCACGTCCGGCTTCGGTCTTGGTTAATATGCGTATATTTTTGTTTCGGCCAAGTCTCACTTTATCCTCGGTAGCATGGACGCCTTAGCTTTGGCTCTGTCTCACCTCGGCCTAGGTATCATGGACATCTTGGTCTCAAGCTAATGGTTTTTTTAAGCTTCTTGGTCAGGGGATTACTTTCTCTGTTAGCAGCTACTCACATCAAACTTTGTGATGGATCTTCATGAATATTTTCTGATCCACTGGTTTTATTTTTATCTTTTATAATTCAGTTGTGGCTATGTCGCTTGAGAGGTTGTTATTATCTCCTCTTATGGTTTATAGGCTCTTTTTAATAGCCGCTACTCTGTAAAAAATGGGTACTGCTTATAGTTTCTTGTTGCAGATGATAGATTGGGACAAATTTGAAAGGATCTAGTTTGAACCTATTGTCTGCCTCATGAATGAAAATTGTTTGCTATTGGATTCTTGTATGGCATAAATTTTAGAAAATTTCGTTTGGATCAGAGTGTTGCTACTTGGATGCTGCTACTTGACGTCGTATTGGGTGTAGAACACTTCTCTCCAATAGGGTTGTAAGCTCTTTTCATCGGAAGAAAGTTATCTAGTTGATCATGAAAAACTGGTAGAAGCACTAATTGGATCAATGTATTAGCAATTCTTCATGTTTATAAATTTTTATATTTTAGGCACTCTAGCTCATATTAAACTTCTATATAATTATTTGTTTGATTAATATAAACTTTCTTACCTACCAAAAAAAATACTAAAACATTTCAATATATGGAATATTAATTATTGTCAACTATCGATTTATCTATTAAAATAATTATAGAAAGTGCATCTATTATGAATAGAATAACAAAAAACCAAAGAAAAACTCAATTGGGAAACGCATTTCGTCCTTGTATAGCAGCTTCAATTCCGTTTCCCCAAATTGAGAGAAACAGAAGCTTCTTTACGAAGTACAGGGGGTAATGCGTAAGACAGTGAAATTTTTACAGTTAGACCTTTTACATCCGTACAAATCGGTAATTGGTCCAATCGCATCTTCTTGTGGTAAATTTTGAAAACAGTGCTGGTAAATCACGTGCAAATACACGTGCACCGGCATTCCGCACGTCCAGCGGATTATTAGGAATTTTTAAAAAGAAAAAAAAAATGAAAATAGTACTATTTTACAGGATTTATTGCAAAAACAATCTCTCAAAATTAATTTGTCCCAGGGCCTTTAGAACTGTCGGTCTAATAAAATAAGATTTTATATTCAAATTTTTTAAATGCTTCTATAAAATATGAAATATTTATTTTTTTATATTTTGTGAAGGACCTTTATATCTGCAAGTCTAAAAATGTTAAACCTGCTCAATGAATGAAATATGGTAAAAAATTAAATCGGTTAGGCCAGAAATTTTCAAGTATAATCTCAACATAAACAATAAACAAAAAATAATTTGACTTTGCTAGCTAGAAAAGACTTCTTAACTACCAACTTAATCATTATATTGAAGAATTTTGCATGAACTTGGATTTTTGCTAGAGCCAATAATTGGTTAGGTTAAAGAAGTCTCGTACATACGATGCTGACACCATCCATAATCGATCACCGACAAACTTGTCCAAGTATAGACAATATTGCAATCAGTATTTTTTGGGATAACTGTATTTCAGCGCTTATTTTTCAAAGGGCTATAAATCAACTCCACGTATTATCAAAGGTCATTTCAGTCCCTGCTTTTTTATTGACGTGGTCGGAATAACTACATATCAGCCTTTACTTTTAAAGTTAGTACAAATCAATCCCCTTCATTCTCAAAGGCCATTTCAGTCCATGCTTTTGCTAACGTGGCAGCGCTACGCAAAAGCATGGGTTGAAATTTGAGGACTGATATGTACAAATTCATTTCTTTTGGGCACCTACAAACGCATGTAAAATAGAAATTATATTTGTATGGTTACTTTTGCTCATGATTCACTAGGCCTGGTAGTAAGTTGTTGGTTAATGGTGACAATGGCTACTTTCGACGTCAAGTTTATTGTTATATGGATTTGTAGCGTGCTATATATGAACACCTAGCTGGCCTACCCTACCAAGTACCAACTCTGACTCTCTAGTGCCGAGGCCGTAAAAAAGAATAAATCAGGTTGAAGGAAACTAGGACAAATAGTTAGTTTATAAATTATTGAAACTTCATCCTCAGTTGATGTGGGACAACTCACCTCCTCAATCACCCTAGACTTAAATCTAATCCACGGCCCTATGACCTCAAATTCGGATTCTTACAATCTTTCCTATACGAGGGTATTGATGTCCTTGCCGTGTTCCCACAAGCAGCTCAGGGTCGCCTCCATACACACATACGATATGCGGACAACTTAGGAACATTCGCCAAGTAGTATGACGTTCAAATAGGCCAGTGAAGGTGCAAGACTGAGATCGTTCCGATACTATTCTATAACTTGCCGTAAAAAAAACACAGCTAGAACAACATCTCAGTCGACTACTGACGAAGAACTCGATTCCATTACGTGGTGGACACTGCTTATTTTCAAGGGACCACAATTTGATGTCGAATTCACAATTGCTTTAAACAGAATGAATGTATTCAAAGTAAGGAATTTTGTGGTTTTTCCATGACATCTATGAATCTAATTCTCTTCATCATAGATGCTCATTTAGTGGTGTGTTTGATCCGTTTCATGTGAAAGATATTGCAACTCCAAACTTTAAGTTTCTAACCACTCCGATGCACTCATCAAATAATATCTCACTTTAATTGCTCTAGACACTTAAATTTGTATTTGTAACACCAAAAATATTCGATCGGGATGAGCGCGACTCGCAAGTCAATTAGGATGAGTGATAGAACGTATCACGTCTAATTCAAGTCCCGTCCATGTGCGATGAGTAGCAGATGCTTATCGTTTCATATTCGACTCCCATTCCTACAAGAAATGTTGGATATTTGTGTAAGTTCTTAGAAGAATCTTGTTTGGAGTAGTTAATAAGCATCAAACTACACTCCCTTGTGTGAATGGGGTGATGTTCAGAGTGTTTAATCAAAGCTTCTTATTTCTATTTCTGATATATCTCAAAAGTAATTTCAAAAGGGAAAAAAAAAAAAAATTCAAATCATCCCCTAATTTTTTCCCCCTCTCCCAAATAAACATTTTTTTATAATTATTAAATAAAGCCAAAACATATATATATATTATATATATATATATATATATATATATATATATATATATATATATATATATATATATATATATATATATATGAGTTTTTTTAAAAAAAAATATGTATGAAAAAGTAAATTTTGATGTCTTCTACAAGTTTTGTATTAAAATTGTTTTCAAAGTGTTTTTAAATAGGTATGTTAAGACTCCAAAGTACTAGCTGGTTATAGAAGCTTGATGACTAAACTGATCTATTTAGATATATTTTTTTTAAAAAATGTTGAACATAAAAGTTGAAGAGAACACCAAAATATATTTTTTTCGTATTTAAAATTTTTTCAAAAAAAAATACTTATATATATAGTGTGTGTGTGTGTGTGTGTGTGCCCCCGCGCGCACGTGTGTGTATTTTAGAGTAATTTTATAACTTTTTAAAAACATTAGAAGTTTATTTAATAGAGTATTGGATAAAATTCAATAGAAAAAATAACTGGAAAGTATAACTAACGTATAAGTCCCTATTTTTTAATTTTATTAAAAATCAGTCCCCACTTATTTGCAAAGACTATTTCACTCCTGGATTTGATGACGTGATAGTGCGTGCTACACAGCAATAAGCATTGGCTAAAATGATAGAAGAGACTGATTCTTCATAATTTTGTCTAATTGGAAACTTTCTTAACAATACTCCAATCTAGAACTCAATTTCAAGGTCAAACCATGCAAGTCATTGGTTCTACTGAAATTGATCCCATGGAGTTATTTGTACGGTATTTTTCTATACACATAGAAGGAGCTAGTTTTTTTTTTAAAAAAAAAATTATTTCAAAAATTGTAGATTTTTTTTTCGGTCCGGAGCCGGACGGAACCTAAAACCCTTTTCGAAGCGATCTACAACTTGTATATTTAAGTATTTTAGCGCTCCAAAACATAACAGATTTTAAAACTGCTTTCGAAACTATTAAATTTTAGAGTCTCAAAATACTTATTTAAAATTATTTTTTAGAAAATTTTTAAACATGTAAATTTTTATTATAAATTATTTTATAATTGCGCCACGTTGTAGTGGTTGTTAAATGACCAAGCTGCCACTCATTCTAACATCGCCCATCCTACCCACTACATCGCAATTACGATTTTTATCCCTAAATCTAACGGCAGGTCGTACTGCCGTCCATTTTATTATTATTCAACTGAGAAATGGACGTCCCAACGACTCCACCATCAATCAATTGAACGCGGTAGGGTTGGACCCTCATGGACCCCAATTGTGGATCGCTAACGGAGCGGGTTCATTTGAATCGGATTCAAACCCGGCTAGAACTGAGGCTTTATATTTACTTTTTACTATTGAACTCGAGCCTCACTGTAACCGTGGTATGTCTATTATTAGATTTCGAAAATTACAATTACTTTAAAAAGAAATTAAGAATGCTGCATTTTTAATATTTAAAAAGTCCGCTTATCAACTCAGTTAGACACATCCACATAATTTCTTCGATTTTCATACATTTCTGACTTTTTAAGAATGCACGAACTGAAACCAATTGATATAGCCACAAATCTGGCCAAACACGCGGATTACAGGAAGTCAGTGTTCGTCGCCAAAGCAGACGTCTCGGACCACCGACCTAACCGAGGTCAATGCGAACTTGACAGATGGAAGAACGGTTGCACTAAGCAGGACAATTGTCAGGAGTAATTAAGTTCGCGGCACGTGGCGAGCAAGAGGTGGCCTGTGATTGAATATTACGGATCTCCATGAGCTAATTTTGTCTATTGTTCCTGACGGCTCAATCAGGCCTACAAATAATCAGCCTGATAACCGGTGAGAGGGGATCCTTTTTTTAAGTGAGGAAAACACTGGCCATTGGCTTTTAGTGCATATTCACTCGGTGGTCGTATACAATTCATGGTTTTATTTAGGCTCAGCATAGAATTTTTATGCAAAAATTCTTGTGTTGTTTGATTGTTTGCCATTTTTTTTTTAACCGCCTCTATCTTCGAACACTAAAAATATCGGATCGAGTGCGAGCTCGATCACTAACTATGATTTACTTGTTCTACGGAACATGTGTATTATTTTTTAAAATATTTATAAAAGAGTTTTTCTTCAACCTAAGATGTATAAACCGTACAGTTACAATCTAACTAGCTAAAGGTTCGAGACCACGAAAGTTGGACCTATACTATTTGGTCGGACCCACTCTAATGGTCTAGTAGAGACATGGCCGTCCGATGGGCTGAGCATGAGTCTTACAACTGTAGGTCTAATATGGACCGTCGGATCAGTAGATCGTGGGCCGCGGTGAGCTGTCGCTGTGCCAAGTAAGAGGACCACAGCCAGAAAGCAGAGGGATGACAGCAGAGAGTATAACATTATACTAATAAGTTAATCATTATTACTTATTATTTATTATTGGTGTGTTAATAGTGTTTGTGATAAGAGATGATTATTTTTTTGGCTTGTAAAAGACTATTTTGCCCCCATATTTTTTTTTTTCTGTATTATCACTAATATTTTCTTAGAATATGTGGTTTTTCAAATGTCCAGTTCCAACTAAGGAAAATCATATAATTTAAGGTAAAGCTTTAAGAAACGGATATACGGGTCAATGTGCATCAGTAGAACATTAAGCATCAAAGCTAGGGGTATTGTAGTAAAATCCTAGATATTATTTGTCATGGTTCTTAACAACTAATATGTCAACTAAATCAATAATATTGTAAACATGTCGTTAATTTTCATATATTATATGGCAACGCAAGTTTTAGTTCATCAGAAACATGAAATAAATATAGTAAACCTCTGCCTTAGTTGTCAAACTTGGACACAATCATCAGATCATAAATACCACATGCATTTGTATCTTTGTCTACGATAGCGTCACAATACTCGCGAAACTTTATGGAGAAGACGGCGTCTTTCCACCCTCGTGGAGAGAATTTATGGAATAATCATTATCCAAAAATATGATAATCAGGAGCATATTATTTTTAAAGCTGGCTAATCACATTTATTCTAGCAAAGTAATATAAGTAAAAAAAAATTCTCTTTATATTACAAAAATCCATGGATAACGGATTTTCCGGGGCAGCCAGCCGTTTCATCTGCAATCCATGGATAACGGATTTTCCGGGGCAGCCAGCCGTTTCATCTGCCAAGGCTGGGACGACTGTCCAATTTCTATCAAAATGTAAAAACAAATCTTATTTCGAAAATTCTAAAATAGAAAAGAAAATAAAAGGACAATTGAGAAAATCGAGAGGACAAGAGAACTCGGAGTCTCGGAGTAGTAGAAGAGAACTACAAGTAGTAGAACAGAGAGAGAGAGAGAGAGAGAGAACTATTAATTGATTCCAAATCTGAGAGAGAGAGAGAGAACTATTAATTGATTCCAAATCTGCCTATAAGTAAGTCTTCAATCTCCTGGCAAAAGATCAGATCACTTCTGTATAAGTAATTCAAATCTCCTCTCAATCTCTCTATAGTCGTATAGTTCTTTCCGAATACCTCAAAATAGATTTGTTCTCTGTTTCTGATCATCAAAACTAAATTTGGATCTGAAATTAGTAGCAAATTCCGGTTTTTCGATCAAACCCAAGATCTGCAGCTTGATTATTCGATTTCTAACATCTAAAGCAGTAACGTAGATTGCAAGGGCTTTTTGGTAAATTTAGTCTAATCTCCGGGGCGGCGGCGGCGGCGTTGATAATATGTTGGAGGGTCAATCTTGCTTGATGTCGCGGGCTCTGCCGAGCTCCTGCGAACCCGACGCCACGTGGCACTACATGCACTCCTATCTCATCGAGCTCGCAACCACCAACCCTGCTCCGCCACGTGACAAGCGCCGGAGGTCCTCGGCCTCCTCCGGCTGCGGCGATGACGTCAGCAACGGATCCCTCATCTCTTTCCTCGGCCGCGACCTCTCCATCAACTGCCTCCTCCGATGCTCCCGCTCGGACTACGGCTCTATAGCCTCTATCAACAGAGGCTTCCGGAACATTCTGCGCTCTGGCGAGCTCTACAAACTCCGCCGCATGAACAACATAGTCGAGCACTGGATTTATTTCTCTTGCAAAGTGCAAGAATGGGAGGCTTATGATCCATTCGCAAGCCGTTGGATCAGTCTTCCTAAGATGCCCTCCAACGAATGTTTCTTATTCTCAGATAAAGAATCACTCGCTGTTGGTGCACAGTTACTTGTCTTTGGCAAAGAGATTAATTCTCACATTGTTTTTAAATACAGCATTCTGAACAATTCTTGGTCTCCCGGAGTTACAATGAATTCGCCGAGGTGTTTGTTCGGATCCGCTAGTTTTGGTGCGAAAGCAATTGTTGCGGGCGGGATTGATTTTCACGGTAATGTTTCGAATATTGCTGAAATTTATGATTCTGAGACCCAGACATGGGAAATTTTGCCAAGCATGAATATGCCAAGAAAAATGTGTTCTGGTGTTTTCATGGACAATAAATTTTATGTTCTTGGCGGTATGATTAGTCATATGGAGCTTTTGACATGCGGTGAAGAGTTTGATTTGGAGAAAGGAGTTTGGCGGGTGATACCGAACATGTCTGCGGGCTTGAACGGTGCAACAGGTGCACCACCGCTCGTCGCTGTAGTCAATAACGAGCTCTATGCTGCAGATTATGCTGCAAACGAAGTGAAAAAGTACTGTAAAAAGAACAACTCTTGGGTAATACTCGGTAATTTACCCGAGAGATCAGTTTCTATGAACGGATGGGGGCTTGCTTTTAGAGCTTGTGGAAATCAGCTTATTGTGATCGGTGGGCCGAGGGCTTTAGGAGGACGAATGATAGAGTTGAATTCATGGGTTCCAAACGATGGGCCCCCTTTGTGGAATATGATTGCGAGCAAGCACTCTGGGAGCTTTGTTTATAACTGTGCTGTGATGGGATGCTGAGTTTTATAACCATAAACTGTGGTTTCTATGTCGACAACAGCGGAACTATGTTGGGGCGGGGGATGCAAAAAAGAAAAAAAAAAAACAAAAAAAAGAAGGTTTGTATTGAACCCAAAGAAAAAAGCTGATTCGGCTTTTGGGTAACCTCTGCCTTTTTTAGTTCAATTTAAATTTCAAATTCCAGATTAGTCTGGTTTTAATACATGTTATCGTCGATGTTACTTGTAGTTCCTTTTGTTTAGTTTTTCATTTTGCATTTGCATTTCATTCATTTACCTTGGAAGCTCTGGTGGGTAGTATGAAATCATGAAGCAACTAATATGATGCATTAACAAATTCTATATCTATTGTGAATGCATATCTGTATTGTTATATCTATTGTTGACTAATAATTTGATCCTTCAAGTCGATGAAACTTCACATTGTCAGTTTCATGTCTGAAGGATCTTTTTTCGCTTTTATCCAATAAATGGTCGAGAATAAATGAATTTTTATTATACTTGTAACTACTATTCCTGAATGTCGTCCCCTGTATGTAATCGCATTTCAACTACTGAATCGACATTCAAACGAGTTTGAATGTCTTATTGTGGAATTTCATGCTACAGCTTAAAATGGCTTACAAAATAATCAAATCGTTGCTATATTGTAAATCATACTATTCAGTTATAAAGTAGATACCATAGGCATCCTTTGTGATGCCTAGAGATAGGTAGAATCAACCAAACTTTTATGTATATCAGATATGTGCAATCGGTAATTAACAATAGTGTCACTCGACATTTCCATTTCCAATTGAAATTTGAAGTCATATTCCCAGTTGCCAAAGAAGATGATAGATGAGGTTTAAAAAAAAAAAACAAAAAAACAAAATTCTAACCTGCATGCTGTGTCATTTTCTGTTGCGTACTGGTAATTAACACCAGTTCCAGTTAAGATTATAAGTATAGCGATGCTTTTGCCTGATTTGTAAAGCAAAGTTGAGGATACCCAGGCAAGTCCTCTGTGGCAACATGAGGGGGGAAAACGTGCGTATTACTGCCATCGCTCAAGCATATGTCCAAAGTGAAGCTTGATTTTACATTTTTTTTAAGTCCTGTCAGGTATTTTGTTTTTCAAGTTTTTGCTTTGAGAAAATATTTTGCTTCTCAAGTTTATCTTTCTCCAATATAGCCATTTGTTTTCTCTCTTGTTTTAAGTAATTTGAGAGCTATGGCAAAAGTTACCATAATGAGATTCATGTGCGACGTGGTCATGAATCTATACTATATGTGAAGAATCATAGTGCCGTTTCCCCGTAAACTTTTGAAAGCCACTTCAGCCTTGAAAAGTTATATTTCTGATCTGTTAATATTGATGCTTGCTTTCCCTATATGGGAAAGTAGTTGCGATAACGCAAAGGGAACTCATAAATGCATTTTCGAAGAATTGGGATAGGTTTAGCTGGATATCGTCTGGCATCGGGTGAGTCTTTCTTCAAGGATTGGGATCAATAATGGCTGCCCATGCAACTGACCTCAAATGGAAGAAGATGGCTTGGTAAGTTACCCAAAATGTCAACTTTATTCTCTGTTTGTTTTCTTTTTAGTGCACATTTTACAAGCAGCTATGATTATTTCCTTTTGTGATCGTCGTCTCATACGGTGGATCAACTTCGAAACCACGCTCCAATGTTTGATGTTTGAAGTCAAATTAGATGGAATATGCTTCAAATATTCTTTAAATCTGATTATAATCTTCATATGTGCTGCTAATCTCATTCGTGGGAATCTGTAACAATCATCGATATCAATTTTGGTGGTTTTTGGGGTTAAAATTTGGGTGCTCCAGCACTACTCTTCTTTGAATCTGTTTATATTTTTTAAATATGCTGCTAATCTCATTCGCGGGAACCTGTAACATCAAATTTAGTTAGTTTTCTTTAGTGGACTTAAGTTCACTTCACTACTTACCGAAAAAGAAAGCAAATGAAGATCTTCCTGATCGTCTCGAGATAGGTTTCTTTGGTTTGATGTCTATATAATTCATCTGCCAACTTCCTGGAGTTCGTATCCTTTGAACTTCAGTTAAAAAAAGCTGCTAGTTTCATAGCAAGCTGCCTCATAACTTTAATAAGAAACTGCATCAGAATGACATTCTATCCAAATGATAATGTTCGAGGACTCGTTAAAAAAAAAGGTTAAAAAAAAAAAAAAAAACTAAGTTTAATTGAGCTGCTACAAGTTTAGAATTTAAAATATAGAGTCAGCTAATAATTTATCATATTTTTTAAAAGTTACAATCGAGTCAGCTAATAATTATCAATCCTGCAAATTTCACTTATGTAGAAGTAAGTATGTGTATGTTTCTATCATTAGTTAAAATACGGTTTAAGTAATTATTAGTCATTTTTTCTCTTATGTTATTATAGTGTTACCAGTATTTATATCGTAATATTCTAACTGAAGTACTTTCAACGAACTATTTTAGTATTATAACGAACTTAAAAAATATTGCATACGAGCTAAAAAATTTTTTGGAAAGTTATTTAGTATTTTTGTTTGAATGATTAATTTGTTCAACTTTGACAATGGTTTTTTTTTTTTTCCTTTTGACAAAAGGCCTTTTTTTGCTATTTTAAAGTCTTAAAGAGATGACAATTTTTGAAAAAAAAAAAAGAGAGATGAAATATGTAATTCAGAGGATGATGACGATCACCTGGTAGTACAAATACAAGGATACCTGACAAGAGAGAACCTTCGAAGGAGAGACGTACGGTGCCACGCGGAGCAACGTAACTGAGCCCCTCTGCATCTGATTGGCTCTGACCCCTGAACTATCTTAAGTCAGTACAGTTCCTGAATGCACCGCACTTTTTAGAGCAGCCTATTTGTCGGCCCATAGATTTTTTCTTCGGATAATTTCATATCAGTCCCCTATTTTTAAAGTCGTTTCGGATCAGTCCCTGAAAACGTATTTTCAGAGGCTGATTTTGATCCAGGAACTGATCCGATAAAATCAAAACAACGGGTGCTGATATGGAATTATCCATTTTTTCTTTAAAAAAAAATAATAAAATAAAAATAAAAAATACAATGTTGACGCCTTAACGGGGGGCAGATTTTACCATAGCATCAATCAGCATGTCCCACTTTAGCTCATTCATCAAAATAACACTTGTCATATACGAGTCGAGTACGATGAACAAAATAATTTACGGGTTGAGAGACTTAGTTTACTCGCGGCTTATAAACCGTACAACGTCCAAATTCGTGTCTGTAGACGGCAGTTGATAGCATTCCAACTCACATCTTAAAGAAAGAAGAGATATAACACGAGTTGACATTTCAGCAAAAAGTGTTATGGTTTTGTCCGAAACACCGTGATATCATCTACCATGGTCAATATGGAAACACCGTGATATCGAAAGAATTGGCTTCTATTAATTCTCGTATGATTTCGGTTGGTATCTACCATTATTCAGCAATATCATATAATTATATTTAATAAAAAATTAGACACAAATAAGGAAAGTAAATTTGAAGACTATACTGACCTTCTTATGAGACAACGAGATTATTGGATCAACGCATACCAAGACTAGTATGGAAGATAGTGAGAGCATCGCCTACTTTCGCACTACTACAGAATAACCAGGAACTTCTACTTTTTTTTTCTGGGGATAATTACATATTAGCCTCCTTAAATTTTACTCTTATATTTCAGTCCTCGGAAACGTATTTTTTGCGCTAACGTGGTGCGCTCGCGTGCCGCCACGTTGCGTGTTTTCGTATTATTAGAGGCTGAAATGCATAACTGTTAATTTTAAGGGGTGTAATTAAATTTTCAAAAGCAAATTACCATATAAACAGACTTGTGAGGGGGGTGATGCAGAAATATTTTGGAAAATAAGTTATCTAAAAACAACTCAGCATGTAACTAACCTATAACAGGTAGAAACGTGGCATAACCACATCTGCTCGCGTTCATCCCCCTCGGCAAATTCAAAAACCAGAATGATCCATTCTGATCGATTTTGGTTTTGATCAATCGAAAATCGATCAATTAATCCAGGTCAAATTGTTAGTTGATGGTGTGGAATCAGATGGAATGGTGATGATGATGGAGGCGGCATTGGATTTGCTCCGGCGGATGCCGCCGCGGGAGAGCGAGGCGGCGCTCGAGGGTTTGCTCGCACTGCTCCCCGCCGATCATTCCGCAGCTCTCCTCTCTCAGGCGGATCACCCTCTCCAAGTACTCATCCCCCTCCCCTCTCCAATTTCCCTCCTTTCTATTTGATTTCTTCTCGTGATAGGTATTGAACGTTTATTCATTTGTTCGTGACAATATTCAGATTCGATATAGCTCCGAAAAGTTGACCTAAAATCATTGCGTGCTGCTAAAGACTGAACTCTCTTGTAGTGCAAACTGGACTTGGCTTGTTTTTGGGAGAAATTTTGGGGATTCTCTATTGGTGAATCTCAAGTATTCTCCTTTGGATTTGATTTCTTTTTCAAGTACAGTAGTGGCCGCTCCTAGGGTAGCCCCTTGGTGTTCTGTCAGTGTAGATAATTAAAATAGACACTCTCGGAAGGTGTCAAACAATTATGACTTGGTTCATGAAATTGGTGTGACGAGATAGAGCTTCCAAAGTTTCACCTAATAATTATGAATGAATCGAACTTTATGCTGCTCAGAAGTTAGCCGTCCTATTATCAAGGTGAACTTGGCTGATTTTTGGGAGAAAACATTTGGGAGTTCTACCATTACTCTATAGTACTGGTTGCTCCTTGGAGATGGCCGACATTCAATCTCGGATAGGTTTTGATCATTGATTCATTTATTAATTTGTTCATGAAATATTCTGACAAATAGAGCTCCCAAAATTTGACAAAAATTTTGTAATTGTTTGTTATGTGAATTTGTTGCTTAATTTGTAAGCGGAGAACAGACATATAGGTACTTGATTAAATCTTACCTCTGTATTATTGAGCAGGTGCTGTGTGATGTGGAATATGGGAAGGAGTTCATACTGTGTGAATATAACAGAGATGCTGATTCATATAGGTATATCCATGTTACTAATAGCCATTGTTACTGAACGGAGTGAACTTTTGGTTTTGAGAATCCAAGTCATTGTGTTAATATCAGCATAGAAGAGTTTGTATGTATTCAATTTTTAGCATTCTGTACATTCGGGTTTCTATAATATATTTTCTTATTGCCTTTATGGAAGATATAAGTTTGGCCATTAGTGACTACTATCTGCCATTCTTAATAGCAAGCCTAACAAATCTCAAACAATGATATTAAGGTCACCTTGGTCGAACAAATTTCATCCACCATTAGAAGATGGACCTTTTCCTTCGCCTGAGCTACGGAAACTTGAAATTGAAGCAAATGATGTCTTTGCGGTCTACCGTGATCAGTAAGTGTTTTGGTTATTATCATCATTTACTATATCATCGTGCTTTACATTCTATAAGAGAACATTTTGTTTATATTTATGATATACCATGTAAATCTCTTTTATCTATATCACCCAATACCATTCATGAGTTCACTTGCTAAGGAACTTTTTTATTTTTTTTGATGTTCTGGTTCGTCTATATAGATACTACGAAGGAGGTGTGTCATCAGTTTACATGTGGGAAGATGATAATCAGGGTTTCGTAGCATGCTTTTTAATAAAGAAAGGTGTGTTTATCTTCATGATGTATGAATTCCTTTCACTTTACCAATGTCTATTAGTAATTTATGTTGCTCCATGGAGAATAGATGGATCAAAGACTGGCCATGGACGTAGAGGATACCTTCAAGAAGGTGCATGGGATGCTATTCATGTCATCGAGGTGAGATACTGACTCACAGTAGTAATTGTTTCTTGTTTCAATTCATTCATCTCTTGCTTTTGGACCTCAAGAATATTTTATCTTGGCGGATAACTAGGTTGGACCAGACGATGAAGGAACTGCACGGTACTGCTTGACTAGTACTGTGATGCTTTCTTTAACGACAGATGTCAACTCGTCCGGGGCCTTCAATTTGTCTGGCTCAATTAGAAGACAGGTACTTGCCTTTTCACTCTGTCTTTTTTTTTTTTTTTTTTTTTTTTTTTTTTTGACATCATGTAGATATGAAATCCAGCTTAGCGCTTATCTCTCTGATTAAGGTTCTTGCTTTTGCTTTGAATAATTAAACAATGTGACCTTGTATTGCTCCTAACCGTCATTACTCTATTACTTTACAATGTGGTGTTTTCAAAGCTTTCTTGGGAATTGGTATTGCATTTATCATCTTTTTTTTTTATTGGGTATAAGAAAGGTTGCCTACATTCACTGTAATACATAAGCAACATCTCACTCATATACTGCATATATACTGGTTACTGTTAGGGACATGCAAATGTAACTCTAAAAAAGAGATCTCTGAAGTTAGGTGCGAATAACAACATATTTCCAATGGTAGGTCCCACCCTATGTTTAGAGATGGCGTGGAGCTTTAGAGTTATTAACGCATTTCTCATACTAAATAGGTCCTCATGAAAATCTTAAGTCCAAGTAAATTTCTTTTTTTTTTTAAATTAATCTGTGATGATATTGTCTTAAGTCCCTTTTTTGTGATCATAAGCAACTCATGATATAAGTAGTAGAAGTCACCTCTCCAACAGATTTAGAATTGCATTCACTTGACCTGGTTTAACTCTGACAGATGAGTGTAGATCTAGCTGTTGCTGATGGACACCTGTGCAACATGGGCAAGATGATCGAAGAAATGGAAGGCAAATTGCGGAACTCCCTTGATCAGGTGAATTGTCCTCATAAAACCACAATTTTGTGCAGGCTGTCTTTTAGCTGCACAAAAATTCTGCATGAACTGAAATATGTGATTCGTAAAACTAACACTTAGATTTAAAGTAAAATTGACGATTTTTGGGCAAAATTTGTCGATCTCTAGTATTACTCCTGTTACGGTAGTTTAACATCATCATAACGACTTATTGCTCCAGGTATATTTTGGGAAGACGAGAGAGATGGTATGCACGCTAAGGCCGCCACCCGAAGGAATACAGGTCAAACTACCTGATGCTAGATAGAGACAGGTACTTCAACCAGATGAAGGTTTCTATGATCTTTGGCATGTACAATAGTTTCTCAAGTCATGTAACAAAATGAAGTTTTGCAGCTATCAACATTATCTCTTACCAAAACAAAAAAGTTCTGCTTTTGTTGTTCATTACATAGCTCAATGTATTATTTAACATTGCTAAGACTTCTTTCGCTCTGGACAAAATTGCCTATCTTGTATTCATCGTTATAGACGCTTTCTTTGTTTTTTTTTTTCTAATTCCAGAAAGATTACGATAATATATTTTTTATGAGATAACGGCACAAATTTGGACATACCACAGTTACTGGCAGTGAGTAGACTATGTTTTTCAACCTATAGAATTTTGGTATCATATCATGAATAAAATCGTAAAGGCCTTGGTCCCAACTCATCGACTAGGTATACGTGCTAAATCCCATTGCTAAATCAGTAAAGTGTGGCCACGATTGCATGACTATGCGCACAAAAAAAGATGTTATGATGTATCACGAAAAAGAGAGTTTTTCAGGTGTTCGAATGTATTCTGAGTCACTAAAAAGATGTTCAGATGTTCCTACAAAACATTTCAAACACGTAACACCTAAAATTGAGTTTATAATACAACTTAACATTATTTTTGTGACTTGAATTGTTCAGAACACTCAATAATGCATCAAAACTCCTATAACGAAGGTGTTTTTGTTTGAGTTGTACTGAGTCATGAAATTGTTGTTTTTATATATCATAAACAAAATTTTAGGTGATATGAAAGTGTAAGGATATATCTTAGAACATTTAGTTATGGCATTACACTTTGGACACTTATAAAAAAAGGTAATATAACACTTAGAACTAGTATATGTTTTAAAACACTACATTGACATTTGACAAACTTTTAATATTAGTTAGTTTTCGATGACGACGAGTTTGAAGCAGGAAAAATAGCGGCGGAGAGAATGCAGATGTCAACTACGTGGTAAGTTGCTTGTGATATCGATATACTTTTCTCAACAATATCTTCCCATCTTGATCTCACAAAAAAAAAAAAAGGAAGAATAAAAAAACAGAGAGAATACGAAAATTAAGAAAGAGATTATGGAAAGAAAAAAAAGGTAGAAGAAAGAGAATTAGAGGGAGATAAGGAAAAAAAGTAGAAAAGAAAAGAAAGAGAATCGGAAGAGAGAAAAGAACGGAAGAAAAGATAATAGTTAGATAAGCGAATCTGCAGCAAACGATATTATATCAAAATATTAGCTATGATTTTTTATCAAAATATTGAAAAACGTAAAACTTTTTTTTCGTTATTTAACATCATTTTATTAAAATCTAAAATCTAAATATAGAAACACTCTTTCGTAAGTAATGCATTATAGGACGACTCCATTTTACAATCGCCCGAAAAAAGGAATTCAGAGCTCGATAATGGTCCTTTTATTGCGCATGAACTAAACATGTGCTGTTCAAAATATAAGCTGATTGATTTTGGAACAGTCCTGGGTAGCTTTTTAGGGATCAACTATTGAGAACTCTTCTAAGAGCAAGAGCTGCTCGCTTTTCAGTTTAGCTTATGTACGAGTAAACTTTGGGATAAGAGGGTTGTTTTATTTATTTCTTTCGGTGCATAAGATTTTCTTCCTTTTTTTTTTGAAATTATGGCGAAAATACTTTATCCTTAATAAATCCATGTTTATACGACCGGGATAACAAATAAATGCATAGATACCATCAACTTATATTCTACCAATCAAAAAATTTCAATCTTTCGATCTGAACAGATCTAAAAATCCATAATATCCTTAGAGAATACAGAGAGGGCATAACAAATATTTTGGCAAGCAATAATAGTTTTAACTGTTCAACATATAGTAAAACAAATCTCATTCCACAAAGAATGTCCTATGTCAACAAATGGCAGCCTGAACAGAGACATTCAAATATCTAATTTTAGCAGTTATACAGTACTGTTAAAAACCAGTTAAGAGTCATGACCATGAAACCACCCAATTTCTGCGAAAAAAAATAAAAAGACGGCAGCCGTAAAAACACTCGTTAGACAGGTGAAAGATACAGCAGTTACAATTTATGCCTAGCTACGAGCGAGTGTTCAGAAGAAAATAGTTGCAGAAGGATCTAAATCCCACTCATACTTAGGTACATAATTTTACTAGGCCAGATCCCGTACATCAAATCAAGCTTTTACTTCAGGTTCGCTCGGAGCAGCAGCTGCAGTTTCGTCGTTCTTGCTAGAAGCTTCATCAGACTTCATCTCTTCCATATCATCATCATCTGCAGGAAACATGCGACGAAAAAAAGAAATATTGCTCAGTCACATTACTATATCATCCTACTGATAGATCCCTTTGTTTTCGTTTTGAAACTTTTATCGATATTATGATACTTTCATGCCTGTATAAAGACAAATACTGGGTCCCTCGAAATTTTATCCTAAAAAATAAATCTAAGGGCATATTTCGATTAAGGGTAAGGGTAATATTTACTCGGGTAATCAATTACCAAGAGTAAATGATAATTAACAAAGTACTTATTACACATGTTTGGCTTTTGGGATTACCATTACCGAGGAGCGAACCGCTATCTTATTTTCACAACTTTAGCCCACCGATGGATAAGTCTAATAAGATCGACGAGCTCCATGGATGAAACACTGAACCATCAGTTTGAATTCTATTTCCTTCTCTCACTTTTTACAGCCGCGAGGAAGGCATGGCCACATTGACTATTTTTGTGTACTATGGGAGTGCAATTTCAGTAACGTGCCCGCGAGTTTGCTTCCTCGACCATCGTGTCGGTGATGTCGCTGAGCGTAGAGGTGAAAACGAGCCGAGTACGAGTCGAGTACTACTAAACTTAAGTTCGGCTTGCATGGTTTAGTTTGAGCTCGAGCTTCAGAGGCTGAGCTCGAACTCGACTCTAAAAATCTCAAGCTCGAACTCTATTCGAGCTCGGCTCGTTTGTATCAACTGAACCGACCTTTTGAGTCGAATCGAACCGAGCTCAACTAATTGCATGAATTATGCTAAGCTCGAGTCGAACTCAAACTCGCTTAAATAATTTTATTGCAAAAGTTATTTAAATAAAATAGAAAAGCTCGTTTAGGCTAGCGAGCCAAACGAGCCGAGTAACACGATCATGCTCAGCTTGTTTAATTACTCGAGCTTGAATCCGTGCTCAAACTCGGCTCGAGCTCGGGAAGACTAGAGCTCGAGCGGAGCTTAAACAAGTTCGAGCCCGAGCTACTCGTGAGTAGCTTAGCTCGTTTTCACCCCTAAACGCCAGCTCTTGCAAACAGAATTGAAGGCTTTCGGTGCCCACAGCTGCCATCGCACAAAGTCATGGTATTAAGCATGCAATCAGAGAGAGAGAGAGAGAGAGAGAGAGAGCCATCAAAGCGAGAGCAAGATAAGATAATGCGGGAGGGGGAACATGAAGTATTAGAGAGAGAGAGAGAGAGAGAGAGAGAGAGCACTACCCTCATCCAGGGGTGACAGTAACTGTCCCAGTGACAGTTACTACTTACTCCCAACCCAAACAGTGGCAATACAGGTTAATTATTACAGGATAAGAATTACTCCTCCTTTACCCAGGTACCGAACGTTTCCTAAAAGTGAGATGGAACATTCACCATTACCATTGTTAAAATATATGGTGTTTTTGCCATTTGAGATGTTTCTATTTCCAATTACAGATTTAACTCAAGAGGTCAAAAAACACTACAAAATAGGTAGAACGGATCCTATGTCACCAAAAAGGGTAATGTCCAAGGAAAAGGGGCATTTCTTTTGAGAACATAACATGCAAAAAAGTATGAAAATGCCAATAAAATTGGAGTTAACATGACATAAATGCCTAACAACAAAGCTTATAAGATTCACAAAGCTATCAACTGAGAAATCCAAACAGATTCACAAAGCTTATCAGCAATATACCGTGCATTCAAGAAGTGCAGCAATCTCCCAGTAATCGGGAGTTACTATTATATAGAACTTATAGTGACTAGATTCTCAGCTAAAAACATTAAATCAGCTGCAAAAGAACAGCAAGCTTCATATGCATCATTTAACGAGTCTAATTATTAGCTACTGACCTCCTTCATTCCCTTCAATATCTTCGTCATCAAAATCCTCACCAGCACCACCCATGCCCAAATTCTGCATTTGTAGAGAGAGGAAAGAAAAAGTAAAATCCACAGCTCAAAACATATCATACACAGGCTAAATGTACAAATTTGGGCCTAAATTAGGGTCCCAATAACCATCATGTGGCCCTCGGGATAGGTAAAATAGATTAACCCCTTGAACGGCCTACATGATAGTTAATGTAGCCCCACATCAATCCTTCTAGCAATACTCGAAAGATACATGTACCCAGAAAACTCATGATACTAAGTGACGTACCGAGAAATCCATACCACCAAAATCCATGTCGCCGCCAACTAAACAAGAAAAACTCCAACCAATTAGAATATTATATAACAAGCAGGAAGAAAACTGAAGCTTTGTAGAAAAGATAACATATACTCCAGTCAACTCACGTTTGCTTCCTTCATCATCTTCATCCATCCATTTGTCCCAGTCAACCTTCAAATAGACAGGAGGCTTTCCCCCTTGTTTCAAAAGCCCTGGCCACCATTCCTTCTCAGCTTTCTTCACTATATAGCATATGTTTCTAAGGCCAACAGCAGCTTTGCTATCCTGCAATTTTTCCCCAAAAATACTTCATAATTAATTAAATTTCACACTTAGAAAGACAAAGAACAATCATTAAAGGTCTAAATACTCACGTCTACATTGACTTTGCCATATAGTTCAAAGTCAAGCTCATAAGGCAAGTCACCAGCTCCGGCAGTTGCTGAGAAATTAAAATGTCCATCTGGCTGCAGGTTAAGTTTTACATTTTTTGCATCAGGAAGTTCAATGGTGATAAAGACCTGGTCTTTGCTTTGAGCCCATTTTGTAGATGGGTGACGGCTGCATGAACAAATGTTTACAGGTTCAGACCCAAGAACGAATTAGATGCTCTATCTCTCTCTCCTCTAGGCGAAAGAAGATACAAATAAGATAATTAGCAAAATACAGTAGCTATGCACAATTATAAAGATACTGCATAACTTCAAAATTCCGACGAGCCAATAGTAATTGCTAGCTACCACTGCTACTAAGTGATGAATACTTGAGCACTGATAACTATAATCTAAACATTGATGAATGATGAATATAACCTATGAAAATAATTATCCAAATTCGTGATTATCCTACCAGAAAAGCTTCGCAATTAATTATCCTCTGTGACATAATCTAATAAGATCCTAATGAATCTGCAAACTCTCTAAACCTAGTTCACCCTCACTCTCGCTCTATTACAAGATAACTCTTTTTGGCAATTTTCCTCTGTGCATAACAAGCTAGTTGCTATGTTTCATACAAAATTACAGAAGCGTATGATCCAGGAAAAACCTTAATTAAATAATTCTACTCCTTTTTGGGTGTAACCGAATCCCCACTTGAAAATCTCTAGAAGGTACGAAATCTTAACTTTAATTCACAGGGTCGCACATGAAACCAGAGTTCCAACTAATGTAACCAAATTAGCAAGAATCTTCAAAAGATGAACTATCTCACCCAAATTTAACCCACAATGATTACAATTGTTTCCAAAGTCCATAAAAAATAGAAAATTCAGAAAAGAAATTCAACGTTAATCTAACTGAAAATTACAGAGATTACGTATTACCTCATCCTCGGAAAATAAAGTTAATTTAATTTAATTCTGATAGCTTTCTCAAACAACTTCGAGGAAGTGAGGAAAGCGAAGGGGGGTAGGATCACAAGAAATACTTTGAGATCACTCTGCGAAAGCCTAGATGCTTCTTTGTTTACACGTGCGGCCGGCGCGTGCGAAGAAGATTACCTGGGCTTTCCTAAGGGGCTGTTCTGCCATTACTTGGCCCATTCTTCCAAATTTGAGATAGACAACAGCACTACCAAACCAAAAAACAAAAAATAAAATAAAATAAAAACTCGATTGTGTCTAACTAATTGCTGAACTGCCTGAGCCAGCCGGCAATCATCTATGCATCTTTGAGTGTTGATTAGTGATCAGTTTGATCAATTTCACTTTAATATCAAGCTACATTTAAAATTTAAAATAATTACTATTTAAAAAAAGTTAATGCACTATAGCTATATTTATATTTTTAAAAAAATTTTAAAATAGGTGTTCATTAAAAATCTTAAGATTAAAGAACTTTTTAAACAGCTAAACGTTGGATCATCTATCTTCAAAAATTTTATAAAATTGAGGAAAATTTTCTTTATGTTCTATTTTTTTTTAATCGTAACTAGCTTATTTTTATACAACTGTCGTCACACAAATCCCAACTTAAAAATTTTACCACCTAATCATTTTCATCACACCCAGAGGATTTTGCATGACATTTGAGTTGCAGTTTATTCAGCTCATTCAGCTAAACATGAGCTCTCCAACCAATAGCTGCCCATGTATTAAAAGTTGAGAACTACAACATAGCTTAAAAGAATAATACACCTCTCTAATTCCAGATTTTCATGATCTCGAGACAGGAATTATGTAAAACAAATATATCTACGAGTTTTATGTCTAGCTTAAACACTCACAATACACATAACAATATAAAGACCAACGGAGAGAGGTGAAAAAAAGAGAAGAAAAGCAAAGCCAAGCAGATAAGAACTTGCATCACTGGATCAGTGGATTGCATACAAGAAAATACTAGAAACAGATCCTATCTCAGAAATACATAATTAGAGCTCTGTTTCGACATAGGCCGTCTCCTTGACCTTCTCCTTCGTCTTCTGCGCAGCTTCGCCTGCAGCTTTGGCGGCTGAGGCAGCAGCATTCTCGACGGTTTCCTTGCTAGTCTTGAAACTCTCCGTAGCAGCTTCTTTCACCGTGCCAGAAGCAGAGCCGGAAGTGGGGCTGGATCCTGCATTAGCATGACTTCCCACACAAGAACCCAACTCAGAATCATCATGAGAGCAGCAACAAAGATTATATTGAAAAATAATTTTCAAATTCGAAGCTCAAAATCACACGTTCACCTTCTAACAGGAGAAGGTAGGCATAAGCTGTCACCATGAAGATCAAATTGAGATATGTTTATTACTTGCTTATGATATTAATCAAGAACACATACGGTGAACAGCTCGAAGGTGCTTTCATGAATAAGGATGATTAACAAGAAAACAATCTACGTTATTAGAAAACTCAAGCCAAAAGACAAACAAATAGCTTCTAATATGACATGGAATTATTAGCCTGCATTTTCTCGTGCAATATTTCGAAGTTACTCTGTAATAGCCATAAGATGTGTTAATTATTATTTTTTGTCAAGATTGGGAATTGAAAGTTGGTAGTTCATATTCTCTCACAATTAGATTTCATTTCACAGATAATAAATTTATGTTAATTCTAGCTTTAGAACAACCATTGATATTAAGAAGATAGATCTAAAAAAAATCATTTTAACATTAAAACAACAAGATGGATATGATACACCATGTTGAACGGTTGAACCTCATCTTCCTTAAAGTCCAGCTAAACTAGATCACACAATCGGTGCAACACTTCTTGGGCCTTCCAAGAAGACTTTGATAGGAGTCAATTCTAACGTCTCCGATCTCCTAACCGGGGGATCAATGCTCAAAACAAAAAGAATAAAAATAATCCGAGTCATCCAATGCAAGGAATCATCCAGACTTAGCACAGACACGTCAATCACAGACGACTATCAGCATCATCTCAGACCCCTATATCTTTCTTTTTATTTATGGTCAGAAAGGGAGGGATATTACCCCTTAAATCTTTATTAAACATCGAACACCATTACCATTTACATAAGTTTGTCTAGACAAATTATGTGCCAATCTCGGTTTCATGATACAATGACTTCTCTAGTCGCCCTTGGTCAAACTCCGATTATAATTGCTAGTAATAAACACATCACTAATATTACACCTCCAAAATGCACATCTGGCAATCTATAAATTTCAATTAATGCAATCAGAATTTTCCTTTACACAAACATCATAATCTCTTTGTTATCCACATTAATCGTAATAATTACCAACTATTCAAATTTAATCAAATAAAATTGCACTTGCATCCCATACAGAAATATAAAATATGAAAATCACATTGCATAAAGTTATAAACTTCTTCTAAATCAACGAGAATCTCGAGATTAGAAAACAAAAATTACCGAGAAGCGGGAGATCGGAGATTAAGCCAGGTTAACTTAATCCAGGACTTAACGGATTGCATCCGATTAGCGACATCGGTGAAACCGATGGCTCGTTCGACGAAGCTGGGGGCTTGCTCCGTCGTACCTCCCTCCTTCGACGTCGTCTTACCGTCTCCGTTAACTCCGACTATGATCATCCCGGAGAAGATTAGAACAGATAACAGGATTAAAATAGTGGAATACCGAACGCGAAATTCAGCCATGTTTTTAGATTTTGTCTCAGGAAATTTGCAGTGGAACGGGAAGAAGAAAGAGGAAAGAGAGGAAGGGAAGAGAGATAGCCGGTGTAGCCTATAAAACAACTGTTTTATGTAATGGTTTGCTGATGCTTTTGCTCCACGTAGCAGATGGTCGTGTGAATGAATAACACGTATGCAATTCTCCGTTCTCTTCAGCATAAATAAATAACTAAAATATAATAAACTAGTTTGCATCCGTATTACAATTTAATTTTCGGATAATTTCATATTAGCCTTCTATTTTTAAACGCGTTCATATTTTTAAGGGACTGATCCAGCAAAATCAAAATAAGCTGATATAGAATTATCCCCTTTAATTTTTTATATTGTTAATTATAGATAAATTAATAATTATATAATTAAAAATATAATATTTATATATTATAATAACAAAAATAAATACCACATAGTATAATAAATATTATTTAAAATACATTACAAAATGGTGGTGATAAGTCACATATATATTATACACACACACACACACACACACATATATATATATATATATATATATATATATATATATATATATATATATATATATATATATATTATATATATATATATCATTTTATTTTTTAACTTAATTATATACATTCTTATGCTAATAGATGATATGTGGTTTTTTTTATAATATAAAAATAAATATCAAATAGTACATCAAAAAATATTTGATATGTCACGTAATGTAACGGTTTTGATCACAAAAAATATTAATATTTAATATTTTTAAACTTAGTTATATAAATACCACGTATTTGTTTATGATATAAAAATAAACGATAAATGACACATCGTAGGTTATTTAAATTGCAAGGTGGTGCAAGGACTTTAATCATTTATTTTATATATTTATAGATTTATTTATATATGAAATAGAGATATTTTGATATTGACATTTTAAATTTATTAAAGTTACTATAATTTATCTTTTATATAAATAATTTAAAATTTAAAATAACTGCTTATTATAAAGATATAGATAATTTTTTATTAATACATTGAATGAATTTAATGTACATTGAATTAAAAGTTATATTAATAGTGTGATTATACTTGCCATATGTCACATGATAAGATAGTAGAGATGACATATGGCATATTATAGGTTGTTAGAAGTGACATATGACGCTTAACTACTTTGATATCTGATTTTTTATATATGTATATAGGTTTTTTATTAATACATTAGATGTATTTAATGTATATTGAGTGAAAAGTTATAGTAATAGTGTGATTAATTAAGCTTATCATATGTCACATGATAAGATAATAGAGATGTCATGTAGCGCATATTATAGGTTATTAGAAGTGCCATATGGCGCTCAACTACTTTGATATATATATATATATATATATATATATAATATATTATATATATATATATATATATATATATATATATATATATATTATATATGTATATATATGCTATTCTCAGGTCGACCTGAAAATAGCATTGATAAGCTAACATCTCAGCCGTTGATCTCCTTGACTAATGGCTGAGATTTAATTTTATATTTAACGAAATAACGATTCACGCCGTTAAGTGTTAAAATTAAATCTCAGCTGTTAGATCAAGAAGATCAACGGCTGAAATGTTAACTTACCAAGGGCTATTCTCAAGTCGAGCTGAGAATAGCATATATATATATATATATAATATATATATATATATATATATATATATATATATATATATAGTACTTAATTTATATACTAAGCACGAAACTATAAATTTAAAATAATTAAATAATATACGACTTATTATTAAATGAATAATACAAGTAAACAATAAGTTTCAACTCAGGCATAATACTATATAATATTTTATTCTAAAATGTGTTAGCTAAGTTGAAAAATTCATATCATAAAAAATAATTATACTTATAAATGACCAAAATTTGTAAATAATTATTCTATCATTTGTATTTTATTTTTTTATTTATTTTTTATTTTAAATTTTTTAAAATTATCTTATTTTTATTAGAGTATGCGAAGAGGAATGCGCTACTTTTTTTTAATTAAGATAATTTGTCAAATAATATAAATAAACATATAATCATAAATGTAAAAATTAAATATTTGACACGTACAAATAGACAAGAGGTCTAAAAGTGCCAAGAGAATCATATTGATAATCAAAAAATAAAATAACCAAGAGCTCTAGTGCTTAATATGTGCTAATTACAAAGTTATTATATGAACTTAAGTTCATTATATACACCACAAAATTTCTGCTAATAATGGAATAATGAACTATTTTCTATCATTCCATAATCTATTAAGACTACCTAGCACAAAAATAAATTTCTATTCAGATCGAGTAAAAAATAAAATCAATTAAAGTTATATAATTTTTTAAACTTTTAAAGTGTCACACATCCGTTTAACATAAAATTATAAACTCTATATAATTTATAATTTTATATTAAATTTTTTTAAATGGATATTTTTTATGAACTAAAATATAATGGAAGGAGATTACAAGAGCAACATAACAAACAAAGCAGTTGACTAGGAAAGCAGTCGGGAGCTCATACACCGTCGGTTGAGAAGAGATCACTTTTTTAGGTCATGCGGTTATAGAAATATGCGAGTCAGTTTGAGGTGGCGAGTGGCGACGATTGCAAGAGCGACCTACCCAAAGATGCAATGATTTTAGGATATTCTTGAAAGGGTTTTGCTATGTACCTCCAAAAAATCACACATAATGACGTGGCACAATCAAGACCACCAATCACGATAGGTATATCTATAATTTTAATATTTTTTAGGGATCACAAAAAAATTGTGTGGATAACAAAAAAATTATACGGATCACGAGACGTGTGCAGTGGAGATTGATGGTATGTAATTTATTGGATAGTTTGTTAGAAGTAAGTAGTTTTTTCCTTCTTGAAAACAGAGTTAAAGGTGCATTATCTCCTATAGAAGATAGTTATTGCGCTCAAACCAGATACACCAAAAAAGGACAATAAGTAAACATTTTCGGGCCATCCGAAGTTATTGGGGGTGGATGGTTTCCCTCCGACAGCAAAAGGATTTGCAAAACCAAGTTTGGGACTCAATTTTGAACTCACGATCAGGCAGAAGGTGTTAGGTCCGTAAGTGTTAGTTAATTTTATTTAATTTGAAAATTTTCAAATTTGGAAGTGTTGAAATGAAAGGACACGTCCTTTCTTACGCACTTCTTTATTTCTTATTGAAGCTATAGTAATCTTATTTTCGGATTAACTGAACAGAGAGCATTCTGTTTTCAATACTTTATCATCTTTAAACATAATTATTCACAAATTATTACTACCATAAATTCAATACTATTATACGTTCACGGTGGATTCCTACTGTCCTCTATATGAAAGTCCTGGTTTAAAGGAGTCCCTTAGTAATATCCTACTAACAAGCTTCCCTGACAGTATCCTATGGAGGGGAGGAAAGGATTTTTCTGTCAAAATTGCCTATCACTCTCTCAGATCTGTAAATGATGTTGTTCCTTGGTTTAGATTTGTGTGAGATTCTTGTAGTGTGCCTAAACATAAATTCATATTGTGACTGGTTTGTCTGGAGAAACTCTCCACCAGAGAACCCTGATAAAAAAGGGTCTAGCTCTTAGCCCTTCTTGCAGTTTCTGTGGAAAAGATGAGTCGATTTGTCATCTATTATTCGAATGCATGTTCTCTGTTGAGGTCTAGAAGAGGATATCCCACTGGATAGGGCTGTATCCACAGCAATCATGTTGGATTACATTATTACCATGGCTAGTCAGGAGGTTGAAAGAGAGTAATAGGGTGGCTTCCATGAGGAGGGTTGTTCTTGCAGCTACTGTCTATGAAATTTGGAAAGTCAGGAATGTTGCTACTTTTCACAACATTAAGCCTACAGCACAGGAAGTTGTAAATGCTATATGTGATATTTCAATTACGAGGATGAGCAAATATGACAAATTTTTTTAACGTGACTGGTTTGGAATGTTTGCGAGAAGCTTCAGTTGACTTAATGAGATCCAGTTGGTGGATCTTATTTTAGTAATTTGGAATCGCCTGAAGTACTTTCTGTTCTCTTTATCTCCAAATGCTGCACTTGAGATTGTCTGAGTTGTTCAGTACAGCTATGATGGTTTTTTTGCTGTGTTTTCTGATCATATCTATTGTGATAGTTTGAGGTAGGCTGTGAAAAGTGCCCCTAGCTTTTTAGTTCTTTGGCAGTGATTTTCTGAGTTGCGTGCTGCAACTATGATAATATATACCCTCCTAATTTTCTTGTTAGTGCTCTGTTTCCTTGCTTAAATTTAGAAACTTGCTATGGATTTTTACTTGGCTGTGGAGTTCTTGCCATTTTCTTTCAAGATTTCTACCTCCTCCCGGCTGTTGTTCCTCCTGGCTTCTTTGAAGATTTTGTTGTAAATGTGATGACAAATGCTACTGGAACTGCGATGAGATGTGCTCTTTCTGCAACTGGGATGCGATGTGCTCATTGACTTCTTTGAAGTTCTTGCTTCTCCTTCGATTTTCATGTTGATCACATTGGATATGCTACCGGAGATTTCTGGTTCTACTTTGATAACTATATTGATCACTTGATAAAAATGCTACTGAAGATTCTTGATCGTTTGATGGTTATTCTACTGACTGGAGCTTGCTTTGAGGGGTTGTTTCCAAATCTTTATTTTTACTTAGTTTATTTGTTTCATACTTAGCGTGGGTCTGTGTTTGTAATTATTATAAGAGGTCTTCAAAGCCTCTTATAATGTTCTTCCCTCCCCCCTTGTTACTTGGGTCTCTTAGTATTGATCAATAAAATTACTTGCCTTACCAAAAAAAAAAAAAAAAAAAAAGAAACTATTATACATTCTTAGAATGTAAGAAAATAATTTCAAATAAATAAATAAATAAAATTGAATGTAAATTTACAAGCCTGGTAAGTAGAGTTGCGTTATTGTTGTCCTAAGAATGTATTCTCCCCTTTGGTACGGCGTTCCAACGACGATTCTGTTTTCAATATACAACTCACTCGGTCCGTCCGACTTTCAAAATAGTACAAATATCGAAAAAATTTTTTGACTCAAATACTTCACAGTATCCGATAACATGTTGAGAAATTAAGTTAATATAAACCGGGTGCTTATACTTTAGTTGCATCTACGAAATCTGAGGTTTGAATGTTAAATACAAAATGAAAAGATGTTTCTAGAAAAGACGTATTTGTTCATTTCAAAAAGAGACAACTATTGGGAAATGTAACGGTCGAGACTAACTAGCCGTTAAGAAAAAGTTATCAAATATTTTAAAACTTTTAAATTAAAATAACTAACAGTAAGAGCTCTTGGAAAAGATAACAACCGTTGGATTTGCACCGCTCTACTGCAAAGATATTGAGAGCATTGCTTAAAAATAAATAAATATACAATTGAGACTGATTTCCTATTCGACCAACCCAGACGTCATGTCTTTCGATCTGACATGTCTGAAAGTCTATATTATTTTTCATAAAATACATAGTGTTTATATCTTTATAGGTGATGTTTGCATCATTTGAATTTATTTCATAAGCCGAAGGTCCTTTTATTTGTTCTAGACGTCATAGACAAATTTTTATATATAAATTTCGGCTAAAGTAACCGTAAAATGTAATTTTATAAAAATTTGAAAACTTTATACGACGCTAATAAAATAATATATAAAGTTCAATAAACTTAATAAAATATTCCTAATAAGTGATATAATATAGTTTAATAGCTCATAATGTCTCTTATTGAGGTGTTCTTGTCAGCTCCTTTTCGGATAATGTCCAAATTGCCAACCAATTCACACGTTCTATGGTTCTCAAGTTATTCTATTAAACCAAAATATCGGTCTCGAAATTAAAGCAAAATTCTAATAGTTTTACACGTACTCTTTAATTCAAATATATACTTCCATTTATATAGAATCTTAATATAAAATTCTTTTCTGGTATCTAAATTAAAGGAAAATTCTGTGCTGTCTGTGGTTGATTTTAGGGCTTATACCATATCAGCCCCTAAGGTTTCAAAAGTATCAGATCAGTCTCCTATTTCAAAAACCTACCAATCAGCCTCAAACACTGTTTGAACTTTTTTCGGACAAAAATATTTCTATACTCGTTAACAGTTCGGACATCAAAAACATCTATCTAAAAGTATTTTTTTTTAAAAAGTTTGAACATAAAAGTTGTAGAGCTCGTCGAGATCTACAACTTTCATGTTGAACATTTTTCGAAAAATGCTTTGAAGTAGGTGTTTTTGAGGTCCAAAGTGTAACCAGCTCGACCCGAAATTGCTGAAACAGTATGGACACCGAAAACACCTATCTAGAAGCATTTTGTAGAAAAATTTTGAATATGAAAATTGTAGATCTCGACTCTACAATTTTCATGTTCAAAATTTTTCCAAAAAATACTTCTAAATAGGTGGTCTCGACCTCGGCGAAACGAGGGTATTTTTGTCCGGAAAAAATTCGAAACAGTAGTGGAGGGGCTGATCTGTCTATTTTTTAAACAGAGGGGCTGATTTGTCCAAAGAATTCAAAATGGAGGGCTGATACGTCATTATCCCTTGATTTTAGAGCCAATTCTTTTCTGGTATGCATTGTTTCTTGCGTCTAAAAGATATTCGGACGTACGACTTGTCTCAACGCTTTGCTTTATTCCTAGAAGAATTACGTATCAGTTTCTCTATATAAATATTTCTTACTAATCTGTCCCCTTTTTATTGATCAGATCCTATTTTACTATTCCACTTTTTATACGGACGAAAATATCTTCAGAATGTCCTACTCCAATACTTAAACATTATTTTAAGACGATATTTTTAACACCCAAAATAAATATTTAGAAGTATTTTTTGAAAAACAAATTCAACACGAAAGTTGTAAATCTTATGAAGATTTACAATATTTGTGTTGAAAGTTTTTCCAAAAAATATTTTTAAAAAAATATTTTAGGATATTGAAAAAGGCGGTTAAAAATAATTTTTAGGCTATTTTCAATACCCCAAAATAAATATATATAGAAGTATTTTTTGAAAAAACTTTCAACATAAAAGTTGTAGACCTTATGAAGATCTACAATTTTAATATTAAATTTTTTTTCAAAAAATACTTCTAAATATTTATTTTAGGGTGTTAAAAATAGCACTTAAAATAAGATTAAAATGTCAAAATATATGGAGATTGATGGATTTTTTTGTGGGACAACTTTTCATAGGGGCTGATCTGATGGTCAGAAATATAAAGTGGCTGATCAGTAAAAATAGAAACTTGAGGGGAGCTGTCTTATAGTTTTTTTTTTTTCTTTAATTTTTTTTATCTATAATTTTTTTTAAAAAAAGAAAATCTAGATACAGCATTTTGTGGACAAATATTTCAACCATAGGTTCTTGGATATTAATACTCTTTAACTTTTTGTTAATCATAAAGTGAAATTGTAATCTCACTACCTTCAACCATGATAAAAATTGAACAATATATACTACGTCAAGATATATTCAGATAGAATATATATAGTTTAGATTATATGTCGAGATTATAATAATGCATGATTAAAGGCATTTTCCTTAACTAGCAGACAATTCATCCAGATACACGCACCAATAATAAAATTAGTTGAGCATAAAAATTATAAATAGTATAAACTAATTGCTTCCTTTCACAACGGCGGCGCAAATGACAGTGATAATACTTTATGAACCCGAAGATATCACAATTAACGAATGAAAAGAGAGAGAGAGAGAAGGAGAGAGACATAACCGTCTAATAGTTCCGGGAGAGAAAGATACTAAGTTTAAATAATAAATTAGAGATGAACTTATCATCACGGTGGCACAAAGGAAAAGGGTATGGATAATACCTTGCGAAGTCGAAAAATTTGGATGATAATCAGCAAAAAATTTCGATCAAAATTAAATACAAAAAAAATTGCTATGATAACAATTCAATATATAAATGGGAGACTTGTTTTGATATCCAAAAGACCTAAATATATTACAGTTAGGTCCACTTGTCAAATATCTTTGTACTTAGGTTTGAAAATGTTGTAATTACATCTTTTGTAAGAGAGTGTCAAAAGTTATCAAAATAGTGTTATAAGCTGTCAAGAAAGTATTATAATGTTAACTTTCAATACCAAAGTCTCAAAAGTTCACACTTAAGTGTCAAAGTTATCTCCAGAGGTGTCGTAATATCAAGGTGTCAAATGTGTCAGAAACTCAGTAACAAGTATTATAAATACATTAAAAGTGTCAAATGAACAAAATATAAAAAACTTTTTTGATATGATTTAAACGATGTTGAAATAATACAAGGGGATCGCAGTACAATTGTCCATATATAAATACACAAATTAGGCGAATAAAAATAATACCAAATTATTAGTTATCATTTATTTATTAATTAATAATTAATTAATTATTATTATAAGAAATATAGAAATCTATTTTACGAACCTAAACTTTTTATTATAAAATAATTAATATTAAATTATAAAATGCTACCAAATTTACTCTTTCGTTTTAGTGTTATATGAAGATTATAGATAAAAAATTTATTTGAGAGCTAAAATGAGAGAGGGAACCAGGCTACCTCCGGCAAAAGAAATTCTTGTATGTATCGCTAATACACGTCAGCATATATCATTCGTGTTAGATTAACAAAAAAAATTACAATTATTTTTTATAATATAAAAATTATAGATTTTGATAAATCTATAATTTTTATGTTTAATTTTTTTATAAATAATTTATAAATAGATATTTTAGGATTTTAATGTTTAACGGAATTTTAAACCGATCAAATACTATTTTAAATTCGCTTCAAACTCTTTAAATATTAGAGTCTAAAAATATTTATTTAAAAATATTTTTAAAAATATTGAAAAAATAAAAATTATAGATCTAATTAAAATTAGTAATATTTTTTTAAACAAATAATTATAATTTTTTATTTAAATATAGAAAAATATATGCTATATGGTGTTTTTTTTTAATTCAAAATATAGCCTTATATGCAAGAATTTATTCTCAGGCAGCTGAAAAAGCCGCGAAGCTCGCTTTCCTAGCAGCCCAAGAAAGCACTTAAGCGTAACCATCACTCCTGTGACCCGATCCATGAGCACTGTGTTATTCTTTTATTTTAAAATTTATTGATTTAAAAATTTAATTAATAATAATAATATAATAATTATTTAATGCTGATGTGGTTGTAAATACCGCGTCAGAGCGCTGCAGCATTTTTTGGATCTCTGATCCGATTATAATGAATCAATCAAAACGTTAATGAAGTAATCAACGGCTAATATCATGCTTTGACTGTTATTCCCGTTTTTAACGTGATCAGATCTGAACCAAGATCTTCTAAGCTTTATAAATACAACTTATTTACTGCGGTAAACATACGATTCATTCTAAAATTGAAAATTCCTCTTCAACCTTATTCTGTTAAAAGGTTTTAATTTTTTCGGAGTGCCAAGGGCTCACACGGGGAATCTCAGCTCGCTTTCTGGGTCGTGCAAGGAAAGCGGGGGTCGTTGTATCTCCTTCGACACGCCGTAGATTAATCTGCACGACAGATCGGCGAATTAGTCGTTTGGGACTAGCGCTCCGGCGTGCCTCGACCAATTCCAGCTAAGCATTTTTTAACTCATTAATTTATTTTGTTTGTTTTATTTTGTGCAGATTATTGGAAGAAATATTATCTGTGAATTCCACTGCGACACCCTTGATATATGTTTATCTATTGTTTATAATTTTGTAAATTTAAACTGTGAGATTTTATTTTGTTGTTACATCAATTTTCTTGTTATAATTAAAATTATTACGAATTATTACTAACAATCCAAACGACTAATTAAAGCCAATTTCAAGTAGAAAAATAATAAAAAACGTACCTTTCTATCACTGTTAATTTTATAACTGTAGGTTTTTTATTTGATTATCACTGTTTATTATTGATTTCGTACATCCCTTAGTGAAGGATAGAATTATATTGAAGCTGTCCATTTTCTGCATATTCGGATTATAGATCTGATTTGTTATTACTTGAGTATAGATATATTAAATTACTTTAATTAATTTCTTGTATCTGTTGTGACAGCATGTGTTATTTTTTGTCTTTGCCAATATGCTCAAAGTATACATGCTTCATGCTAGAAATAATTATATATTTAATTATTCATGATTGCATGTTTTATTTTTACAGTTTATTGAAAATTTTTGATTCTGGTTTAATGGCTCCTAATGAAGATGGCAATAAACCCGATAGATTTGATGGTGATGTAGGACCTTTAGGCGTTGGCAATATCAAGTTAAATATTGGCTTTTGACTCTAGGATTAGCATCGGCAATTGGGTACTCTCCAGAAAAATCCTCCTCGATTACATCTCCCGAGACATCAAATCAAAATAACGGTCTTCAAACTGATTCTCCTGACACAATAAATATTGCTGCGACTCCTTCTCTAGCACGTACTCCACAAGATGTGAACTTTCATTGTGTTCATAAAATTTTGAGTGTTTTGAGTCATGACCTGTTTGATCTCTTTTATTCACATACCAATGCGCTTGAACTGTGGAATGAATTAGAAAATAAATATGGACAAGATGATGTAGGAATCAAGAGGTATACCACCTCCACTTTTAATAGTTTTGTCTTTGTTGATGATAAGCCTATGAACCCTCAAATTCATGAATTTGAAGGCTTGATTAAAACACTTCGTGCTGGTGGAACCTCTTTCTCTGACACTCATTTAGCTCAAACTGTTATTGATCGTTTACCTAAATCATGGGAAAGATTTGTAGATGATTTAAATCGTAAAAGTGAAAATCTTACTTTTGAGCGTGTGTTATCTTTCATAAGAGTTGAAGAACAAAATCGCGCTAGAAAAAATTCGGAGTCTCTTAAGCCCAAAGTTCATAATTTAGAATCTCAGCCTAAGCCTCAGTACCACTCCAACTTCCAAAAGTCCAAAAATCATTTTCATAAAGGTCACAAGAAGAATTTCCATCAATCTAAGGGTAAGCCATCTTTCAAAAAGGTACCATATAAACAAGGACCACATTGTTGGGTTTGCGGCTACACCAACCATCTTGCGAAGGATTGTTTCAAAAAGAAAATCGAGCCCGTTCAGATGAGAAACAAGAAGAGTGATCCACCATCCACTAGACCTCAGGCTCATATGGTTACTATGAGCGCTGATCCATCAGGATCGGTCTTCAGGTCAGCAACTGACATTCCTGAAATTAATAATATTTGTGCTGATTCTGACTGGTGGATTGACACTGGTGCAAATAATCACTTTTGCACCTAACCTTCTTGGTTCTTCACTAACTCTTCTACAGGCGGAGGAACTGTGAACATGGGCAATAAGGCTGTTTCACAAATAATAGGCACTGGAAGTGTTACACTACATCTTTCATCCGGAAAAAGTTGCTTTTGCATAATGTTCACCATGTCCCTGATCTTAGGAGAAATCTTCTTAGTGGTTATCAGTTAGTTAAGAATGGTTATTCCCTTCATTTTGAAGCTGGCATTGTTGTAATAAAGAAGGGCGAAAATTTTGTAGGAAAAGGTTTTGCTTGTGATAGTGATGGATTATTTAAAATTAGTATTGTAAAATCTGATGTTACAAATGTTGCTTTGAATACATCTGCAAATGTTTCTATTACTCTTTGGCATTCAAGACTTGGGCATGTTAATTATCATTCTATTAAAAAGTTGATGAATTCAAATATTATTCCTACATGCAATATTGATTATGAGAAATGTAAAGTATGTGTTGAAGCTAAATTGCCAAGACATCCTTTTAAGTCTGTTGACAGGGACTGCGATAAGCTTGAGCTTATTCATAGCGATATATGTGATGCAGGAAAAACCTCTCGAGGAGGTAGTAAGTATTTTATAACTTTTATTGATGATTACTCTCGTCACTGTTATATTTATTTGTTGAAAGGAAAATTTGAATGCTTAAATAAATTTAAAGTTTTAAGTCTGAAGTAGAAAATCAAATGGATAGAAAATTAAGATTTAAGATCTGATCGAGGTGGAGAATATACTAGTAATGAATTTGCTATCTTTTGTGAAGAGTCTGGCATTATACATGAAGTCACTGCTCCATATTCCCCTCAATCCAATGGAGTGGCTGAAAGGAAAAATCGAACTCTTATGGATATGGTTAATTCTATGCTTAGGAGTTCGGGAGCTCCTGATAATTTATGGGGTGAAGCAATTTATGCTGCTTGTCACATCTTAAATCGTGTGCCATCGAAATCTTTAGATAAAACACCTTATGAATTGTGGAAATGTAGAAAGCCTAATTTAGCTTATTTTAAAGTGTGGGGGTGTTTAGCAAAAGTAAAAGTACCAAATTTTAAGATTGATAAAATAGGACCTAAAACTGTAGATTGTGTTTTTGTAGGATATGCATTTGATAGTAAAGCTTATCGATTTTTAGTAGTTAATTCTGACATTAAAGATGTTGCTGTAAACACTATTATTGAAGCTAGGGATGCAGTTTTCTTTGAGGACTATTTTCCATATATTGTTCCGACTCCTAGAGTAGTTCAATCTAGACCTTCTACTTCTATCTCTACTCAACTTGATGAACCAGAACTTAGAAGAAAGTAAGAGAACTAGAAAGCTAGAACATTTGGAGAAGAATTTATAATGAATGTAGAAAACGACCCTGTCACTTTCGAACAAGCCATTAACTCAGTTGATTCATTTTTCTGGAAAGAAGCAATAGACAACGAAATACAATCTATAACTCAAAATCATACATGGGACTTAGCTGATTTACCACCAGGTTGTAAGCTATAGGTTGTAGATGGATATTTAGGAAGAAATTAAGACCAGATGGCACCATAGATAAATATAAGGCCAGACTTGTAGCAAAAGGATATACCCAAAAATATGGAATAGATTATTTTGATGTTTATGCTCCTGTTGCGCGTATTACTACGATTCGTGTACTTATTGCATATGCATCTATTTATAACTTCATGTTCATCAAATGGATGTAAAAACTGCATTTCTGAATGGTGATCTACATGAAGAAATTTATATGGAACAACCTGAAGGTTTTGTTGTGAAAGGACAGGAAAATAAAGTTTGCAGGTTAAGAAAATCACTTTATGGATTGAAGCAAGCTCCAAAGCAATGGCACGAAAAATTTGACCAGGTTTTGTTGTCCTATGACTTTAAGATTAATAACACCGATGAATGTGTATATTATAAAATTGTTGGTGATGAGAAATTAGTACTTTGCTTATATGTTGATGATATTTTAATGTTTGGTACAAGCATGGATATCATAGATGATGTTAAAGCTTTCTTGAAAGCAAACTTTGATATGAAAGATATTGGACCTGTTGATGTGATTTTAAATGTAAAATTAATTCGTGAAGATAATAAGTTGATTTTGTCACAAGCTCATTATGTAGAAAGCATGCTGAATAAATTTGGTTTCCAAGATGCAAAGCCCTTATCTACTCCATTTGACCATACCATTAGTTTAATTAAAAATTCTGGTGAACCTGTAGCTCAATCTAAATATGCTCAAATAATCGGTTCTTTAGGTTTCTTAGTTAACTTTACTAGACCTGATATAGCCTTTGCAGTTAACCGTTTATGTAGATATACTCACAATCCTAGTCATGACCATTGGAAAGCATTAGATAGAGTAATGAGATATTTGAAAGGTACATCTACATACAGTTTGCATTATACAGGCACTCATAGCGTAATTGAAGGTTATACTGATGCAAATTGGGTTAGTGACACAATAGATGTTAAATCAACATCAGGATTTGTATTTTTATTAGGAGGGGCTGCTGTATCTTGGAAATCTTGTAAACAAACTGTTATAGCTAGAAGTACTATGGAATCTGAAATGATTGCCTTAGATACTGCATGCTCCGAAGCCGAATGGCTAAGGGATTTTTATATGATTTACCTTTTGTGACTAAACCTATTGCTCCAATTTCTTTGAATTGTGACTGTAGAAGTGCAATTGACAAATGCAGTCAGGAAAATGCAGATATACGCATGAACAGGCATTTGAAAATGAGACATATGTCCATAAGATATAAATTGAAAAATAGCGTTGTCACCTTGAGGTATGTAAAATCTGAAAGAAATCTTGCTGATCACTTTACAAAAGCCTTGACCAAAACTTTAGTTTTGGAATCGTCGAGGGGAATGGGAGTTTTGCCATAAATAAAGTCACCGCGGTGGAAACCCTATTTCCTTGGGAAATTCAAAGGGAAAAACAAGCCGAGCGAAGTGACTAATTGTTGGTTGCACTCACTTTTATTTATCCTATTCCTATGGCGTTGTGAGTGCTATTTTATAGAGCAAGTGAATAGGAGGGAAGCTTGTTAGAAACCATGTCCAAGAGGGACTAGGGTTTATTGATATTTTACTACTAAAGGGTTTAAGGTTCTCCCTTAAGTAGAACAAGTTCCCGAATGAGTTCCAAGACCCATGAGTTGGGGTGATTCGACTTGCTTGCACCCTTAGAGGGCTCACCTATATGTGTGGAGCCGTGTGGTCGCGGCTATGGATATTGGCACATCCTAAAACACACACGAATATATACTAGTGCACATGACCGAGTAAGGTGCACAAACCGCGAGATACCTTTTACCGTGTGGCATTATGTGTGCTTTTGTTGAAGTTCGGTAAACAAAGGCCGATTCAAGGTTCGTCCATCGAGTCCTTTGCGAATGAATACAAATGTCACTAAGTGTAGGTTCAAACCCGAAAGGTACCTATACCTATTGCATGATGTTTAGCCCTTGATATTCCAATTTTGTTATGTTTTAAATTTTTAAATCATGTGGGGGAATGTTATTCTTTTATTTTAAAATTTATTGATTTAAAAATTTAATTAATAATAATAATATAATAATTATTTAATGCTGATGTGGTTGTAAATACCGCGTCAGAGCGCTGCAGCATTTTTTGGATCTCTGATCCGATTATAATGAATCAATCAAAACGTTAATGAAGTAATCAACGGCTAATATCATGCTTTGACTGTTATTCCCGTTTTTAACGTGATCAGATCTGAACCAAGATCTTCTAAGCTTTATAAATACAACTTATTTACTGCGGTAAACATACGATTCATTCTAAAATTGAAAATTCCTCTTCAACATTATTCTGTTAAAAGGTTTTAATTTTTTCGGAGTGCCAAGGGCTCACACGGGGAATCTCAGCTCGCTTTCTGGGTCGTGCAAGGAAAGCGGGGGTCGTTGTATCTCCTTCGACACGCCGTAGATTAATCTGCACGACAGATCGGCGAATTAGTCGTTTGGGACTAGCGCTCCGGCGTGCCTCGACCAATTCCAGCTAAGCATTTTTTAACTTATTAATTTATTTTGTTTGTTTTATTTTGTGCAGATTATTGGAAGAAATATTATCTGTGAATTTCACTGCGACACCCTTGATATATATTTATCTATTATTTATAATTTTGTAAATTTAAACTGTGAGATTTTATTTTGTTGTTACATTAATTTTCTTGTTATAATTAAAATTATTGTATCATTTTTCTACTTAAAATCGAATTATTACTAACACACTGCACGGTGCGTGTACTTCTCACATTGCGACCAGGAAACATTTCTAAATCTACGGCTCACTCAGCGCAGTCATCTGCGGTCCACCTCACCGCGTCCTACGTGTCTTTAGCTGTATTGTCTACTCGGTTTAAAAGCTGTTTCCAGGCTGAGCACAGTGGCATTCATGTCATTTATGCTTAACAATAATGGCACGTCTCTACATCAAATGGCATATATAACATCGAGAGCTGCCCATCGTGGTGGAAGATGATCGAGAACTAGAAACTGAGCAATGGAGGATCGTAAGGAGGTGGAGTTAATTTGTGATTAGTTATTATTATTGTTTTCCTTTCATCATTCTCGATTTTTTGTACTGTTGTAGTTACTGTTCTGGAATCTGGATGAATTTGTAAGAGCGAACAGTTTTTTTTTACCCTTTTTAATCGTAATATGTTTGATCAAGAGGTGAATTTAATCTGTTTATTTGTTTGTGTTTTGCTAAATTTTCTGAATTCTAGTTTCATTCCTCGGTATTTGTTTGTTTAAGAGAGGATTATATTCTGTTCATTAGCTTAATAAATATGATCTAGGATTATATTCTAGTTTGATTCCTCGGTTTCTAGTTCGACAATCTGTTTCTAATTTGATTCTAGTTTAATAAGTTTTTTTTTTTTAATGATTAGGAGATTATTGTTTTTTGTTCATTAGTTTCTGATTTTCGATAATTTGTGAGTTCTATTTTGATTTAAAATTTTTCGATTAAAGGATTATATTCTGTTCATTAGTTCTGATTAGCGATAATTTGTTTGATTATTTGTAATTTTGTTCTGCATCGCAGGGAATGAAGGGCAGCGGCGGATGGATGACGGTGCCGGCATTCGGAGACTGGGATAAGGCCGGCGGCATGCCAGATTACTCCATGGACTTCTCCAAAATCCGCGAGCACCGTAAGATCCACAAATCCGATGCCTCCCGCTCCAGTCTCGGCAACGACCAAGAACTCCTCGCTGCTGCCGCTGGCGGACCACGCTGCAAGGACGAAGAACGCCGCCCTTCACCAACCGTGGAGGTCGCCGATCACCACCATGTACACGTCCGCGATTTCCACCAGGACCATTCTCCCACTGTGAGTTGCTTCTTAACATTTACTTGTTGATTGTTTCCATTTAATCAACCGTGGACCTGGGAAACGTTGATTGCCATCTTACGGCTGACAATGTTCCATTCGTTTGCCCTCTTTGTGTCTTCTACTTTCACAGTTTTGAGGGAGACAATTCATTAAGTCATTCAATTTTTTTTTTTTTTAGGAAAAATAATAAATCGGCATCCTATCAAAATTCTACTCTTGCTCCTGGCTGACACTCTTTGTAATAATATAAAGGATAATTGCATATCAGCCCCTCTAAAATCAACAGTCGCGCATTTCAGCCCCAGAAACGCAGAAACACTCGATATGGCGGCGCGAGAGCGTGGCACGTCAGTGCGCGTTTCTGGGGGCTGATACGCAATTATCCCATAATATAATTAATCGGAGTGTTAGTGTTATAATGGCAACCAATGCTATTTTCAGATAATTAATTTTGTGCTACTAACCAATAATTGGAGCTTCATAAGATCAAGCTAAATGAGATGGTATTGTAGAAGATAGTATTGGCACCAACAAGCGTTAGCGCTGGTTAGCATAAATGGGTGCTGGAATGCGACCAGGACATGGCTCTCATGAGTAATAGGTTAGGATTCGAATTATTATAAGTGTGAGTTGGAAGAAATTATCATATCGTTTCGTTTTCGGTTGAAATATAGGATAAGTTAAATTTAGCGGTCACTAAAGAAAGAAGTTGTTATATTGATACGTGATAAAAATTAATATTTTTTAGTTATGTGAGAGTGTTCGCATGTGATTTGATAGGAAAATAAACTTGAGAATGCGGTGCTATTCTTTTTTTTTCCTGATAAACAGCCAAAAGGTCAAAAGAGTGTGTAATGGAACATTGACATGGTTAGTACGTACCAAGTCAATAATCCAGGAGTGAAGATATGTTGATTTTGTTTATCTTAAAAAAATTTTTAAAAAAAAAACCTTAGCGTAGTCAAGTATTTCGGCAAGGCCTCTCTTTTTCTTTATCCACGTGGAGAAACAAAGAACTATTATATGATGACTTTGAATTGTTATAGATATTATAAGTGGTGTTTCTGATTGTTGCAGAGGAGGAAGAAGATTATGAGCTATTTACAATGTTGTATAGGAGCTTGACGAAGACCGAGTGATGAACACCTAATAAGGTCTGATCTATAAGGCATGAAACGAGAGTATCAGCTGCATCACAGTTTCTGAACCACACTCATATTAGCTGTCAATACGTTAGAACATGGTTAGCTAAAGGTTGTAATTTCTATTTCTAAGGTAAGCTGAAAAAAAAAGGCTCTGATGCAAAGCCTGTTTTTGTTGTATGCTGGACAACATGCAGAATCAATATATTATGGCAATAGTTTAATGATTGCTACTTCCACCCAAAAATTCACACATTCATCCCCCAACACACATTCATCCCCCTACAAGCCAAAATAATTAATAAATAAGAAAAAAAATTATTACCTTGAATTTGGTGCAATACAAGGTAGGGGGTTGTTGACGACCTTCCTCCGGTGAGGGGAAATGGTTGCAGTCGCCACCTAGATATTTATTGGAAATCTAGAAAATCGGGATACGGCACTTAAAGATTCTTAGGCTCGTTCGTCGTTTACGTGTGGGGAAGACAGAACACCACCACAGCGCCCCTCCAAAGAGGGTACTCTATAAATGATTAAAATAATCTTGGATTTATATTTAACACAATTTAAATTTTTAGAACATTTGCATATTTATTTATCTGCTTATTATGAAATAGAGAGATCGGCATCCACCTTACTCTCTTAATCACATTTGGACATATACATCCAAATAAAGAAAATATATTTATCAGGGCAATATCCATCATCCTATTTCAATATTTTCTTTATTTACATGGAATTTGATTTTGATAAATATACCTAGTCAGATTTGGAGAGTAATATCCATCACTTTCTATTTTGACCATTTATATTTATTTGCCCCAACCACTTAGATTAGAATCTATCCAGTTCCTAACTCAAAGGGTTGGAGAAATCAAATCTCTATAATAGATATAAATCTATTCGCGTTTATAATACGACAATATTTACATATATATTTGCATAAAGAAATTGTATATATGTAAATGAAGAGGAATAAATAAAACACAACATTTTTATTTTATGGGGCTCAGCACTATTTCTTCTTCATAGCCCGATGAGCTAGGGCTTGAAATATCCATCTCGCACCCTTAATTCGTATATATATTTTTATGTAAAAGTTTTTAACATCGGGAGAATATCCATTTCGTCCGAGTTTTTTTTTAACAAACGAGTATTTGATCATACGTTGATTTTTAACGGGATTAAAATTTATTACTAGATGATTTTATAGATTTTTATTTTGTTGAATAAAATAATAAAAATAATAAAAAATTATAAGGCGGTTACTGTTCACCCTTTAAAAAAAAAAAAAAAAATGCTGTGAGACGCGAGCAGGCCGAAATTTCGGCCCGCTCGCATCGGACGGACGATCGGACGCCCTGTCCGATCGTCGTCTTCGCAAGTTTTCGCAGCCGCGCGCAGGCGCGCGCGGCTGTACCGCCGTCCGCCGGGGCCGACGACGCCATTCGCACCCCGAAGCTCACCCCTAGGGTAATCGACCCTCCTGAGCTCATTGGTGCTGTCAAAAATTGATTTTAACGACTGTAAATGCGTATTTTTTAACGGTGCAAGTTTCGGTAATTTCGGCCGGCGGCGTTTTCTCGCCGTCGGCGAGGGGTCCGACCCTCTCGTTCGTTCAATCACGTTCTTCTACGTCCACTGAACTTACCTGGCCGTAAATGGCGGGACGTTTTGCGTTCGTTTGAGTTTTGCAAGTTTTTTGGTTATTCTCGTTTTTTAGCCGCCGCCGGCGAGGACGACGGCGAGCTTCGTCATCGAACAGTTATACGAGTTATTATGTGTGTATAGACTGTATTTTGAAAGTATGAGGGGGTTTGCTCGAGTATACCTGGTATTTGTGGTTTTTTCTTTTGTTTCGGCCGAAGATGTTTGACGGCTGCGACGGCGAGCTCCGGCAAGGCCTCGACGACGCGAAGTGGTGTTGGCGAGGTGCAGGATGTGGCCGGACCTCGCGTGATGACCGAGCTCCCTCTTTCTCACTCTCGGATCTCTCTCTCTCTCTCGGATCTCTCTTGCTCTCTCTTCTTCTTTCTCTCTTCTTTTTTTTTTTTTTGTTGCTCTTCCCCCATTTTGGGCTGTTTTTAGGGGTATTTATAGAGGAGATTGAGGTGTGTGGGGTTGCTTAAGGATGAAGGAAAGGAAGAGAGAGAGGCTGCTGGAGAGGTGGGGGGGGGGGGGTGGCTGCTGCCACCCCCATCATCCTCTCTTTCTTTTTCTTTTTCTTTTTTTGTTTATTTTTTCCAAATAACATATATGTATATGGGTATACATTATATGTATATTCATGCGTTTAGATATATCTTTGTACTCGAGTCAAATAAATGTCTAATAGCTCGAGTTGGATCTAGCCGGGTCAGATTGGGCCTAACTGGTGAATTTGGGCTCAATTAGGCTTGGTTGAGTGAATCGGGCCCAATCGGGTCTAATCGGGCAATCTGGGCTCAATTTGGCTAAATTGGGCTCAGCCGAGTTAATCGGGCCAAATTGAGCACGATATGATGGTCCATTCCTGTTGTGCAGTTTAAATTCTGATTATTGTGTTCCTGGAAGTGTATGATTATAGCCCGGACAAAATGGGGTGTCGACAGTTGCCCCTCTTTGTCTAATCATTTGAAAAAGGATTAGACAAAGATAAAATAGATACCACATTTTGTCCAGCGAGAGGGACGAGAGTTTTTTTCTTTCGTGTCCGTTTCCTATTGTGTACTTGAGAGAGAGAAGATAGTCGTTCATCCGGTTTATTGTGGTCACTAAGATTAGTCGTCCGTCGATGAAAACAACCCATAAGTATAATCGACTAAAATGTAAGATTGGAATGAGATAACGTGATCCTGAAGCACAGTCGACTTCAAGGATGGAAGTGAAATTTACCCGAAAAATTGACACAAGAACTACGCCTTGTGATGAGAAGAAGTTTTTATGAGAACTACGCCTCATGATTAAGAGGAATGACACGAGATCTACGCCTCATGACAAGAAAAGAATTTTATGAGAACTACGCCTCATGATTAAGAGAAAACGATACGAGATCTACGTCTCGTGATGAGAAAGAGTTTTTTTATGAGAACTACGCCTCATGATTAAGAGAAAATGATATGAGATCTACGCCTCGTAAGGAGATAGAAAATCTTCATGAGAACTACGCCTCTTGAAGGAGAGAGTTGTCATAAGAACTACGCCTTATGACGAAAAGGAAATGACACGAGATCTACGCCTCGTGACGACAAAGAGTTTTCATGAGAACTGCGTCTCATGAAGGAGAGGAATCAACATGAGAACTACGCCTCGCGGGGAGGAAGAGTCTTCATGGATGTGAGAACTACGCCTCGTAATGAGAAAGAGTTTGCACGAAAGAGTGAAATGACTTGAGAACTACGCCTCGCGACAACAAAGAGTTTTCATGAGAACTACGGCTCACGAAGGAGTGAAATGACGCGAGGACTACGCCTCGCGGCAAAAAAGAGTTTTCATGAGAACTACGCCTCATGAAGGAGACGACACGAGAACTACGCCTCGCGACAACAAAGAGTTTTCATTAGAACTACGCCTCACGAAGGAGTGAAATGACGTGAGAACTACTCCTCGCGAAGAGAGTTGCATTTGATGTGAAGATGACGTATCCAATTTGTTTCTCGGACGGTGAAGAAATAAGCTCGACTTACTTATTGGGACTTACGATGATAAAGTGTAGTTGATCCAATTTGCAAGCTTAATTTGTGTCTCAGATCTGTGGGAATCATTTGTCAATATTGAGAATGAGTGTTGTTATCTGTTGTTGAATTTGTACATGCAATGTGGAAGTGTCGTTTTGTGAAAAATTTGTTTTCAAAAAGGATTTGTCAAAAGTTTTTCTTTTGTAAAATGATTTTATATTGAAAATATGTTGCGTGAGAAAATCTGGCCAATCCGACTATTCCAAAATATCATTGCCCTGAGCATCTTCCTTTTTCTGATCTTCTTTTTTTCTTTCTTTTTTTCTTTTCTACTTCATTCTTTGACATATTTTGATTGCTTCCCTTTCGGGGTTTTTGTGTTGGAGCTCAAATCCTTCATAAATTTTCGAGAGGCGAAAGTTGCCCCTATTTAGAGTGATGGCCCGATTTGTCCAAATCCTGTCTGCCATTGAATTTTGCTTCTCGAAAGTACTTTCTTATATTTTGGCAACTTCCTCTGGCACTTAACAATCTTATTGCATGAAAAACTGCCCCAGTTTGTACAAGTTCACTAAAGAGCACTTTTTCCTCCTTTGGAATTTTGTGCTTAACAAAACTTTCTTTCATATGACTTGCTGTTGTCAATTACTTGTTCATCTGAAAATTGCCCCAGTTTGGTGTTCGTTCTTTATCTTTTCCTTCAAATAAGTTATGCTGGAGGCATATTTAGCTTTAACTTGTCATGATATGTATTTCCTATTCTCCGTTAGGTGCAGGTTAGTCTTTTCTAGATTTTCGAAAAAATCTAAAGTCTGAACCTCTAGGTTGGAAGTTTGCAATCTTGGAATAAGTTTTATTTAATAATAAAATTGCCCCAGTTTCAGGTGCTGGAGAGTTTGGCTGATGTAGATGTTTGTGAGGCTGATTTATTGAAAAGTGGAGTTCATGAGACAAAGGCTTTTCTGGAAGATGTGGTGATGAGGAATTTTCAGCTTACGATTATGTCGAGTAGGGATTGATAAATATAAATCTTGCAGAATGTATTATCGAATGCATGTTCTTTGTTTAACATAATAAAAAGAATGATTCGCAACTTGTCTTGCCCTAACTTGTTTTGCCTAGGTCGCCTTTTCAGGTTTTCGGCCTAGCGGGCTTTTTTGTTGAATGTTCTCGTAGCGTGTGTTCGTGGGTGATGCTCCATAGCTGTATTTGTCGGCCGGTCTAAATGACCGGCTTTCTTTAAGAGTATAGGTGAATGTTCTGACTCCGGGTTCAAGATTTTGTAGGGTATTATACACAAGAGATTTGATAGGCATTCTGCGACTTTTCTTCTTCTATTTCTTCTTTTTCTTCCTTTTTGCTCATCCTTTCTTCTTCTTCTTTTTTTTCTTTTTTTTTCTTTCTACTTTTTTTTTTACTTTCTCCTTTTTTTTTTTCTTTTTCTTCTTCTCTTCTTTTTTTTTTTTTTTCATTCTTTTTCATTTTTTTCTTTTTGCCAATAAGGAGAAGAAAAGTCGTAGTTGAGATTATTTGGCCCAGTGCACTTGCCTACCCACAAAATCTTTCCGTTCGTTTGAGCAAAAATGATCGCAGAGTATTGTTTCATTACTCAAGAGTCAGCTTTTGAGTTTGAGATTCATATGGCGCTACATATTTTCTTTCCCTTTTTCAAAATTTTTCGCTTTTTCCTTTTTGATTTTTCTTTCTCTTTGTGTATGTGGCAAGTCGCTAGTCATTTTTATTATGTTAATTTGGGAACATGCATTGTCCTTTACATTCTGCAAAATTTACTAGCAAAAAGATATAACAAAGAAATGTTCATGACAAATGAAGAACATGAGACAATTTTATATTTAAATTAGTTCATTCCCAAATTGCATTACAAAAACTCTCCCAACTAGAGTGGTCTGTGCGAAAAGACAAAACATGACCGAGGAGAAGAGTGGATACATATCATGACATGTACTATACTAAACATGCGTCCTATCATAACTTAGTAAAGGAAAAGATTCATCAAAATAGCATCTAGCTTGCGTGGGTGGTACAGAAACCACTAATCGTGAAACAAGCTGGTGTCAATCTCATTTATCCCTCCGCTGTTGTTGCTGGTAGTAGCTGTGTTATTTACGGTGGTCGTTGGTGTTGCATCTGTAGGTGAGATTTTTATCCTTCCTGTATCAATCAACTCGTACAATTTGTTCCGAAGGATGTAGCAATTTTCAGTGGAGTGACCTTGGGCGCCACTATGGTAGTCACAATACGCATTCACATCATACCATCTTGGATATGGTGGCGTGAATTGTCGGCTAGGATGGGCGTGAGCAGACCTTCTGCAGCGCATTGTTTAAACACTTCTTTTTGAGACACGGGCAGTGGTTCTCGAAAAGCCTGGCGAAGTCGCTGGGGCTGTTGCTGCTGAGTAGGGGTATGTTGTTGTTGGATTTGATAGGTCTGAGTGACCTGTTGAGGTTGCCGTGGTGATTGTTGGTATTGCTGATAAGGGCGAGTCTGTCGGTATTGATTATTTTGCTGAGGCGTTTGATAATATCCACTGGTTTGATATTGCCCGGGACTCGATATATGGATTGATTGTAGTTATTCGCCCCGCTGATATTATGCACTTCTTTGTCTTTCTTCTTGTTTTTCGTGTCTTCGGGCGATTTAAAGATGTTGTCTTGGGCCAGTTCTATTCTGAGGCCTGCCGTGATTATTTGGGCAAAAGTGGAAGCGATAGCACATGCAGTGCGTATCTTATCATCCAAACAGCTCAGAGTCATAAACTCGTCGATAAGTTCTTTTTCCGTCATCGGAGGAGTGATCTGGGCAGCCATGTTCCTCCATCTCTGGGCAAAAGCGCGAAATTTCTCGTTCTTATTAGGAGTCAGGGCCCTCAGTGTAGTTTTGTCTGGTGCCAGATCCTTATTATGCTGATAGTGGGTCAGAAATGCGTTCGCCAAGTCTTTCCAGCTTTTGATCTCGTTTTTATTCAGATTTAGGTACCATCGGATGGCTGGCCCTTTTAGGCTTTCTTGGAAATAGTAAATCAGCATTTTCTCGTTCTTGAGGTATGCCCCCATCTTACTACAGTACATTGAAATGTGGACCTGAGGATCTTCAGTACCATCATATTTTTCAAAGTCAGGAACCTTTGAAGTCTTTGGGTATATCGAGATCTGTGACAATGCAGAATTGTGCTGGGTCCATGGTTCCTCGGGAGCCTTCTAGGTTGTTCAGACGGTCTAGGATTGTCTCAACTTTTTCTTGTATCTGCTTATCCCCTGATGGATTTGCATCAGGCTGCTGGTCAGGATTGGCAGGTGCCAGTATCGTTACAGGATTAACCGGCTGTGATGTTTGGGCTTCAGCTTGTGTTGGCGAGATGTATTGTGGCATAGCATACTGGACTGACTCGAGTTGCGCAGGTAGCCCAAAAGGGTCATATGGTGTCTGTTGCGCAGACTGCCTCTCTGATGGTAAAGCGGCTGATGAGCTCGGCTCTCCTATAGGTTGAGCTGTTGTGTTGGTACCTCTCTGTTCAACGAGTAGTGCAATAGTAGTCGTGAGGCGCTCCAGCTGTTTGTTCATATCTTCCAGCTGTCTTCGCAGTTCTTCATTATCTTTTCTCAGCTGTTCATTTACTTCGTTGTCCGCCATGGGTGCAGGGGTGTAACGTCTCGACCTGAGCAGGTACGGGCTCCTTTTGGTAAAAGTCGTCTTGACCGTTCTTTTAAAAAATGGATGTCAGTGTTTGCACGTGTACTCATGTTGTAGTATGCATTTATTGCAAAATCATGCAAATTTTTATAGAAAAAATATATTTATCGTTGAAAACTTGAGTAAATAAATTTGTGCAAATATGAATATTCACAGTTGTTGCGAGAAAAAAGCAAGGAAATTTCGGTTGAATTTAGAGGAGTAAAATGAAGTTGAAAGATGTGTGCTTTTTTATTGATAATTTTTGTGCCACTTAGACTACATGCTGGCTGGGTGAATTATGGGTGCCTATAATGGCTGGGCTTACGGACTACCCACGTACATTGTACGTAAGCTCCGATTATCCCAGTGGTTTATCTAGCAGTCTGTCATTGCTGGATTTCCTACCGACGACCGGTGCACATGGTACATCAGCTCGGTGTACTACCCAGATAACTTTTGACTGTGGGTAAAAAGGGCCAGGCATTACGGACTACCTACGTACATTGTACGCAAGCTCCGATTGTCCCGGTAAATAGGATGGGTATATGCCCTGGGTTATACATGCAATGCAGAACATTAATAAAATATCTACAAAGACATCATAACTAAACATGTATTTATATGTGATAAATATAAATCTAAAATTATTTTAATCACTTAAAAGGAGCCTGACGGTCCCCAGCGGAGTCGCCATCTGTTGACGACCTTCCTCCGGTGGGGGAAAGGGTTGGAGTCGCCACCTAGATATTTATGGAAATCTAGGAAACCGGGATAAGGCACTTAAAGATTCTTAGGCTCGTTCGTCGTTTACGTGTGGGAAAGACAGAAATAATCTTGGATTTATATTTAACACAATTTAAATTTTTAGAACATTTGCATATTTATTTATCTGCTTATTATGAAATAGAGAGATCGGCATCCACCTTACTCTCTTAATCACATTTGGACAGATACATCCAAATAAAGAAAATATATTTATCAGGGCAATATCCATCATCCTATTTCAATATTTTTTTTATTTACATGGAATTTGATTTTGATAAATATACCTAGTCAGATTTGGAGAGTAATATCCATCACTTTCTATTTTGACCATTTATATTTATTTGCCCCAACCACTTAGATTAGGATCTATCCAGTTCCTAACCTAAGAGATTGGAGAAATCAAATCTCTATAATAGATATACATCTATTCGCGTTTATAATACGAAAATATTTAAATATATATTTGCATAAAGAAATTGTATATATGTAAATGAAGAGGAATAAATAAAACACAACATTTTTATTTGATGGGGCCAGCATATTTCTTCTTCATAGCCCGATGAGCTAGGGCTTGAAATATCCATCTCGCACCCTTAATTCGTATATATATTTTTATGTAAAAGTTTTTAACATCGGGAGAATATCCATTTCGTCCGAGTTTTTTTTTAACAAACGAGTATTTGATCATACGTTGATTTTTAACGGGATTAAAATTTATTACTAGATGATTTTATAGATTTTTATTTTGTTGAATGAAATAATAAAAATAATAAAAAATTATAAGGCGGTTACTGTTCACCCTTTAAAAAAAAAAAATGCTGTGAGACGCGAGCAGGCCGAAATTTCGGCCCGCTCGCATCGGACGGACGATCGGACGCCCTGTCCGATCGTCGTCTTCGCAAGTTTTCGCAGCCGCGCGCGGCTGTACCGCGTCCGCCGGGGCCGACGACGCCATTCGCACCCCGAAGCTCACCCCTAAGGTAATCGACCCTCCTGAGCTCATTGGTGCTGTCAAAAATTGATTTTAACGACTGTAAATGCGTATTTTTTAACGGTGCAAGTTTCGGTAATTTCGGCCGGCGGCGTTTTCTCGCGTCGGCGAGGGTTCCGACCTCTCGTTCGTTCAATCACGTTCTTCTACGTCACTGAACTTACTGGCGCGTAAATGGCGGACGTTTTGCGTTCGTTTGAGTTTTGCAAGTTTTTGGTTATTCTCGTTTTTTAGCCGCGCGGCGAGGACGACGGCGAGCTTCGTCATCGAACAGTTATACGAGTTATTATGTGTGTATAGACTGTATTTTGAAAGTATGAGGGGGTTTGGCTCAGTATACTGGTATTTGTGTTTTTTCTTTTGTTTCGGCCGAAGTGTTTGACGGCTGCGACGGCGAGCTCCGGCAAGGCCGACGACGCGAAGTGGTGTTGGCGAGGTGCAGGATGTGGCCGGACCTCGTGGTGACCGAGCCTCCTCTCTCTCACTCTCGGATCTCTCTCTCTCTCGGATCTCTCTGTCTCTCTCTCTTCTTTCTCTCTTCTTTTTTTTTTTTTTTGTTGCTCTTCCCCTCATTTTGGGCTGTTTTAGGGTTTATAGAGGAATTGAGGTGTGTGGGTGCTTAAGGATGAAGGAAAGGAAGAGAGAGAGACTGCTGGAGAGGTGGGGGGGGGGGTGGCTGCTGCCACCCCCATCATCCTCTCTTTCTTTTCTTTTTTCTTTTTTGTTTATTTTTTTTTTTCAAATAACATATATGTATATGGATATACATTATATGTATATTCATGCGTTTAGATATATCTTGTATCGATCAAATAAATGTCTAATAGCTCGAGTTGGATCTAGCGGGTCAGATTGGGCCTAACTGGTGAATTTGGGCCAATTAGGCTGGTTGAGTTGAATCGGGCCCAATCGGTCTAATCGGGCAATTGGGTCAATTTGGCTAAATTGGCTCAGCCGAGTTAATCGGGCCAAATTGAGCACGGATATGATGGTCCATTCCTGTTGTGCGTTTAAATTCTGATTATTGTGTTCTGGCAGTGTATGATTATAGCCCGGACAAAATTGGGGTGTCGACAGTTGCCCCTCTTTGTCTAATCATTTGAAAAAGGATTAGACAAAAATAAAATGGATACCACATTTTGTCCAGCGAGGAGGACGAGAGTTTTTTCTTTCGTGTCGTTTCCTATTGTGTACTTGAGAGAGAGAAGATAGTCGTTCATCCGGTTTATTGTGGTCACTAAGATTAGTCGTCCGGTCGATGAAAACAACCCATAAGTATAATCGACTAAAATGTAAGATTGGAATGAGATAACGTGATCCTGAAGCACAGTCGACTTCAAGATGGAAGTGAAAATTTGACTACCGAAAAAGGTGGACACAGAGGACTGACACGTTGTGATGGAGAAAAGTTTTTATGAGAACTACGCCTCAGATTAAGAGGAATGACACGAGATCTAACGCCTCATGACAAGAAAAGAGTTTTATGAGAACTACGCCTCATGATTAAGAGAAAACGATACGAGATCTACGTCTCGTGATGAGAAAGAGTTTTTTATGAGAACTACGCCTCATGATAAAAAGAAATTGACCCGAGAACTACGCCTCGTAAGGAGATAGAAAATCTTCATGAGAACTACGCCTCTTGAAGGAGAGAGTTGTCATAAGAACTACGCCTTATGACGAAAAGGAAATGACACGAGATCTACGCCTCGTGACGACAAAGAGTTTTCATGAGAACTGCGTCTCATGAAGGAGAGGAATCAACATGAGAACTACGCCTCGCGGGGAGGAAGAGTCTTCATGGATGTGAGAACTACGCCTCGTAATGAGAAAGAGTTTGCACGAAAGAGTGAAATGACTTGAGAACTACGCCTCGCGACAACAAAGAGTTTTCATTTCTTTTTTTAAAAAGACTTCAAAAAGCATTCTAGATTAGCTGCTATAATAGTCATAATCATATCTATAAAACATATTTTTTTATCTTCTATCCTTTTGTTTTATATTATTAAGTACTTTTAAACAAAATGATAAATAAATTGTGGTACCTATTATTTTGAGAATAAAATATAGACATTTTATTCAATTTTTTTTTAAAAATAATTTTAAATGTATTTTGAAGCTTTAATTTTTATATTAGCAAAAATTTTAAAGTTCTAAAATATATATTTATAAATATTTTATAAAATAACTTAAATATAAAAATTATAGAGCACATGAATACATATATATACATATATACATACATATATATATATATATATATATATGATTTGATAATTATTATGAAAAAATGGTAGATTTGTATGAATTTTAAAATTTTGGATATTTTCCGCTTTATCCTTTCGGGAGGCGCGGTATTTGATTTGTCGAAAGCCCTTAAAGCCTGAGACGCGACAGAAAAAACACCCGACAAACGCCACAGAGAAGTCACATGTGAGAACAACAGCAATGTAAGCTTCCGCCCACCGGCGAGATTAACAAAAAACACGGATCTTTGTTCGGGAGATTGAACCCGACGTGAATCGAACACGCAACCTTCTGATCTGGAGTCAGACGCGCTACCATTGCGCCACGGATCCGCATGCGATACCTACCCCACGCTATTATAGATACTGTATAATAAGACCAAGGAATGTAGTCATGAATATCCCATCTGGTGGTTGTTTTGTGAACTTTTCTAGGTATGAATTTCTTAAGCATCGTCCCTAAAAAATGTAAAGATTTATGTCTTTATATTTTATGAAGGATAATATGGGTTTCTCCACACCAAAAAGGTTAGAATTATTTATTAATAAAATATGGATCGGTTACAAAAAACTTTTTCACGATAATATCAAAAAAAAAAAAAAAAGAATTTCATCAACTTCAATATGGAGCTCGCCGATTGTGTAAAATGTGTGTTAATGACCAGAAGCCTTAGTTTCTGGGTTTTTTTTTATTACCAATATTTCTATATTGTTATTGTGTTAATGTATGTTCTGTGTTGCTAGATGGTTTTTAATTTTGATTAGAACCGGCTTTATATTTTGAATCAATTGAATGCTTTTTAGAGACAAGCGCGACGGGTTATCCCATGCTTAAAGCTAAGTACTGCAATTCTCTTATCCGATTATTCAAACCCGACTCGACTAGAAATTGAAGTTACGTAACATTTTCTACGTAAAATGATGGACATTTTAGGTCTCTGGACGTATAGGAAAGATTTAAGGGCCTCTCGATGTAGCTTTTTTTGGAAAAGGAGATCAATAGCAAGCGGGCAGGCCCGCGGCGCCGGGGCGGGGGGGGGGGGTGGGGGTGTGCGCGGGCTCTTTTTGAGCTGATTTTTTAGGATGTATGGATGGATGGATCCTGTCTCAGTTCTCTTTTCCATTGATTATTTCTACATCTAAAAAAATACTTATAATATTTTTTTTAAAGATTAATTTATAAATTTTGGTAAAATCTTAACATATTTAAAATAAATTTTAAAATCCGTTAAAACGTTAACTCTTTAGAGATTGTGAACACTTATCTAGAAGTTTTTTTCAAAAAGGTGGAGCTGTATTATAAGACTGATGTAAAGCAATGGTGGAGCTGTATTGTAGTCGGGTGGTCACCCAATTTGCTAGCTTAATATCTTTTATTATATATATTTTCTGAAAAAAAAAATTTAATATAAAAGTTGCAGATTTTGATGAGATTTATAATTTTCGTATTGAAAGTTTTTCCTGAAAAAGCTTCTAGATAAGTGTTCACAGGCTCCAAAGTGTTAACGTCTTAACGGATTTTAACAATTATTTCTAAATCTGTTAATATTTTATCAAAATTTATAAATTTTATTTTAATTTTTTTTTAAATATAAGTATTTTTTTGGATGTAAAAACAAAGAATGGAGAAGAGAACAGAGAAAGAGGATCCAGCCTCCATTTATTCGTCCATACATCCTAAAAAAAATCAGCCCAAAAACTTTTTTTTTTTTTTCAAAACTCATGCATATTCGGCTCTCCAAAAACCACTCTATCCGCCTATTCAAATCCTAATTTCTAAATCAACACCGACAGTAAGCTAGCCGATAGCGGTTGTCTACCCACCTATATTTTAATTATTATAATTTACGATGTGTAATTTTCAATCATTACCATTTACAATCATATTTTATTATTATAATTTTGTAATTTATTTATTAACTATATTTTCTTGCTATTATTCTATATTTGTAATTTTCTTGACATCTTTATATTGTTGATGTTATGGCTGTTATGAAGTTATGTATTTGAATTTATTTTTGGTGATTAATTATGTTTATATAATTTCTAAATAAAAACTTTTATCATAAAACAATTTGAGCATCTGTCTGAAAATTCTGACTCAGCCACCGGTGTGAAGTACTTGAATATTACATATGATACAATTTTTTTTTAGCTTCAATAATAGATTTGAGGTAAGGGTGGAGATGACCGTGCGGAGTATGAGCAAGACGATCGTATTAATGGATTGGTTACCAACAATATTGTTTAATCACAAATTAGAATTACAGTTCTACCAAAAAAAACATAATAATAAAAATTAAAAATTAAAAAAAAATCATGACATACGCTTCCACATTGTTGGTTTCATCCACGTGAAATCTCACATACGTACTGGTAAGAGATTATATTTACATTGTATATAAGAAGAAAGTAGATTTACTGACCCAACTATAATACCTTAATCCTATATTCTCAACCGCAATCTGATATACTTCACAAATCTTCACTTTCTTAAAAAACAAATTTAAATCAATTCTGTAAATTATTAATTTTTTTAAAATAATTTTTAATTGTTTTCACCCCACCAAAATGTGATAAATTCTTTTAGAAATGTATCAAAATTTAGAAATTTTTTAGAAAGTGAAAATAAAATACATGTTATGATGTGATTGGATGGGCATAGTTGAGGTAGTGTGATTAGGGTAGGTGAATACATGTTCGTATGAGAATGGTGATTCTATTTTACAAAAATTTTATGTGGGTCAAAAACTGAATCCAATATAAAGCAGGCATTGTCAAGTCTAAAAGGAGGGCCAACTCTGTGATTTTCCATAAATCACAACATAAAAAAACAAGTAATTAGCTCTTTATACCTTCTCTTGCACTAATAATTAGCAGAAGATATTCTTTAAAAAAAAGAAAAAAAAAAAGGAAGATTAGGAATTGGGAATAAAATAATGTTCAAATGTTTTTAAACAAGATCAAATCCTGACAAAGAAGATTGTTAGCTCCGGACCATTATTCCCGTCCGGGCTAAGCATGTATAGAGTCTCCGAGTCTCTTGACGCGACAACACGCTCAAAAAAGGCCCTCATATAAGCCATTTCGCCGTCAGCTCCGTCAGCTTCCGAACGGCCGGGAATAACGCCTGCGCCCATACTAACGGCTCGTAATAGCTCCATAACGGCGAGATCCTCGTCCGTGGCCTCCCGTCTGACGCCGTAACCGTGCTTCTTCCCGTTGCAGAACATAGACCACAGCGGCTCTTCTAGAAGCCGTGATGAGGACAGCTCCCTATCGGGTTTTTTCTCCGTCTCCAGCGCGATCCGCATCATGCCCGTGCTCATCTCCCTCAGTAGTACTTGTGTTTGCATTGCTAGCTCCACTATCAGGCTCGGCAGGCATCTGCGTGCGCACACATAGATATATAGTTGCATTATTTCCTGCCATAATTATACGTCTATGAATTATAAGTTATGTATAATATAATATAGCTTGTTGAAGTGGTGACATGCAAAATTTTAAAATAATTTGCAATTTCTATCAAATTAATTCGTATATTATCATCTCATTTTGTAGTTACCCGGGAGATTCTTGGACGCAGAGACTGATGCGGCCCTTGCGATACCCAAATAGTGTGCCTGTAACGCGTACTCCGTCGAAGCTACGCCGGGAATCTGCAAATCCACCGCCGCCAATGCCATAGTGGCCACCGCCGACGAGGGGCTTGCACGGCCTGCACTTGGGATTGAACACCGGAAAGGCGCGGAACGCGCACCGAACCAGCCGCACGAAGCGGCCCGGTCTAGACCGGTGCCGGCCCGACGGTTGAACCAAGGATAGGGTCGGCCGAATTGGCGGAAGCATCGGCTGGTTCGGCTGGTCCTCCCCCGCCGTCGAGGCGTCGGTCGGGCGCGACGCCGCCGGAGAGGACGACATTCGCAGCGATGAGGTGGTGGTGGAGACCACCTTTCCACGAAGGCCGATATGGATTGAGGCTACGAGAGAATGGTGGGTCCGTTTGGGCCGGTTCGGTTTATTAGGAGAATTAGCGGTGCACATCTGAAGTTGTCAGTTCGGTTTGGGTGGGAGATATGAGTGTTTAGCTTGATGTACCAAACATCTTTTTTTTGGCTTTGTTTTTTATTTATGGAAAAATTACGTATCAGCCCTTCTATTTTTGGGAGTTCACAAATTATCCTCTGAAAATATATTTTCGGGGGACCTGATTTGCAAAAAAAAAAAAACAAATCAGGCCCCTGAAAATACATTTTCAGGGGCTGAAACGTACAAAAAACGAAAACGGAGGACTGATACTCAAAAACTCTTCTATTTATTGGAAAAATAGAGGAATTTGCACGGGCCTGCGGTTTGGAGCTTCATCAGCTCAACTGGAAAGAATGTGAGAGCAGACCCATTTCGATTGAGATGTATGATAAAAATTGAGATATATGTCAAAAAAAAAAAATGCACATTAAAATAACTTCAAAAAAGTGATCATAAAATCAATCTAAAATGTCGTAATTTCTGAGCTATGATTATTCCAATTAAATAGTTTGCTATAACGATATTTCAATTAATTTCTCTCTCATTTTTTCTCTTTAATATAAGAATTTGTTCAATCGATTACATAGCAGTTTTTTTATTGATAATTTGAATCTTTACCTAATTAAATCCCGTGCGCTTCTAATTTGTGGTAATTGGAAACTTGGACCTAATTTTCATTCTTATTTTGTAGGGCTTGGAAACAATTATTGGACTAAAAATATATGTATTACACGCCATTTAGGCTAATTTCAACCTAATTTTGAGCCAATTCACAAAGATCATGATTTATCCTAATTCTAAGTAAAGTCCAAGAAGAAATGAACCTCAAAATATAAAAGTGCATCCACTTAAAAAGCTATTTTGTTGAATGTTTTTTTTTTTTGAGATTATTGTGAAAAAATTATATCAGTGATTGGTCCACTTTTGTGCGACCGTCGTAACAAATAAACTCACAGATGGCATCGACATATGTTCCACTAATTGATGAGTCACAATCCTTCTATCTGGACAGGCCCAAAGGTCTGTGTTACTCTCGACGGAATATAGAGGGTATAAATTTTCTGCATCATTGTGGGTGACGTTTGCAGATTTCGAACTTGAGACATCTACTTCATAAGGTAAAAATACCAATCATCCGCTCTGGACGCTAAGAGACATTTTGTTGAATGTTTCATCAAGAAATTATCAACAAAAATCATGAACGAAATAATCAAGTGGTTGGAAAAAATTACTTACCCCCAACAAATCACACAGAATCAATCTCCACCACACACGCGCCTCGTGATCCGCACAATACCCTCGTGATCCGCAAAATATCAAAATTCAGATACCCATTGTGATGTGTGGTCCTGATTGTGCCACGTCAACATATGTGGTTTCGTGGGGGTGCATAGCAAAACAAAGTTAAATATGAGGTGTACGAAATATTTGAATGAATGGAAAGCTTTGCATGCAAATTTGGATGAGTTGGAAAAGTAATACTCCAAGACATATTTGACCCATTATTGTACCTACAAATAGGATCTCAAACACACTTCATAATTATCCTCTCATCTGTTGAGAATTAGAGCTATAGTTCAAATATAATATAATATAGTCAGTAAATTAGAAAATAATTAGAACATGTTATGTTAGAATACTGCACTTCATCCATTGAACATTAGAAATCTGTAAATTAAAGAGTAAATTGTCTATTTAGAGAAATAAAATATGTAATTAACCAATTATAGAATAGTCTATGTATTCACAATGCATATACATGTTTAGTCACACTTGAAAGAAAGGATAAGTAAAACAAATGACATGTAGTAACAAAAAAAAAACTATGGCAATGATTACAAGCTAAAAACTTCAAACCATAATGCATCTTATTCTAACATAAAAAACTTAATGTTTCCTAGATATATATATTAGGGTATAAATGAGTCGAGTCGCTCATGAGCAGTTCGAGTTTGATTTGCTAAAAGATCAATTCAAACTTGTCTAACGACCAAAGTGTTACTTGCGCTCGACTCGACAGCTAGGGGTGTTCAAAATCGGGTCGGGTCCGGGTCCGGCCAAACCCGGACCCGACCCGACCCCCCTCGGGTCTGGGTCAGCCAGACCCGACCCGACCAAGACCCGACCCGACCCGAGCTGGTTCGGGTCCTATCGGGTCCGGTCGGGTCGGATCGGGTCTAATCGGGTCCTTTAAATTTTTTTTTTAAATTTTTTGTATTTGTAATATAAAAAATATATTACAATAAGAATTTTTATATAGACTAGACACCTTTATTATATTTAACACATATAATTTGGTGATCAAAGCTATTACATTAAGAGCTCTTATATAGACTAGATGTCCTTACTATATTTAACACATATATGATATGGGATAATTTTCTAATATTTAGTGGACTTGTATTTGGGCTCTATATCAATTATAGTTTAAATGGGCTAAGTCCACTAAGTGTAACAATTATGAAATTGTCCCATATCAACTATGGGTTAAAGTTGGTTGAAGTTTTGAGTCTATATAAGAATCTTTTATATAATACTTTTGTTCATTAAAAAATATATTTTTATTTATATATTTATACATATATATTTTATTAATAATAAATAAATATATAATATGGTCGGGTCGGGTCGGGTATCAACAACCCGGACCCGGACCCGACCCGGACCCGAGCTCGGGTCTCAAAACGAGACCCGACCCGACCCATGGACCCGATAGACCCGACCCAAATCCTTCGGGTCCGGTCGGGTCCGTACGGGTCCTCGGGTCGGGTATTTTTTTGAACACCCCTATCGACAGCTCGTGAGCTTGACAAATAGGCTCAGTAAAGTCGTCGTGAGAATATTTTTGTTCCTTATTATATCAATTTCTAACATCTAAATAGATAGCTAAAAAAATAATAATAATAAAAAATAAAAAATAATATAATTTAAATATTTGAACGGACAAATACAATACATTTTGTATAAGAGTAAAAAAATATAACAATATATATTTAAAATTTTTCTATTAATAAGTTTGAGATCGGCTCGAGCTAAAGTTGAATCGAACTCGAATTCTTTTTTTCTTTTTCTTTTTTTTTCTTTTTTTTTACAAACGAGTCGAACTGAGCAAAATACTACTCGACTAGACTCGTTTTTACCTCTACGTAATATTAAGATAAAGCTTGCTACTCTACTATCTTTCGGCACTATTGAGCTTACAACAAAGTATACAACAACAACCTAGTGATAATTTTTGGCGGTCATGAAAAGGAACACTTCAGGGTTTCATATGTAAGGTCCGTGGTTCCAACCATCTTTATATATATATATATATATAAGTGAGGGAGAGAGAGAGAGAGAGAGAGAGAGAGAGAGAGAGAGAGAGAGAGAGAGAGAGAGAGAGAGAGTTAATTGTATATGTGATGTTAATCGTGCATACTGGTTGTATGTTCTTTACCATGTCATATGCATGCTTGGGATACGTGTTCAATAGATGACATATAATGTTATTACTTTTATGTCAATATATATGTATGTAATTAGATATTTTTATATAAATTATTATTATATTTTAGTTACCATGTCTAACCTTTGTTTTGTAAACAATCCCAAGCACGTTCAATTAAACATAAAATCCAGTAACTAAGTCCATTAGTTAAACTTCACAAATTTGTTTAAATATATGTCAGTAATTTAATTTAGCCTTTTTTTTTATTAAATTAAGTGCAATTATCCCATAATATATATATATATATATATATATATATATATATATATATATATATATAGCTAGGTATCAACATAGTTAAGTGCAATGCGGTATATGCTATAATCTAAAAGTATGCTACATGTGTCAAATTTAACATAATAAAATCTGTTATTAATCACCAATTAATACAATTTTTTGATCCAATGCACCTTCTGAGCAATGATGTTCAGCAAAGGTATATATATAATATACTAAAATGCGCGAGGGAGGTTTGGAATGTTTTATATTATGATAAAATTATTTAATAGTTAAATTAAATTTAAGTTATATATGTTTGTTATCATAAATATAATACGGCTTATATTTCGTAGACAGTTATAAAAAATCACACACTTTTCTTTTTCTATATATTAGTTATATCAGTTTCATATTAGATTCCTTTTTATTGATGGTTTTATTATATTTCTATATTTTTAGTACCTATGTTTTTATTATCTTCAATTGATATATAATAGATCAGTGTACTTGAGATAATTTAAAAAAATTTATAATTATAAATTTAAAAAATTCTAAATTTTACTAATATAAATTTAAATTTTATTTTAATTATTTTTGGCGCATACATTATATGTGTGTCATTCGTTAGTATAATACAAAAGCGTTAGAGGAGGTTCGGTGATATCTTATTTCATTATATTAATTATTCAATTTGATATTATGGTATAAATATCATATTTAATATAAATCCATTTTTTTATTTCTTACAAATTAGAATATATGATATCCAACTCATATATTTATTTTTACGGTACAAAAAAAATATTGTTGGGGGAAAGGCGGGGTGGGGGAGTACATAAGGATGCTAACTATTATGCTGTTATACACTGACTAGCCCAAACCAAAAATCTAAAGGCCCAGCCTGCAGACATAAGCTAGTCATCAAGCCCGTAGATTTGAATTTCAAATCAGCTTTTCAAAATCACAACCGTTGATGTTCATCCTGATCAACATTTTATTAAATCAAACGGTTATACACTATATTACATACGTATTTCACATTTGTACTTCATCATTCATATTTTACTCCTAGAAGGCTACAACAATAATTAAATGGACTCCTTTTCTTAGGATTCGTCGGCCTTAATGCGTACATGGCCTTGATGATTATCATGGCTCTTCATGGGCCTACAGAATGGTCCGAGTCACAGACCCTTTTATCTCTCCTTCACGAGTCCGACATTTCCAAGGCCAGACCGAAAATGGGCTCCATCGACGGACCAAAGAGGGAGAACGCCGCCTTCGCCGCGCTGGCGGCGTCGCTGCCGCTGGAGGTGGGCACGAAGGTGATGTGTCGGTGGCGCGACGGGAAGCTCCACCCGGTGAAGGTGATTGAGCGACGGAAGTCCTCCGCGCTGCCGCCCAATGATTACGAGTACTACGTCCATTATACCGAGTGTATGCCCTCAATCGATTTCCTACTCGTCTTAACAATTGAATTAGATTTAAGTTATGGTTTCTATGGTGCTTTTTTTGTTGTTGAATTAGCCCTATTTCAGTTAATAGGAGGCTTGATGAGTGGGTAGAGCTTGAACAACTTGATCTCAACTCTGCGGAAACTGACACCGACGAGAAGGTGGAGGATAAGGTAATGATTAAGAAGTGACCTGCATATGTTTCTATTTGTAACTAGTGAAGATTATCTGGCTAGTAATTTAATCTGACATTTAATTGTTTACAGGCATCAAGCTTAAAAATGACGCGACATCAGAAAAGAAAAATTGATGAGACGCATGTCGAGGTACGGTGATTTTGGGAGCTGATTAAAGAATTATTTCTAGTTGCAGTTGTTTGTGCTTTGTCTTTAGTCTTGTAATGTTATCAGGTTCTGGATTTTCACTTTGTATACGGTTATGCTGGTTATAACACGATGTTTGTGATTATTGTATATCATCTTTATGAATATCTAGATTTACTACCATGGCAGCTCTTGCATATCCATACGTAAACTCAGACAGTCTTGATCTTTTTCACACTTTTGTTAAATGCGATGCCAATACTTTTGACGACGTCGAAATCGCATCTTACTCGCGTTACTAACTCCTAGAACAGCAAGATAGGTGTTCAGTTGGTAGTCCTATACTAGAAGATATAGGTTTGATTGTTAAAGTTAGTCTTGGTTATTTTGTTTTTGCTTTTATACTATCTTTGTGCTGTTTGGACTAACTTGTTCAATATTCTGCTTTCTTGTTTCTACAATTACAGCAAGGTCATGAGGAGCTTGATGCTGCCAGCTTAAGGGAGCATGAGGAGTTTACTAAAGTCAAGAACATAGTAAAAATAGAACTTGGAAGGTATGAGATTGACACATGGTACTTCTCCCCCTTTCCGCCAGAGTACAATGACACTTCGAAGCTGTACTTTTGTGAGTTTTGCCTCAATTTTATGAAGCGCAAAGAACAGCTTCAGAGGCATATGGTGAGCCACACATGATACTATTATTATTACTATTATTTTGTTATTTATTGTTATTGTTACATTAATGCATGGGCTCTCTAACTAGGTGGCCATTTAGGGTGGTAGCTGAATCATGCATTTATTCAATTCCTTTGTGATTTGTACACCTTCGCATCCTCTAAAGCAGATTCAGCATTGTCCCTAGTTCTTTGCAAAAGCTAATATATAGTTAAGTGGTGTGTCAAAGTAAAGTGTGCATGTGTATTTAAATCTATGAAGAGAACACTAAATATTTGATGTATGAAATATGTCTCTCGATGAAGGTTCTTATAATTCCATTTGCACTTAAAGCTGTGAAAATGATTCTAAAATTTTGATGTTTATGTAAGGTGATAAAAAGTTCTGCTTCTAATGGCTGTTGGTAAAATCTATATATTGGCTTTATGACAAAATACAAGGAGAAATCAGATTGGTGGTTAACTGGAAGAAGGGTTAGATTTGTTTTCATTCTTGGATGAAAGAGATGGCATTGTTGATAACCAGTATTATGCTTGCTTGCACTGTACGGAAACTATATTTCATGATGTTATCTATATATGTTGTTCATGTTATTTCATTTTTGTCTTTGTTTTTCATGTTCGCTACTTTTCAGCATACTTAGTCGTCAATCTCATGGATAAAGCTTTTCTATGTAGAAAAAATGTGATCTTAAGCATCCACCGGGCGATGAAATCTACCGCAGTGGCACGCTGTCCATGTTTGAGGCAAGTTTCTCATGACAATTTTGTTTTATTTTAAAAAAAAAAAAATTTAATTCCACTTTGAGGATAAAAAAACTAGTACATGCTAGTTCTAGTGGTTATAAAAGTATCATTCAGTGTGGTGGTTGTTATTTTTATTCATTTGTTAGATCTCTCTTGGCTAAATGTGACTGTTATAATCTCCTTATGCATTTTTCCCCTCTTTCGCTTCTGTTCCTTATCCATTTTATCAAAATATCTCAGGTAGATGGAAAGAAGAACAAAGTTTATGGGCAGAACCTCTGCTACCTGGCCAAATTATTTCTTGACCACAAGACACTCTACTATGACGTCGATCTGTTTCTGTTTTACATTCTCTGTGAATGTGATGAGCGGGGATGCCACATGGTTGGCTATTTCTCTAAGGTAATTAATTATTATTTATTTTTCTCTTTAATATTTAGATGTTATATTTCTTGATCTGAAGATATTTTGCAAAAATCAAGTTCGAATATTAGGACATTGCTAGGACAGACTTTGAATACCTTACATTTATTCTAACATCTTTGATAATGCAGGAAAAACATTCTGAAGAATCATACAATTTAGCCTGCATCCTAACCCTGCCCTCATACCAGAGGAAAGGATATGGGAAGTTCCTAATTGCATTTTGTAAGTTCTCCCTAAGCTCTTACCTTTTCATGTCTTGAGCGTTTTAAGCATTGAAATTCCCACCAAGATGAAATAATCTAATGTTTGGCAAATTCATATTGAAGCCTATGAACTTTCAAAGAAGGAGGGCAAGGTCGGGACACCCGAGCGACCACTATCTGATCTTGGATTGTTGAGTTACAGGGGCTATTGGACCAGGGCTCTCCTAGAAATTTTGAAAAAGCACAAAAGCAACATCTCCATCAAGGTAACCTATGCATTCATTTCTATTTTACACTGGTAGACATGATTCTACTAGTTTAATGAAATCCTAGATCTCCCGAAATTTCTCCTAATTTTGCATAATTTGAGCCATACGCCTCTCAAGAGTGAAAATGTGATTGTCAAAGTGAAATTGAAGAATATTGAAAGAATTTTAGTAGATAATAATTAGCATTGGTTTATTTGATATTGAATTAAAAGAACTACTAGAGCTCCCAAAATTTGTAGCCTAACTCATCCCCAAACTCTTTTGCATTAAAGCACCGTGCTCTTTCTACAGGAACTTAGTGACATGACCGCAATTAAAGCAGACGATATCCTTAGCACCCTACAGAGCCTTGATCTTATACAGTATAGGAAAGGGCAACATGCAATATGTGCAGACCCTAAAGTTCTCGATCGCCATCTGAAAGCTGCTGGGCGTGGGGGTTTAGAAGTTGACGTCAGCAGACTGATTTGGACACCGTATAAAGAACAGGGTTAAAGATAACTTGTACTTTTATTCTCGCATATAACCATCCAATATCCATCATGTATATTATTCTACTGTGCTCTCGGAAGGTATGTTGTTTCAGATAGTTTTGTTCATGTATCTACCTCTCCGTCTGTTGCTCCTTTCGATGTGTGTAAGGATTAAGGAGATTAGGTAGGAGCAGTTGCAGGTTTTCTTTCTTTGTTCAATATTTTATGATCTTATATAGGTGATTTCCTTGGATGCATCAGTTATGAAAGGAGATTTGTATTCTACTTCTAAATAGTTCTCTAAAATAAAATTTCTAAGAAGGTTGCAAAAAACTTGCAACTTCCTGAGCTTTTAGAGAGAACTTGTCGGAGTCTTCCTTTATATACTTCAGGAAGATAAACCAGCCCGGTGGAAGTTTTAGAATACTCAGACATCAACTTCTGAGCCTCTTTCAATGAAATAAATAGCCTGTTGGAGCTGTGCTAGTGAAGATCTATGCGGCGTTTGATTAGGAGTAATTGGAAGATGCGTTTTTGGTTGAATAAGGAATCTATATATACATATAAAACTGTTGCTTCACGTGATATTACAAATATTTTTTGATGTGTCATGTAGTATTTACTCTTATTCTAAAAAAGATATGTGATATTTGTATTAATTGATAAGAATTTATAAAATTATATAACTTATTTAAAAAATTTAATATTAAAAATTAAATAAATATATAAATATTAATATAAAAGAATTATATTGTATATTATGTAATATTTATTTTATAAGTAAAATTTTATTTACATATAAAAATATTTAATCACATATATATATATATATATATATATATATATATTACTATTATTTCACGTTATTTTTTAAATAATTTTTATATATGATATATATTTTTTTTTATTCTAATAATATAACGAATAAAATATAATATATTAATAAAAATGACTATTAATTTATATAAGATTAATATAAAAATTATAAATAATTAAAATTTTCAGTATTATTTTTATTATACGATTATATATGACTAATATTTGTACATCCCACTAGTTAGAATGAGAATTGACATCCTCAGGGACGGAATGTGACTTGGGAATTTAAGCCCCATAGGTATGGCAGCTGCATTTAGCCAGATGCAGCGATGAGGGAAGATAAAAATTGGCCATTCCATTGGGACATTCATCTATATATGGTGAGATAAAAGAATTAAGTACACTTTCTGATCTGTCAATGTTCGTTTTACAATTTAGTTACAAATATATACATAATGTAGTACGCAATTGAAGAATGTAGTTGTAAAGTACACGTATGCATAGAGGAGGAGGCTAAAGAGCTTAAAATTTCATTCATACCGAGTCGTCTTCTTCGGTATCAAGTTCAAGGCCTTCGGCAGCTAAAAGTTGTGTTATTGTCTTCTTTTTCTCTTCCTCTGCTTTCCTACGCATCAAGTCCCTTTTCTTCAGTACCAGTGTGTGTCTCTTTAGGGTGATACTGAAGTTATCTTTGTAAGCTTTTTTCTCCCTTGCCAGTATCCTTCTCTCTTCATCCGGATCAATCTGTCGATTCACGCAAAACATGATTTAGGTAGTAGCTTGCGACACATCATTCATATATAACAATATACGTAAGCTTCTATCTGGTAGACATCAGAGTCTTAAAATACCTATTTAGAAATATTTTTTAGAAAAAATTCAATAGAACAATTGTATACCACATAAAAATCGTTTTAAGTATTCAAATTTTTCAAAAAGAATTTTTATTCGATTCAGTAATTATCAGAAAAAAAAAGCAGCAGTTTATTTTTAAAAAAAAAGGTAAAAAAGCAGAGGGTGATATGTAATATTCCTAAAATATTAAAGCAAGAGTAACGGCATTGTCATGAGACTTTTGGCTTGAAAGCAAAAAAAGAGGTTTTCAACAAAAACTCACAAAAAAAATAAAAAAAAATGTGATGACAAAGACAACCAGTCCTTTTCTTTTGGGGGTAGCGACGGGTCAAGAGAAGAGAAATATATTTTGCAGCTGTTCATTTTAGCTTAAGGGATTTTACAAGTCCATACGAGTTTTTCTAAGGCTTTTTAAAAAAGAAAAATGCTTGTCCTCCATGGATTCACCAAAGAATTCACCCACACACACATCCCACAACTTTTGATCCTACTATCACCCATGTATTGCACCAAACACCAATTTTCACCACTCCCATGGATGCCACATCATGTTTTGGTGAAATTTTGGTGGATCCATGGGGTCAACTAGCATTGCTCTTTGGAAAATAACTATATATAGCAAGGCAAACACGTTTGCCTAACCTGGTCAAGCAAACAGAGATGCCAGCCCTTGATAAATCCTGCTAGATTGTGAGTATACTCCTTGCTATGTCTTAGGTTCATGATTCTCGCATAGTTTCTCAAAGTGAATGATAGCCTTGCATAGCTATCATAAAAAATTGGACTAGAAGTCTTAACATGAATATCAAGTTCATGCATACCTTCGAACGAGAAAGACGTCTTGCACGAATATTCAGTTCGCGTTGTTGTTGCTCTGCCCAAGCTGCTATAGCCATATCACCACGCTGATCAAAAGCTTTCCGCTTTTTTATCAACCATTCCATCCAAGCTTGAGAAGCCTGTATAGCAAACGAAGAACTAGGTATAAAATACTGAAAAACAAAGCAGTTTAAATCTTGTGGAGCTCAAGAATGCAGGCTTTTCTACATTAGGCTTTTAGGAAAAACCAAGATACTCTGGCGAAGTCTAAAATAGATTGGAACTGCAACATGCAAACCTTCTTTTTCTCAGAAAAGTTCATGTGAATCTCAGTTGAAGTTCACGAATTTTATAGAAAATGATAAGCAATGCAAATGTATTGTAAAACAAGAAGTAGAGTCAGCTTATAAGAATGAAGTTCTACAACGCCCCAGGAAACGTCAGAATGAATATTCTTCTAAATAGTAAGATGAATTCAATGATACAGGTCGTAGGATGTCAGCATATGTAATAGAGAAGAACAACGCAAGCCCCTAGAGTCGAAACAACTTCTGATGTATCTTCAAAGAAATGTACACCATTCCATAGTTATGCAAGAACAAAAGAAACTTGATAATAATCCGAAATAGTTGAGAATGAATAGCGAAGAGCGCTGCTGTAGCAAAAAAACCACCAAAACTGATGTGGCATGGCTTGGGTGGCTAAGTTTGATGTTTGGTGCAACACAGGAGGGAGATTGGAGGCAGCACACACCCACATTACTAATAAGTGGACGTTTGCTGTCATTAGCATTTTTATGAATAGTACAAGAAAATCGAGCAGACATTTTATCTCCACAGATGATGGCAAATGGAATTCAAAAAACAACACAAGTTCAAATAAGTGAATCAGCCCTCTTGAAATAGCATCATGTTAGAATATCAATTAATAGAAGTATGATTTCCAGTCTTTTTAGTTACTGTAAATATATTAACAGTCAAACTGCAGAACCAAAGCAAAAGTACAAATTGAATTCAGCAAGAAAAAATTGAGTTACTAAAATTAAAGCTGTGTATTCATAACCAACGATGTTGAAACTTGAGAGCATATGGAAACCACATGAGAACAAATGTTCATCAAGAAATAGGTCAGAATAATCTTGTTTTGCATCATTTCAATGCAGAAGAAATTTCAGATGTATTAGGGAAGAATAGACCCACATTCTGCATTTTAAGCAACAGTTATACCTTCATAGGGTTCACACGATGTTCTCTGTCATACTCCCCACGCCTTTCCTCATCTATAAGAAGCTCGTAAGCAGCTTGAATTTTAATAAATCGAGCTTCTGCAGTTTCCCCTTCCTCAAGGGTCCCTCTACCATCATAGACTGCAATTTTTGGTAGAATGATCAGCTAAAATCTTTAAAATGAACATAATCACATAAACAAAAGCTCATCTGATTTATTGTAAGTCGATAGGTCCATAGTCCAAAGCAAGCATCTCTAAGCTCCAGACCTTCTGCCTTCTCACTAGGAAGCGCACAAGGTCAACTTTACTAGCTATTAGCTTGTTACTTTGTTCTATTATGCTTGCATAAACTTTTGATTGTCGGTCACTGTCACATGCAATTCTTTAAATCCACATATATATTTCTATCATGCTATAAAAGCGGTTAAGTCTTTATTTTATTGTAGAATGTAACTGTTCTAGACAGGCAGTAGAGAAGCAAAGTCAAGATTTCTGACTCAGAAAGTTACATGCGTTTAACAAAAAGGATGTTCTACTTGAATTTAAATATATATTAGCATGTCCTTAGTTCTAATGCCTTCCTCAACTTCAACAATGTTACTATCACAAATAAAACCGTAATGACTCATCCATTTCTAATAATATTATACCAGTGGGTAAATCTTTATTTGAAAATGCAGAAAAATCATATTAAGCATACTTATTCTAGCTATGCAAAACTAAAAATAATGATCTGAAAGTCATGGTAAATGAATGTCAAAACTGCATATTTAAACATATTAACAAGATTATAGATCTAGTTGAATTCAATAACTGAATATGCAAAATCATAGTCAATAATTTGATATAATCAAACCTTCGTGCTTCTCCATCTCTACTATGTTTTACCAGAAGGGAAATCTTATTTGCAAAATGCAAACTTCAAGTCATAGTTCATCACAACATATATGCAGAAATTAAAAAAACAAAAAGAAAGAATAAACATCTGCAGAACTAAATACAATAAAACTGAGATTTTCGATTTTGTGGCTGATTTGAAAAATGAATATGAGCAATCAGCCAAACACAGGTAAGAATTTGAGATATAAAGAAAACCCTACCATCTGGGTGATAGTATTTAGCTAGCCTCCTGTATGCAGATTTTATCATCTCCTCATCAGCATCCCTTTGGAGCTCTGTACATCAAATGTATTTACTGATTAACACTACCGCATCTTCTAACTTAACTAAAAATCATAATAATACATGCATATTAATTAAGAGTTTAGGTGACAAAATATCAAGTAATATAATCAGGAAAATCAAATAATTCCATTGTAATTAACAATTCCTTTTTTTGAAATAATGAGGAGACACCATGCTCCTACCCCGACGATTCGGACAGATAAATCCCAGTCTCTGAGATCCCTCATCCAGACAGTGGATTACAGGTTTGAAATTACAGGCCTTTGGTCTGCCTGCCACCACAGAGAACGAACGGGGGAATTAGCATTTACCGAGAGTTTCGTAGGGGGACTTGTCGGAGTTCCAATTAGCGACGCAAGTGAGGGTGCGGCGGTGGTTGGCACGTGAGGTCCACGTGAGGTCATCGAAGGAGAAGGGTCCGCCGGGCGGTGAGCGGAGGGTGGCGGCGGAGGTAGGGTTAGGGTTACGGCGGGTGGAGGCGGAACTGACGTTGCGACAGGCGCGAGCTGAGGAAAGGATGGATGCGATCGCCGCTGCTGCATGGGGGCGGCCTATCGATCTCAGAGTGCTCATCTCGAGGCAAAGTGGAATCTCGAGGAGATTCGGGAGAATTTGGAATTTTTGTAATAGCAAATCAAATTCGGATTTACCGAGGACGGAGGAGGTACGCAACGCGAGCTACACTAGTAAAAAAACACAAGTAGCGAGCGACTGTGAATGGAGTGGCCGCGTTTTTGTTGAATTGTTTCTCGAAGATCAGTTACTTTTTCTTTTAAAATTTCCAAAAAATAATAATCTCAACTTGGTGCCCTTTTTTAGCTACGAGACAAAAATCTACCTTACCAGCTCCGGCTCGGAAGTCGGAAGTCCGGACAGCTGCACTAGAAGATGTCCATGTTACGTATCGATCGACTGAAATGCAATTGCAAGCATACGGCTGAAGCAATGAATGTGCCAATTCTTGCGCTCAGAGTTGAACTTGATGTTATCCAAAGTTTTTAGATGACCAGCCGAGACGAGTTTCCATAAATAGATAGCATTACGTGTAGTGCCAAGTGGACATGAGACCATGCCGTGTCGTGCCTACTGTGCTGGTGCATAGTTATTGGTATTTTAAAGATAAAATAAAAATTCAAAATTACTTAAATTTTAAATATAAAAATTTCCTATGTTTTGTTATTAATATGCATAGCATATATTAAAGCCATCTAATGTATATACAAGAATATTGCTATGTACATTAGGATGGCCAAAGGCGATTTAGAAGATTTTCGTATTACCATCAGCTTGCACTAAAGTTTGGCTCTAAGCTATTGTTTCATGATAATGCATGAGCTGACAAGACAAACTCAAGATGACCTCCTCTCGTGCATGCTTTTTTACAGACAATATTGTTGTTGATACAAGAAAGGGTCTGCGCAAAGTTAGAGCACTGGAGGACGATATTAGAATTTAAGAGTTTTAAGTGAGTAGGCATAGACTCAGTATATAGTTTGTAAGTTTAACCTTGCTAGCATGTACGAGAAATTTGGAATAAAGTTTGGAGTGAAATTCTTACTTAGAAAGGCAAGTTTCAAATATCTAGGCTTCATCTTGCGGGAGAATGGAGAAATTGACGAAGATATCAGCCATCGAATCAAAGCAGTATGCTATGTAGGATGGCGTCTGACATTCTTTTGATTGAAAATTTCTAGCAAAACTGAAAGAAAGTACTATCGTACTATTATAAGACCGACTATGTTATATGGATGTGAATGTTGCTCGGTTAAACGTTAGCAATAACCAGCGCGGATAAAGATGCCAAAGATGAGAATGTTGCGATGGATCTGCAGTCACTCTCTCAAAGACAAATCCGAAAATGAGGCGATTAGACAAAAGCTCTGTGGCTTTATTGAGGACAAGATGAGTGAAAGACGATTATAATTGTTAGTCATGTAATGTGGAGACCAACAACTGCATTCTTTAGAAGATATGAATAATTGACATATTAGTGGAAAAGAAAAGGATGCAAGCCTAAAAAGAGTTGGCCATAAACCGTCCGAGATCTTACATTTCTAGAACTAGCCGACGACTTAGCTATGGATAGGACGGAGTCGCGATATTGAATTTGTATTAGTGGCACCATGGTCTAGGTAACATAGAGAGTATTTTTTATGTGTGCGTGCGTGGTTCTTGCTTGTTTTGGGTATAATCAGTATATTTTCTGTTTTGCTAAAATTTGTGCTAGTGTATGTCATGGATTTAGTTTCTTCGGGTTGAGAGTCCTAGCGAAACAACATCCTCAAATGTATGGTTGCGTACAACTTATCCTCTCCGGAATCCGCTAGGAATGGGATGTTGTTGTTGTAAATATGAAGTCATCTGCACGTGTTCTTGCCATCTCAATAATTATTAGAACAGATACATGCTGCCCAATGCACGATAGACACACAAACCATGGTATTATCAAAGGAGCAATTTTATATCAACCCTTGTGTTTGTACCGTCCTTCTAAATAAACCCTGTCTTTTTCTGATAATTAATAAATCAAGCCAAAATACATATGTATATATATTTTATATATATATATACTTTTTTATGTGCTTTATAACTGTATTGAAATATTTTTTTTTTCAAAAAAAAAACATCTAAATAGGTGTTTTAGTGCTCTGAAGTCTTTATCCATTATAATAATTTTAGAGCCTCAAAATATTTATTTATAAATATTTTTTGTTAAAAAATAGTAACGCAATAGTTGTAGAGCACAAAATCTTTTTTTTTTTTTTATTCCAATTGGTTTTTTTCCAAAAAAATACATACATATAGATATATGTGTGTATTTTGGATTGATTTCGTAAGTTTAAAAAAATCAAAAACTTATCTGATAGAGTTTTGCAAAGCAGAAGCATTTTTGGCAAACCCTTATTGTCAAAACTCCTATATTTCTTAGTACCATTAATAGTCTTTCCTTTTCAGCGTGCTCGGCTAGTGGGCAACGACGGGCATAAATTGTTCACATGTATTTGTTGTTGTTATGATATTCGAAATGTTCTAAGCATGGGAATATATTATCAATTGGTAAGGTCTTCTGCGGTGTCTTTTTTTTTTTTTCTTTTGAATTGTGTTAATTAATTTATAATAAATTTTTTGATGACCTAATTATAATAAAATAAAAGTAATACTTTATTATTGGAATGGATCGCTACGGTATGATCGGCACACTACCAACAATTCAAATTTATAATTTACCGAAATTCGACTCTGCACAGCACCACCGCATGTAAAACCGTGTCTATAAAGTCAAATCCCTTACACTTTCTAGTCAACTCCATCTTATAAAGTCCTCTATACAAATTTACATGTAACTTCCTGTCCATATTGAGATTACTAATTGATTATTAATTATTTTTAAGTTAATTAGATGTCATTTTATGTTACTATACTTTAATTAGCGAGGTTACCATCATCCGACCTGTATTCTTTGTGTATTGTCGAAGGTATTTTTGTGCATGTACGAGAGTGTGGGAGTTTTTTCTTGCCTACGAATGTGATAAAATGTGACGCTCTTTGTAAGTCGAAGGCTTCCTCTACAATGAAGCTCAATACCACATATAATTTTTTACTACATATTAGAAAAAAACCAGCAATTAATCCCCTACCTCTAATAAGATATGGAGGATTATTTTTGTCGTGTGTGCTACATATTTATCTCGTAGGGTTGAACATGAAAGAATAAGCGGATTTCACCTATTTTAATATTAAATAAGCTTTCTATTATTTGTAAAAAAGTCTGTAATTATTCAAATAAATTTATTTTTAAATAGACATTCAGCTCTAATTAAGGTGTACCTCAATTATTAAACAGATGCCTAAACACAGTTTTTTATGGTCTAATCGTTGAAGGTACTAAAATTTGAATATTTAAATAAGTTGTTAAACCTTATATTAATTTTCATTATTATTAATTACTAATTGTTTTTTTTTTGGTTCCGAATCGTATATTATTAATTACTAATTGTTAAACCTTATATTAATTTTCATTATTATTAAGCAGATGCCTAAATCACAGTTTTTTGGTACCTTATATTAGTAATATTGTAATTTTTAAAACAAGTTGTTTTCTATTATTTGAAAAACCTTATAAGTTTTTAAATATACATACAAAGCTAATAAGTTCTTTTTTAAGGATAATTATATATTAATACCTAAAAATAACAGTCACGTATTTTAATCTTCGAAATAGAAAAATACGTAATGTGACAGCGAGAGAACGTGAAAACGTATTTTAAAATGTTGAAATAAAAGATGTAAATTTGGGAGCTGATATACGATTATCTATATTTCTTTTGATTCCGAATCGTAGTCCTTCTGTAATAAATAGAGTCAACCACCGCTCTATTTCTTTCTTCTCTCTCTGTGCTAAATCTCGCCGGCGGCGAAGTGATGGCAGACGCCGGCAGCTCTGAGACGGCGCCGCTTATTCCACCGCCGATTGCCGCCACCGCTCCTATATCCTTGGAGATAGATCTTGAGGCCGGCTCCGCTGACCAAATTCAGTGTCGCATCTGCCTCGAGACTGACGGTCACATTCTTTCTTTCTAATTACAAACATATTTTCGTTTTCCTTTTTTTTACTATGGTGAATTGGGAAGATTTTGTTTGTCTTTTTGGAATATTTAAACAATTAGAAGCATTCTGTTTGAAGTTTTTGAAAATTTTCGTGCTTTTCTCGTTTATTTCGAGTTTTCGATAATTGAAGAATTGTTTGTATATTAAGCTAGTAGAAGAATTTTGTTTGGAAGTATGAGCTTGTATCTTAAAAACGATTTGATTTGCCGTATGCTTTTTGCAGGGAGGGATTTCATAGCTCCATGTAAATGCAAGGGGACTTCGAAGTATGTTCACCGGGAATGCTTGGACCATTGGCGTGCCATGAAGGTATGATCTCGTTTAATTTGACTTGAGCAAAGACATGGCGTAAATGGATTGGATCCATGTAGCCGATCCCACAGCTAAAAAAGATTTTGTTGATCTTGAATTAAAATGTGGCTGTTGTAGCTGAAGAAATTGTGTTTTCTGATTTCATTTTCTAGTAGTGTGATAATGCAATTGTTGTAAGTGAGGCGTTAAAAAAGATGGGCGCGGTAAAGCAGTCCGGCCTTATGACATACCTATAGAAGCCTGGAAATGCCTAGGGGACAGAGGTTGTGTGGCTCACGCAACTGTTTAACCAAATCCTTAGCTAAAAGAATGCCAGACAAGTAGAGGAAGAGTACTGTTGCCCCGATTTATAAGAACAAAGGCGATGTGCAAAATTGTTCCAACTACCGCGGCATTAAACTCATTAGTCATACCATGAAAATCTAGGAGAGAATAGAGAGGAGGCTGAGATTGCATGCGGATGTCTCGTACAATCAGTTTGGTTTTATGCCAGGAAGATCGACCACAGTAGCGATCCACCTTCTCATAAGTACAATGGAGTACTACCGGTAAAGACAAAAAGACCTACATATGGTTTTCATTGACCTTGAAAAAGCATATCATCGGGTCCTAAGGAAGGTGCTGTGGCTTACATTAGAGAAGAAAGGAATATGCATTGCGTATATTAGATCCGTCTAAGATATGTTTGAGAATGTTGTTACGTATATTAGGACGGCCGCAAGCGATTCAGAAGCCTTTCCCATCGCCATTGACCCACACTGAGGCTTTACCTTGAGCTGTTTCTTATTTGCCTTAGCTATGGATGAGCTAACAAGGCAAATTCAAGATTACATCCCCTAGTACATGCTTTTTGCCGGTGACATTGTTCTTGTAGATGACATAAAGGAAGGGATTTGTGCTGAGCTAGAAAATTGGATAGCAGCTTTAGAATTAAAGGGTTTTAGGCTAAGTAAAGCCAAAACTGAATATATGAAAGGTAAGTTTAATCCGGATAACATGCATGAAAAGTGAAAACTGTGAAATAAAGCTGGGGACTGAAAATATCCATAAAAGGCGTGGTTTAAGTACTTAGGGTCAATTTTACAAGAGAATGGAAATATCGATGAAGATGTCAGCCACCGAATCAGAACTGGTTAGTTTAAGTGAAAGATGACGTCAGGGTATTGTCTGATAGGAAGTTTTCCACCAAATTGAAGGAAAGTACTATCATACTGCCATATGGCCAGCTATTTTATATGGCTCCGAATATTAGCTGGTTAAATGTCACCATAACCAAAGGATGAAGGTAGCGAAAATGAAGATGCTGCGTTGGATCTGTGGTCACTCTCTCAATGATAGAATTCAAAATGAGGTGATAAGACAAAAACTTTATATGGCCTCGATTGAGGATAAAATGAGTGAACGATGATTGAAATAGTTTGGACATGCCAAGCAAAGACCAATAGCTGCACATGCTAGAAGATGTGACTGAACGACAAGCGAGTGGGGGCCTAAAAGAGTTGGAGAGAAACAATCCAACATGACCTTACCTTTCTAGAAGTGAACGAAGATCTAGCTCTCGATCGAGCGGATTGGCGGCGTAGAATAAAGATTAGTGACATCGTAGTTTAGATTTCACAGTGTCTTTGCTTTTAACTTTACTTTTCTTCTCCATTCCTGTATCATATTCTATTCATTTTATTTATTTTTGTATTTATATTCCTTTTATTTTACTCTTACTACCACATTATGCCGGTATGGGTCATGCTTGTGTTGTATATACTCGGAGAAATTTATATTTCTTGGCGTGTGAACTTGTGTGCCTACTAGCCTGTGTGCTTGCTTTTTCAGGCTGAGAGTCCTACAAAACAACCTTCTTCGGGGCATAGCTGCATACATATACCCTACCCAGACCCCAATGGCAGACTTGACTGGGTTGTTGTTGTTGTATTTTGTAGTAGTGTGATTGTGGAACAATTAAAATCATGGTTACATCGTTAGTGTTTGGCAACTATGAAGATTTTTTCACCTCAATTATTCTAAGTTGAGATTGTGGTTATGTTTATACTCATTGAGCACTGCTATTCTTTAGGGGCCTTTGACGGCTCTGATCCGCCGCCAGCAATGCAACGGGATGACTGGCGTTTCTGATACTTTTTACATCTCTGGCATTTAGATGATGTGTTGATAAATATGTTTTTTATTTTTTTCCTGTAACAGTAATAATGGCTTTTTGGGACAATTTAAATTGTACTTATGATTTTGAAAATACAACTTCGTTTGAACCCCAATATTTTCTAAGCTGAATGTGTTTTTTATCATACTGGTGAGTGGTGATAGCTCTGGCGGTTTTTTCTGGTTGCTTTGCAAGGAATTTTTAGGTAGTGGTTCTAGTTCAAGTAGTTGTTAAGTCAGTTCTTTACTTGCTCTTTGTCTTCTTGTCCTTTTATCTATTCTCTTACATAAAACAGTAAAATAAAGAATATTGTTTCTAGCTCCAAGTATCTAAAGTAACAGCAGCCAACCCTTTACTAGCAATTTGCCTTTTTAAAATTTAATGAACCTCGAGTCTCAGCCGCTATGTTGTTTCTTGCAGGAAGGGTTTGCATTTGCTCATTGCACAACCTGCAAGGCTCCTTACTATTTGAGGGTTCATTGCCATGCTGATAGGAAGTGGAGAACTTTGAAATTTCAGTTCTTCGTGACTAGAGACATTCTATTTATCTTTGCAGTTGTCCAATTCGTAAGTTTATATAACATTTCAAACTATCTCCAGATATTTTCAAGGTATTTTGTTTACACTTGCCTCATAAGGATGTATTCTTACATTTAAAAGGTAATCTCGTCACTGGGATACCTGACGTATTTACTGGACAACCATCATGAAAGCTGGCTGCGTATAACCTGGGGATTTGACAGTGAACTCAGCTTCTACTATATATGTGGTAATAATTTCCAGAACTGAACTGTGTTCTTTTAGTAACGGGAGTTTACTTATGACTTGGAATGACTCATGAATAGATAGTGTTTTGGTTATTCAAAGCGAGCATTTTTTTTCCTCTTATGAAACCATATACATCTTGCTACTTATGTTTTCTCTATCCAATATATTTTTCTTTTTTTTTTTTTTTCAACTAGAAGAAGAATTAGAAACATGTCATAATTCTTATAGTTTAAATGCCCATATTCTTTTACATCCTCAACTACATTCTCAACTCGTTCTTACTGTTTATAATGTAGGAGTTGTGCTGATGAATCATCTTCTTTAAATGCAGGAGCGCTGTTTTTTTTTGCTTTGCTTGGTTTTTCGGGATGCTTCCTAACATGCTATGATCGTCGAATACGAAATGATTTGGCGCAGCCATGTCGAGAACTATGCATTTGTTGCTGCAACCCAGGGTAATGACTTCAATGCTTTTGCTGGCTTAACACATTGTTGTACTTATCCATAGCTTTCAACATGGTGATAATTTCATCTCTGTTTTTTTTATTGGAACTCGTTAATCCTTAAGGGCGTGTTTACTTGGAGAAAGAAGTGGGAAAGTAGGAAAGTGAGAAAGTTGGAAAGTCAGTTTCCTTGTTTACTTTAAAAGAGAAGTGAAAAGTAGAAAGTTGGAAAGTCAGTTTCTTTGTTTACTTTAAATAGAAAAGTGAGAAAGTGAGAAACTGACTTTCCTTTCACTTTCCATCTCTATGTAATTTTTATTTTTTTGACTTCCTTATCAAACGTTAGGAAGTGGGAGGAAAGTGAGAGTCATTAGCATTTAGTGATAATTATTAATAATAATTATTCTCTAAAATAATTAAATATTAATATAAACTAATTAATATATTTATAACTAATAAATTATATAAAAAATTTATAATAATAAAATTGTTTATTATTTTTAATAAATAATAAAAATAATAAATTTATATTCTTTAAATATAAAAAAGAAATAATACAATAATAATAATAAGCAAATTACTACAATAAATAATAAATACATTATTTATTATATTATTTTAATTAATAATTTTAATAATTTTACTATTTTCTAAGATATAAATAAATAAAAGTACTAAATAGAAATAAAAAATAATTTTTTTAATATATTAATTAATAAAAATAGTAATCATTATTAAATTATTTATTAAAAATATTGATTATAAATTAGTTGTTAATTATTATTAAATAATTTTTTTAATAATTATTAAATATTTTTTTATTATTTTTATAAATAAAAATTTTACTTACTTTTTACTTTACAATAATTTTATTTATAAAACTAATAATATTTATTCTTTAATAAATAAAAATAATAAATTATATTCTTTAAATATAAAAAATAGAAATAATACAATAATAAACAAGCAAATTAATAAAATAATAAATTATATTTTTAATAATTTATTACTATTTTCTAAAATATAAATAAATAAAATTACTAAATAGCTAAATAAAATAATAATCTTTGTTTATTAATTAGTAAATTAATAAATAAAATAGTTATTTTTAAATTATTATTAAAGATATTATTATAATTTTTTTATTATTAAATAATATTTTTTAATTTTATTTTTTATTTTTTAAATATTATTAAAAATTATTTTTTTAATAAAAAAATTTATTTAATTTCCACTTTACAATACAAAGTAAACAAGAAAACTCAAATCTACTTTCTTATCACTTTCCCATCACTTTCTATCCCACCACTTTCTTTTCACTTTCCATCTTATCACTTTTTTATCACTTTCTTTTTACTTTCCATTCTACTACTTTCTTTTCACTTTCCTACTTTCCACTCCAAGTAAACAGCCCCTACGTGCCGTACATTACATTACATTCATGTTCAAAACTTATTATCACAACGTTATATATATATATAATGTTGTCATGTGCCTCTAGTTTGATTTTTCATTTGAAATTAGCCAAAGAGGTAGAAGTATGGTTACTCATTTGCTGGAAATAGGCCCATACGGTCTAAGCTGGTCCGGCGAACCAGACTTGCCAAGGACCCAACAATACGAAATTTTCCGCTGGAGTGAACAACATCTCCTTCACGATGCCCACCACCGCATTGCTCCAAGCTCACTTCACTGGCAAGTCCAAAGGCATCTACCGCACAGATTTTACGTTATATATATATATATATATATATATATATATATCCTCTAGTAGCGGGCTTTGCTGTTGTTTAAATATATATTGCATGCAAAAAAAAGGAGAGATTTATAAATATTCTATGTTTACTTTGTTCTGAACAGTTTTATATCTAGTGGCCACTGACCATGTAGGAAGGCGTCGAAGTGCATGTGCTGTGCGTCCTTATCACCAATATTACCGTGCCTAGATTTAATGCTCTATAACTTAAATTATACTATATCAATTACTTTGCAGGATGTGTGGCGAATGTCATGTCCCTGGGACGCTTTGCATGTGGACTGATTGCACTGCCTGTTTTGAGGGCTGTGCAAGTAGTGCAGGTGAATGTGGTAGTTGCTTAGGTGGGGCCGGTGAAGCTGGACTGCCATTGCTTTTCATAATGGGCTTGATTGTTCTCGGGCTTTTTACCGTTATTGGCATATTCTATAGCGTTCTAGTGGCTACTATGGTTGGTCAGCGAATATGGCAACGTCATTATCATATTCTTGCGAAGCGCATGCTAACAAAAGTGAGTTCACCTACAAACCAGCGTTTTATTAAACTCCATAATCATGTCAAGCTCAACTCTTTTTTTTTGTATTTCCACTGCTATCTTTTGTGGATAAGATCTTGTTAATATTTTACTAGTTTTGCATCCGTACGATTCACGGACTTTAGTCATATATATAAATAATAATGTTAAAAAATAATTTCTTATTTTTTTTTAATTTTATATAAATTGATAGTTATTTTTATTACTTTATTCGTCAAATGTTATTGGAGCAAAATGCCACATGCATACATAAAAATTATTTGAGAAGGAACATGGCATGGTAATATCCACTTACATATATATAATCAAAATTTTTCATATATGGATAATTTTTTAAGAAAATTACTATTATATAAGATATAAAATAATTACTTTTATATTAATATTTATGTTTGTATTTAGATTATTTTTTATAAATTATTATTTTGATTATGTATTTATTTTTAATATTAGACTTTTTATATTATCCAAACAAATTATATTATTTTTAAAATTTCTTTCAGTTAATGCAAATGCCATATTGTTTTTTTTTAGAATAAGAGGAAATACCTAATAGCACACCAAAAACTATTTAAAATGCTACGTGGTCAGCTGCTTTAATCATCCAGTTTTATATAGTTATTTATGGATTCATGAAATGCTTCTCATTCTAGAAATATAGAGCATGCTAAGTGTGGTAGATACACCTCATTGCAATTCTTAGGAAACCAATTTCAACAATGTTATTGTTTTTACTATGGACTTGCTCAATTGTAACAATAAGTGTTAGACAAATGCTAGTGTTCCCCATGCGTGCTGCAGAATTTCTCCCAAAAATCCTGCATATGAGCTGCTATCTTGATAGTTAACATTGTATTGGTCAAGTGAACTTGATTGAGTTTTAGGCCAATAGTTTACTTATAGGTGTTAAGTTAATTACCAAGCATGCTTACATTTTTAAAAGTTTTTGTTTTAATAACAAAATTGCCGGACCACGCATCAAACTTTCACCATAAATCATTACTCCAAAGTGATATTTTGTCTTGTTGAAACCGAACTAAATCGGTGTTTGGTTTGAGTGTAGGGACCTCGCATTATGCTTGTCAAAAAAAAAAAACTTACTAATTCTTATGTTAACGGTGATCATTTACTTATTTTTAGGCAACTAATTATTTCCAAAACACTTGATTAGGAGTATGTTGTGGAGGACGTCGACGGTGAAGTATCTGACAAGGATTGGTGCCCTCCGGCGCTTCCAGTGGAGCACATTCAGCAACTAAAGTCATTGGGTCTTTTATAACATTCACAAATTCGCTGTGTAAGGGGCAGCGGAATATAACTTCGACTTCTCCTTACTGTATAGATTATGGCTGTTGTTCAAGTGAGAAACTGAACTGGAATTTTGGCATTTGATGATATTTTAACACCTATTTCTGTGTATATATTGCGGGCATCTCAATTTGATCAACGATTGTTATATATTTCGAATTTTTGGCATTTGAGACAACCCACTTGGTTTGGAAGATTTTTGAAGAAAATGGTGGGGGAATGGAGCATCTCTCTATCCAATTATCCAAAATAAGCTTGTATATTTTGCTATGTTGACTCATTTTTAGGTTTACTTCTGTTTTAGAGTGAATTTGAAATAATTTTACTATTTTTATATTAATTTTACTGTTTTTTTACTGATTTTAGGGTTAGGTTTTTTTATTGTTGAGTTAATTTTGTTGTTTTTGACATTTTGTGCTTGACCTTGAATATAATTGTAATTGTAAATTTTTATTTTTCGTTGGGATGACTTTCGACCGGGGACGGGTACGGGTACCGAAATTATAACCCGTCTAATTTTATATTTACTTGTATCCGTGTGATTCATAACCCGTTCATCCACTAGCAGGTCGGATCGATCTGGTCCGTTTGCCAGATCTACAATCAATGACAGTAGGAGCTTTATGGGCTCTTCAATTCAGGCCCGCATTTCGGTCAGTAAAAGCCGATGGGAGGCCCATATGAGCAGATGCGCATGATAATTCGACCTATTTGAGCCCGTGTAGTGGTCCATATTTTTTTTTTTTTTTCAAATTAACACCTCTCATGGAACAAACATGATTAGTTTCAAAATTTAATCGAGCCTCCGAAGTCATTTTCTGATTATATTTAAATAAGTATGATATTTTAAATTAAGATGATATTATTCATATTTTTGCTCCAATTTGACAACAAAAACATGTCGAGCTCATTAAAATAATGATAATAAAATTCAACTAAAATAATAATGAAAGAATTGAACGGATGAAAAAATAAAAAAATAATGAAAGAATTCAACTAAAATAATAATGAGTGGACGAAAAAAAATTAAAAGATAAAATGAGGGACAACGTCAATTTTTGCTTTTAACGTCAAAAAAATACGTAAAACACGTGACATCAGAAGAGTTTCACTCTTTCCCATCAATTTTCTCATTCATGGAATATTACCACAAACAACAAAAATTTGGAAAAGTCCCAATCTCAAATTAGGGATGAACAAGAATGGATTGTGTAGAACCAGAAGTTTTCTTTTTTTTTTTTTTTTTTTTTTGGTTTTATATGGAGACAGGTGTCACACTCTCATAGTTTAATGGTCGTGTTAAAACTTGATTGATTTTGATTTTCAAGAAATTTTCTCAAGATAAGAATTTGATTTTCTAGAATGCATAATTGAGTGTACGCAACAAGCTTTAATTTTCTTTACATCTTTGCTACAGAAAAGTAAAAGCAGAAATTTCCTTGACAATTTCTTCCCAAAATTCATACCAAAATCAATTTCCAATTGTCAAAAATTCACTTTTGAATAAAGTTCAACACAGCAACACAAGTTTTGGGAGAAATATTGATTTTTAGGAGCTCTAGCACTAGTCTTTATGTTGTCCATGCAGTGTTCCCCACGTCTGAAACTGCATTAAATTTTAAATTTTCTTCTGCAAAAAACACGAAATAAGATGAAAATAAAAATGAAATTTAGAGAAGAATATTGGGGAAAAACAGTTTGGAATCTTACAAAGGAAAACCGTCTTCCGCACAGGAAGCTGCATCATCTATACCTCTATTGGAAAATCAGAAGAACAAAACAAAGTAAAGAAACACTACATTCTTTCCAAATAGGGCGGTGCTTGACTGCACGACGGACGCGCGAAAAAAATCACGGAATCCCGCAAAAAATGCATTTCCCCGTGCGTGAAACGCGATGCTTGACGGAAGCGGCTCCCCTGATGCTAAGGCATTAGGGTGTAGAAAATGGACGGCCGAGATCGGCCGATCCGAAAAAATACAGATCTCGAGATTTCGTATAAAACTTTCGTAGACTTATTTGACCTATTTTTTAATATTTTTGAAAAAATATTGAACTACAAAATTATAGATTTTTATGAGATCTACAGTTTTATAGTTGAAGATTTTTTCGCAAAAATACCAAAAAGTATATCGAAATGATAATAAAAATTTTTATACAAAATGTTTAAAGTAGGTCAAATAAGTCGATGAAAATTTTATACAAAATCTCAAGATCCGTATTCTTTCGGATCGGCCAATCTCGGCCGTCCGTTTAGATGATTCCTGATTTGTCCGAATCAACAAAGCCGCTTTCATGCTTGACTGCATGTTTCACACACAATAAAACACATTTTTTACGGGTTACGTGATTTTTTTGGGACGTCCATCCGTACTCTGAAGTATTTTCCTTCCCAATATATTACTAAGCAGATGTCGGAAGACAATCGTATATTTCTCATATATATATATATATATATATATATATATATATATAGAACGTAGGAGCAAACAATAATTTTCTTTTGGGAGACTTCGCGATCAGCCCCTAGAGGGCCAAACGTTGTCGCGATCGGCCCCTATGTTTTCACTCTTTCCGTTTCAGCCCCTCCTCGAATTTCGAGCCACAACGTTTTGACCACCGTATTAATATTTTTAGAAAAAATTTTAACATAAAAGTTATAAATTTTGATAAAATCTATAACTTTTATGTTCAATTTTTCCAAAAAATAATTCTAGGTAGATGTTTTAAGCTCGAAATTTCAGCAGATTAACGAATAGAATCCGAAATCCGTTAAACTTCAAAGCACTAAAACACCTATTTAAAAACCTTTTTTGAGAAAGTGTTGAACATAAAAATTGTAGATCTAATCAAAATTTATAACTTTTATGCTGAAATTTTTTCAAAAAAATACTGATACAGTGGTCGAAATGGAAGAGCACGAAAATAGAGAGGGGCTGGAATGATGCAAAAAAGGGGGCCGATTTGGAACAACTTTAGAAAGCAGGGCCTAAAGCAAATTATCCCTTTTCTTTTGAGAAATAATCAGTACTTATTTACGTCAGAAAGTAGTGTTGATTTTATTATCATTAAAAATAAAATTATTAATAATAATAACGAATAACAGGAAAACTTTGAATTAGGAAGACACTATCTTAATAATGATAATAAACTAATTGAGAGTGATAAAACATAACAGGTGTAGAGTAATATACATGATGACATTCATATTAAGTCAATCAAGGTTTGTATATATAAAGTTAAAAAATTGAACAACTATTTTTGTGTCAAGTAGCCTCCTAGTGAACGTGTAACACAAATTATATGTCCTTCGGCAGATTATCACAAGAATGTTAATTGATAATTACAACTTCAAAGATTCGTAGAAAAGCAGGTTACATGATCATGTTCTTTTTTTTTTAAATTTTCTCAACGCCTATATAATGGTGGGAGATGAAATCCTGGGATGAACAAGTCAAATGCTTAATAAAGAATAACTAAGTGATCTTAAACAGTTTTTAATAAGCGCAAAGCCATATGTTTATTTTGCTATGAAAATGTCGAAAGATCATACATATGCAGGTCAAAAGGAAGATGTCATTTTATTTTCATTAATGGATCTATAACTAACAAGATATGGAAAAATCAATTGCAAATTAAATAATTGTGATACAAGTAACTAGCAAGCCAAAATAATAAAACTAAATTAAGCGATAATAATAATTAAATATTGAACAGATTGAGTTTAAATTAAGTGATTATGATAATTAGACAGTAAGTACTAAAAATTAAAGAATTTTCAGTAACTAAACAATTAATAAGTAAGTATTCGGTCAAATTATGTTCTTATTTGATCTTTTATTTATAAAAGATCTGATTTGATTATCATCAATGATTCTATAATAAGAATAAGAACTTTGAATCAGCAAGTCAAATAATTCTTAATAACAGTACCAAGTAAACAACAATAAGTTGCAAGCCACAGATGACTTTTACTTCTTTGCTAAGGTATCAATATAAAAAACGTGGGCTGATTTCGGTCAGAGATCATAGAAGATTGACAGAGAGGTGGGAGATTGTTTTTCATTTAATATTTCTACAGTAAAGGAAAACGGTGAACTTTGAATGAGAAGAGAATTAATACTGCTAAATCAAAGTTTGTTGTTCAAAACTAGACAACTGAATAACCAGGTCCGAGATTAAAACCTACACATTCATTTCGGTCAGGAAGAATAGAAGGGGTTGACAGCATTGGTATACATTGTTTTATCTTGAATGTTGATTCCACAAAAACAAACGAGGAAAAAAAAAGGATCAAAATGTCTGCACAAAATAAGTAATATACTATTGTTTTAATTATTTATTTTATTTTTTTCCTTAAAACTAGTTTATAGATGCACATTATAAAAATTTTCAGGTAAAGGTCAGCCAAAGATCAGGTAGTCAACCAAACCTATGTGAAATATTCATCAAAAAAAAATGCAACTTCAACTGAACTTCAGCTTGCTGGCTCCTTTTGCTGCCTTAGTTTTACATAGAAAAGAAGGGAGCATTTGACCAAAATTTTTAAAAAAAAAATTTCTAGAGTGCAAAACAAAATATATTCCTTTATTTAAGGGTCTGAATGAACAGGTAAAACCGCATGCGTTCACATTGAACAAAATAATGTGATCACTAGAGAGTTGTTTTCTGTTTGAATATTATGGCAAAATGACATAGAAGAAAACAATGTGACTAAATAAAACATCTTACCTTATATATTTCCATTGACTGACTCCAGGATATCGTGCACTTTGCAAATTCAAACCCGATTTGCTGGCGGCAGGTGTTATTAAAATAATATTTGTCTGCAAAAGACTTGCTGTTATAGTCAGGGTTAGTCAAGCAATGAGGTTAATTTAGAAGAACTTCAGAATGTTGAATGTTCTATCACAATTTATGCAGTATTGTGAGCATTTTAATTCCCCTACACTGTATCATAAATCACCCACACTGCATAACCATATGATGCAATATACAAAGAAAAAGTGAGTTAGAACAAGCCATACCTAGTTTTGAGTGTTCGAACATAAAAAAAAAAAAAAAAAAAAAAAAAAAAAGAAACTTCATTGGTCAATAATTTTCATCAAAAGATAAGATGATACAGGTTAGTCTACTAATTGACACATGGATCCTACTCTAGCTTTCAATGGTAGACATGCTGGAGAGAACATGATCAAGACATTTACATGACAGCCATTTTTCATGCGGTTTATGATTACTATTTAAATGGACACTACTGTATTTCTAGTTTGTTTGGAGAACAAGATTCATCTTTTAAGAGTTTTATATTGCGTAAAAATGCACTTATTTGTGCAGAAAGTTCCGAAGCATATAACTCTAATTTGAATTCTTCATCCATTCCTAAAATAGAGTTGCAGATACAAATTGAAACCACAATTAACACCAATAACATGAATAGCTACTTGTCAAATGATGCCAATTAAAATCAGACCAAAGTAAAAATTCGATTCAGTTGCTCAAGCAGCTTTTCTTGAGATAAACAGGCTTTTCTTGGTAACTCACACTTCCAATAAAAGATTATCTGATTCCACACATTTTTTAAATTATGCCATTGGAGATTATTTGAAAGTGTGGCACATTGTCCCCAACAATTATGAATAGAATATATTCCACAAATGCCTTGAATTTCTACGTAAATGGCGCCAAGAAAATGACGCCACCATCCAAAGGTTTCCATTTTCAACTGAATTATCTGTGGAAGAGTTTCATGGTTTAGAAAAACTAAAGCGGTGTTTTGGAAGAGTTGGAAGACCCTTAATATAATAAATCGAATGTTCATATAAGTTTTGATATTCACAGAACCAAAAATATTCAATATCGACATATCTAGAGAAGGTCTGCGAAAACTTTGTCGTTTATACAACAACGAAGTCATAGAATGTAAATTTTGTCAAAATCAGAATGTGCGGAATTAGGTGAAGAGGTGGTAGTCCAACTTTAACATCACAAACATCCTATCGCAGTCTTGAGACAAGATTAAAGAGTTTGAGTACAACCGAAATCAATGTAAATGAAAAAAAAACCTGAGTCTGTAGAGACATTCTCTTTTTTCCAAGTTCTCTAAGGGAATTCATATTCCAAAGACCTTTTGGTCTGACTAAACAATACATACAACCTCTATAAATAGGCAACAATTGGCCAGCATTGTCCCTAACATCTCTTACCAACCAAGATTCTGATCTTAAACGTTGTTCATGTAAAGAAGGTTTAACGAAGTGCCACAAAATCAGCTGAGCATTTCATATGGAGAGCAGAAACATCTCACCAAGGTAGGAGATTGTTTCTCTTTAAAATCGTATCCAGTGCTTGAATTATCCCATGCATTGACTCGCTCCTTTTTTGTCTTTCTATAGTTCAAATTATTTGAAAGAAATTGCTTCTTCCAAGGAAATGCGTCAAGCAAGTTTCGGTAACCTTCTTCTCAGACCATTTGAGAAGATTGGCTTTTGTTTTTTTTTTTTTTTACATCGGCTTACTAAAAATCTAAAATTTCATCAATTGACTCGAGTATGAATTTTGAGCGCAGCTAGTAAGACAAAGGTTATCCGCAATTTGAACATGGAAAAGCTGCAGAGTGGCTATCTATTTCCTGAAGTAGCTACCTCTTTCATTCCTTTTCGATCTTTTCACTTTAAATGCTTATTCTAGTAAATGAGCTAAGTACCTTATATAATTGATATTTAATCTGCTAGATCACAATACGGAAATTACAACACCTGGAGAAGTATCCAGATGCAAAGATTATAAGCTTAGGAATTGGAGACACGACAGAGCCATTGCCAAGTATTGTTGCAAAGGCTATGGCCAAGGTTGGTTCATATTTTGATATTTTGTTACTATACACATAGCTGTTGTAATCACCAGTACGTACTCATGAATATGCATTCAATGAGAATGCCCATCACAACTAAGGGAAACTTAAGTTGCACTTGTACATGAAGAAATTACAATCTATTTATTATGTCGGAGTTTATTTACACATGCATAATCAAGATATAAGTACCTTAAAAATCTTTCTTTTGCAGTACTCAATTGCACTGGGAACTTCCGAAGGATATAAAGGCTATGGCGCAGAACAAGGAAATAAGGTTGCAATTAACAAGGAAAACCAAATAGTTTTTTATTAAACATGCTTTAGGATGGGAAAAACATACCTAGGATTTGATTTATGCATAGAATATTCTAACTTTACGCCTGGACTATGTAAACAGGAATTGCGCAAGGCTATTGCTGAAACAATATATAATGGCATGGGTATAAAGGACACAGAAGTTTTTGTCTCAGATGGTGCACAATGTGACATATCAAGGATTCAGGTAGTGTTCTTTTATTCCTATAAAATGAGATTACGCGCAGCTCATATTCTATGGTGCAATCTTAATAATTCAATTTAATATCGGAATTAGCTGCTATTGGGATCCAGAGTAACAATGGCTGTGCAGGACCCAACCTTCCCGGTATGTTTCAAAGCATACTTTGCTAGTTCTATTTTTCTCGTTTTGATTTGTTTTATCAGCCTTGTAGCTATAAACTTTTTTTTGGTTAAGAATCTTAGTGTCTTTATTACAACTCTATTCTATCCTCTTATTATTCACGATGTATTCATGGTTTTACATGTCTTTATGCCTGTAGGCACGGTTTGTGCCTGACAACATGTATTGCTGTTAGTTACAGATATCGGTATGATCTGCATGGCACATGCAGAAGCCCTTATTTTTTATGATTTTATTTTTTTAAAATTTCATTTTTGCCTTTGAAATTAAAGAAAAAGTGCATTAATACAGTTTGCATGGCATGATCAATACAATTAGCACGTTCCGGGATATGAGTATAATGAAACTACGCATGGCATATATACATATGAGTCTTCTTAGTTGTTATTACTCGCTCAATTATAATTGCATCAATTTAGTGTACATTCCAAATGACCTATCAATTAGAACCAGGTAACTTCACACAAACTGTATCTTGATACCACAAATTGATCTTGTTATAACTCAAAGGGCATCTATGTCTACGTAATGACATGAAAATATTCAGAAAATCTGAGGGAAATCTAAGTATATGATCACTGTTTGCAATCCAAACAAACATAATACATGTACAGTAAAGTTTCATCATCACTACTTTCTGGAAAAAACCTAAAACTTTTCGAAATAAGTTTCATGACCAATTATGTAACTTCACTAGAATGACCTTGAAAGATTTTCCCATAAAAAGGTTTTAACATGTTTGGCTTTAATAAGCTTGTCTTGGAAAATTAATTTTAGTCGATGAGCTCGCAAACATTTCTACTATAGATACGTGAGGATTAGGTGTTTCCCGAAACATTAGCTGTAATTACATCATCTATCCATGACTACATGTTATAATATTGAGGACTAACATCACACTACATGATTCTGATTAGGCCTATGTTGATACAAGCATTATTATGGGTCAAACTGGTGATTATATTGATGGAACTGGAAAATACAGTGGTGTTGAGTACATGAAATGCACACCAGAAAATCAGTTCTTCCCTGACTTAGCAAAGGTCGGGAGAACAAATGTCATATTCTTCTGCTCACCAAATAACCCTACGGGCCATGCTGCATCAAGGCAGCAACTGAAGCAGCTAGTGGCATTTGCTAAGAAGAATGGATCTATTATCATTAATGACTCAGCATATGCAGCTTATATATCAGATGACAGCCCTAAATCAATATATGAGATTCCTGGCGCCAAAGAGGTATATATCTTGGTATCTCTGGATTGATCATGTTGGTGAATGTCCCAACTCATAGAACTGTTTAATCAAACGAATTTTAGCTTTTCAAAATTTAATATTTCTAATATTCAGTTTGTCTAATTAACAGATCTTAAATGATTTTGCTTCTTAGGTCTTGCATCATAATATCCATAGATCAAGAGATAATTATCAAGCAAAAACATGGAAAATCTCCAAGGTTGCCATAAGTCACACTCAATATAAGAATATGCAATGACTAAAAAGGGTAACCAATAAACATTCTACAATATAAAAGAGAACGACAGAGAAAAGAATATCTAAGCACATATGGATAGACTGACATAGAAAATAACAGCTTTAGTTTTTTTCAGTTGACCCCAAACGCATCGAGCATTGACTTGTAAGCCTCCAAGAATTAGAAATAGGATAATTATCAGTAAGTAGCTCCAGGACAAAACGTAGCCTATATGAAGATTATTCCACATGTCTGATATAGCTTATTGAAAGTTTAAAACTGTTGGTATACATTATCACTGCTCTTACAATCATCACGGTGCCATGATTTGTCTTTATATTTCTATGTTGACTTAAAACTTGCATATCTCTAGTCAACTTTATTAGGTTATCCTTTAAGAACCGTCTGGACAGGGTTGCCGGGTAAGTTATCATAAGTAATCGACATTTAGAATTTGTTTTAAATACTAAAAAGTATAACTTAAAATAATCAGATCCATGCTAATCAATAAGCTATTATGCAGTATCAAACTCGACTGCACGTTAAAACTAAGCAAAATAGCACAAATCCAGTGTCATAGCTAGCAAGTGGTTTCCATTTCTAATTTGACGAGTTGATGACTCAAAAAGCAATAAATTTTACTTTCAAAATAGCAAAACATATTATTCTTTTTCCAACGAGGAAAGAAGAAAACCCAGATAATAGTTATACATTGAACTCGGACCTTTTGATAGGTTGCAATCGAGATCTCATCCTTCTCAAAGCTTGCGGGATTTACTGGCGTGCGGCTTGGTTGGATAGTGGTACCAGAGGAACTTCGCTACTCTAACGGTTACCCTGTAATAAAAGATTTTGACCGAATCATGTGCACATGCTTCAATGGTGCATCAAGTATAGCACAGGCAGGAGGGATAGCTTGCTTATCAGAAGAAGGCCAAATGGTAAGTATCTGATTAAGAGAAATACTACTCTTCATGATTATTTTGACCATGAAGAATTCAAGACTGATATTGCATTGTTCTACATTAGGCCAATAATTTTTATCATTCAATGTTTGGGAAAGGACCACTTCCCATGTGATTATTTTGAAAAGTGACAAGTGGTCCTTCCCAAAAGCATTTCATTAAATTCTTAGGCTGATATGGACAACCGCCACATCAGCTCTGAATTTTTCAGGATTAAAATAATCATCAAAAATACCATTTTTCTGTAATTAAACCTCGCCAGTTTAGAGATTTTGTTACTAAATATATATTAGAGGCCCTCAGCATTATTCAAAGATTTTTCACATTAGGATTAAGAAATTCTATGTGACCATTGGTGGTGACTATATGCAGGAAGTACGTAGACTAATTAATGTCTACAAGGAGAATGCAAAAATACTTGCTGATGCTGTTGCATTAGTAGGATTGAAGGCCTATGGTGGAACTAATTCTCCTTACTTGTGGGTGCACTTTCCCGGAAGGAAATCATGGGAAGTTTTCACAGAGATACTTGAGAAGACTCACATAATTACTATCCCAGGCTGTGGTTTTGGACCTGGAGGTGAAGGCTTTATAAGGCTTAGTGCATTTGGTCGCCGGGAGAACATTTTAGAAGCTTCCAAGCGACTCACAAGTTTCTACGGATTAAACTAAATTCCATCTTTTGTGTTTTCTTTAAAATGAAAGCGATATGTCGATGAATGTAGTAAGTTGGTGCACCGTATTTTAAATAACGATAGTGCTATAGTTATTCTAACAGATGATCTTTGAATCATCAGAAATAAAATATATTATTGTAGCTCTCGATCCAATGCCAATTCAGTTCTTACAGCATATTTCTTTGACTGTCATCGATCAAGTAACTATCCAATTTCCTGAGCAACCTACTTACTAACATCCTTATCATTGGATCAACTTATCCGAAAGGCAAGAATTAACCCATCAGATATCTATCTCTAAAAGTTTGAAGGAAATTTGAGTTCCTGTTCAAGGTGTAGTTATTCCCTTGTTCATGGAAAGATTCAACTTATTACAGATCAATCCAAGGTCACGGGGGAATTCATTCTTTTTACTTTTGCAGTGAAACACCTCATTAAAAGTCTAAGAATAGCTATACCTTCTCCACGAACACGGATCCTTTAAGCTTGAAGGTGTCTCAAAAGTGGAGAATGACCTTCAATAACAATTATCTACAAGTAATGTTAGAGTTCCAAAAGTTTTTTCCTAAGTTCACACCCAAAATCAATCAAGTTCACTTTCAACATCACATAGTTCAGTTTTAAGCAACGCATTTGTCAATTTATTCATGATATGTGGAAAAATTAGGATAATTTTTGATTCTCTATCCTCTTTTTTATATTTAAATGGATGTGTTTGAGAATGCAGTGTAGTAAAACGGCTTGATGAAAACCATGCCTAGTTCGAGTGGCAAGTAATTTCTTCAACACACTAGATTTAGTTAACAGCAGTGCTGATGATTCTTACAAAAAGAAACAAAAAATTCTTTCAGAAAAAGGACTGCACTTGAAATTTATTCTTTCAGAAATTTTTACTTACTGTCGATGCCCCTAAGATGTTTCAATCTACCATAAGAACAGTAAATTACAAGAAAATAACAATTTTAAATTATGAATTAACAGATAAGTTGGTCCTAACATCATGTGAAGATAATCAGCAATCAATAATGTAGACTTTGAAAGCAAGAAAATTCAGGTAATGACAGTAAAGTAGGTAGAAGGTAAATTTGGTAAATTGGGAAGAAACTCCTCACCTTGGCCTTGCCCTAATGTTAGAAATTCTTCAGCAATTTCCTAATCTTTCTTCGGTAATATCCTAATCTGATTTTTGAGTTCTCATTAACTTAGTAATTTCCTGCGTAAGTTAAAACGAAAGTGCCCAATAATATTCTATCCAGGATCCCAAATAAACCTGAATAACTTTTTGTTGCTTTTATTCATTTTATTATCTTATTTTGGGGTGGAAAAAAGTAGGTATACTTCTAATTTAGGAAGTACAAGGCACACTGAATTTTATTCCATTAAGTATCCCATACCGATATTTTATGAACACGATCGAACACACATGGGATACGGGAGGAGGGAGGGGAGTTTTGAAATAATAACACTAACGATATATAATATAATATAATAATATACTTAAATATTATATTAGTCTTTATTTTTATTGATGTAATTAAACTTTTGCCTTTTTTTTATAGTAAGAATGTAAAATATTATACTATATATGAACATTATTACTAAATTTTATTATACTTTTAAGTATTTAAATACTTAATATAAATTATTTTTTATTATTTTTATTGTCGGTCCAAATTATATCCATATGCTATTTAAAAAAAATTATTATATTTTATTTTTATGTCTTGTCATTTTTAATTATTATATCTGTATTTTCGTCTGTATCTATTCTTCCTAACTTCTAATTTTTATACTTTAAACATAAAATTAGTTTCATGTATTATTTCATCTGTTCATCCATTTAAAATCTATTGTTGCTATGAGTAGATTTAGCGCTATTTGAATATTTAGTTTACTTATAGTCGATTACAAATTTTGAGTGCACATAATTATTATTTTGAAGTTTGTCTATTGACATATAAGACTAAATTGGGGTATCGGTAAATAGTCAGCTCCACAATATTTGTTTTTTATTTTGAAGATCAAAAGATGAATTTTTTTTTCGATATATCAACTTTTAAAATTACTGAGAACACCGTTTTTAATTATGATCCATAAATTCACATTGGATAGAAATACGGTCAAGAAAGTAAAACTCAAGTATGATATGCACTCCAAATTAGATGTTTACACGTTTACATTAACACACCCTCATGTATGCTTTTTGCGATGATATTAATAGAACAAGGGCATGGTATGCTAAATTTGAGTCTTCCGACATAATCTGTTCTTCCTCTTGCCAGTTGTGATGCTGAAGAAAATTATCAACATGGACCTTTAAAACTCCCATCCACAAAAAAAAAAAAAAAAAAAAAATCTCGAGTAGTTATATCTTTTGGCTATTGAATGCTTGAAGTACATTTCTCTAATAGACCTAGCATTAATGAAACGTAGACCATGTTCACATGGATTAGAGATGCAGAAAATATAGTTCGAACGGACCCGCACTGCTGCCTGCTGGCCAACAGTGGCCACGGACTACGAATTGGCATGCACTGAGCCCTGTATTGACCGAGCTGGCTCGGCTCAACCTGTTGGGCTCGGGCCGCATGGGTGTACATATTGTTAGGCTCAAAATCGCAACCCAGATAGACTAAAGTTTTTTGGGTGATTTAGTACAAGGCCTATCACATGCTTATTGAAGTCCAATTAAAAGTCAAGAAATACAGCCGAGGCATCTAGAAGGTTTTGATGTTGGAATAAGGTCTTAATAAATTTGCATCCGTATCACGTCTTTCAAGAGCCCAATAAAATAGCGGATTACTTTACAAGAAGGACGCTTTCTCTTCGAATGGGTTATTACTACGGGAAATCTCAAATCAGCCCTCTTTTTGGGGGTAGGTCGATTCAGTCCCTGAAAACGTATTTTCAGGGGCTGATTTCATACCAAATCAGCCTCTGGAAACGGGTTTCCAGTGGCTGATTTGGTAAAAAAAAAAAAAACAGGGACTGATTTGGGATTTGCTCTTATTACTATTATATTTTTCTACCGGCGGATGTTTTAATTTGTTAGAACCGGATATATTTGATATTGGATCTACTAGGCTAATTAAAATTTAAGGGGCTAGATTCCTCCTTTTGACCCAAAAAAAAAAAGAAAAAGAAAATTGTGGGATGGATTCCTTAAATCAAGGGACGTTAGAACTGGACAGTGGCTTATATAAAGTGCATTAAGTAGGATGAAAACACTAGAGAGGAAGAGAGAGCAGCCAGCCCTAGAGAAAAAGTAAGAGCACAGAGCAAAGAGAGGGGGAGGAGATGCTTCAGAGACCCCAAAAAAAAAAAAAAAAAAAATAAAAAGAAAGAGAGAGAGAGAGAGAGAGAGAGAGAGAGAGAAGCCTAAAGGGCAGCCTAGAGAAGGTAGAGCCGAGGAGTACTTCACAGAGCAAGTCAGAAGATTTATCATCTCTTTATGAAACAAGATCCATCGCAGGATGTTTTAATTATTTCGTTATTAAAGCTATGTAGTGGTCTGATGTGATCAACTATTTAATATATATATATATATATATATATATATATATATATATATATATATATAGTTAGATGATAAAAATCGTTATATTATGTGATATTTTAAATAATTGTCCAAAGGTAAACTATGCTTTTGCATTCGGATAGTATTCTATTGATGTAGGTTGCATTAGATAAACAAAATATTTCAGCAACATAATAACAGGTGGTATTAGAAATTGAAATAAAGAAAGGAATACTGTTAGATTTGTACGGTACGAAAGTAGATACATTAACTTTGAATCTCTGCCCCCAAGAGACTAATTTTGTTGTTGACCAAGAAAATTATGCTTAACAGAAGAACGAGCTTGTCGAATTACCACTCGAGAATATGGTCTCTCTTCATATCCATTGGATAGTAACCTGATCGCTACCTTATTGTCCCTAAGATTCCCCTTGTATACAGGTCCCAAACCCTCATCGCCAAGCACCTTTGATTTGCTAAAAGTTAAGAGATTGCTTGTTCTAGTTCCGTATAAGAGAAGTAATAGTAACACTAAGTTTCTCATGGTATTTCTGCTTCATCTCCTCTAGTTGTTCAAGAACTCGAGTGAGATTTGGGCGTCTGGCGGACGGAGATTGCAACAATGTAGGCAATTTTAGGCAATTCCTCTTTCTTTTGTGAGGAGGTGTAAGGGCACCATGCCAAATAAGTACACATCTGAACTCGGTGCAAGGTGGCGTGTTTGAGCAGAGGCTGGATCTAGATAGCCCTGAGTGCCTTTTACATCTGTCGTATGGTACATCGTAGTCTTTTGGTATTAACAAAAATAAGTCGAAATATGCCAAAGTCGCAAAGCTTGCTTGTACGGTTAGTATCTAGGAGTATGTTTTCTGGTTTGAGATCGCCACGAACTAGAATTTCAGGTCGGAGATTATGGATAAAAGAAATGACAAAGCATATCTTAGTTGCGATACGTAGACGGTCTTCCCAAACAGTGGGGAAGGCGCTTGTGTAAATTTCCTCAGCCATCAAATCATACACAATAGCATATTTTTCTGGGCATGTTCCAATTAGAGGAACAATGTTTGGATGTTTCACCCTACTTAAATATAGAAAACTATCATTTCCAATACCATCACGGACTTATTAAGGAACGAGTGTTGCTGAGCAATAACAGTTGTCTCAGAAAAGAAAAAATGTTGCATCACCTCATGTTCATATGCATCGTCTTGTTTATGTAGTATCTTAATAGCTCTTTCTATGCCCCTAAGCTTTCCCCTGTAGACTGCTCCGAAGCCACATTTTCCAATAATATTTGATTCATTAAAATCGGATGTCGGTTGCTGCGCTAGTTCTGGATAAGAGAGTTCAATAATATTCCCCTCAAGTATAGTTGCATCTGTTTCCATGACTGTATATGTCAAGAACCAGATCTATAGAAGCAACACCATCCACATTAATTAATTATAAGGCAACTAGCAAGAATAACAGAACAACTAGTAAACAGTTAATATTATTTATACACATAATTAAATCATATATAGCATCGATCAAAATTCAAGGTATAAATCAAATTAACTAGAATTATCATGTACGCTGATTCTGGTGGCTAAAGAAGCCATAATTTTCATTGGAACTAGAAGAAATTCTTATTTAAAACTGAAATACGAGCAGTACAAGGTTTTGTTGGTATCACTCCCAGAATTCCACCAATAACCACCCTTTGTGGAGATGATGCCATACTAAAGGATGTCTGTCCTATAGGCTTCTGGAAGAAATTGATATGAATATGATACAAAGAAATACCGGCGTAGGAAGCAGAAGTTACTAAAGCATCAGAGTTTGGACCTTGTTTGTTGCCTGAAAAATTGGCTGATCGATCTTGCTTGCTGGTAGACTCAACCAGAAATTAAGAAAAAATGGAAAAGAAGGATGAAGATGAAGGGGCGAAGATTTTCTCAGAACAAAGTTTGATGAGCACCAAGACAGATACGTATAAATAAATAGACACATACACTCCATATTAAGGAAGTCAACCACCTTAATATTGCTGTTTGTCATAAATCCTAAATAAAGAAAGCATATTTTTATCAATAGGTGTTTGTTATAAGAATTATAGCTGTTTACGGTCTTATTGCCTCTTCAGAAAAAACAAAAAATAGGAAGAAATTTTGGTAAGATTTGGTTTCATTTATTTATATATTTAATTTTAAAATTTCTTACAGTTGGCTCTCCTCTACTTGCATATCTTTTTTATGGCATGCTATAAAGCAACTACTTGTATGATATTCACTTTAGACGACGACCAAAACAAGGTATTCTGTTTTTGTTAAACAAAGTTGCTACTTTTATGCCATTATCTATGTAAGTATTATTAGTCTAGTTGGCCATACTTATGCAATTACCGCTTAGTTCTATGAATTTAATTTGATAATCAGCTTCTCTCAAAAAAATAAAAAATAAAAAAAAATTTGCGAAGTGTGTACTCCGGAAGACAGTGCTGGATCCAGAAAATCTGTCAAGAGGGTCCTCAATAGCACATTAAATTATTATTTTTACCACATAAACTATTCAAATAACTAAAGGAAGAAGTAAAATGCTAAAAAGGATGAGAAAATCTAAAAAAAGGGGAAAGTCAGCTGTCATTAAATAGCCCAAATAAACCCCAAAAGTAAATTATAGATGCTGGTTTTTTTGGGTCTTGACTGCCGAGTTCGATTTCAATCCTACATCTCGACTGAATACTGAGTGATAAACAGTAGATCCTTCTAATTAGGTGTAGCTAGGATCCGAACCCAGACCTATCATTCATGAGGGATAGACCTTTAATATCATCCAACATCCAGCTCTGCTAACTAACTAAGCCAATGCTGGTCGCTAACTATAGATGCTGTTGAGGAAAATAAAGATTACCCTTGCATAAAATTTGCCTAACCATTAAGCTAAGTAGCAATTGATGTTATAAGTTATTTTCGACGGTATATATACCATAATATATAGCAGTTTTTACAAAATCACGGCGGCCCTCCTTTGGGTACATGTGGATCGGCCCTTGCTGAAAGGGATTGTGAGAAAAGTTCTTCGAGGAGCAAGGATTAATGAATGATTGGAGATCATAAATGGCACCGACGGCGAGTGGCGGATCCAAGAATTATGTTAAGAGGGATAAAAAAAAACAAAATTTTATGATAATAGAATAATAAGAATGTTAACTATTTGAATATCATATCAGTTTCAGAAAATTCATAAGTATTTTAATTATGAACTACAATATAAAATAGTTCAAAACATTTACGAACGTCAAAGAACACCCCTAAACATACTTTGCATTTAATCGTAATAAATACAAAAAATAAAAAATTATAAAAAAAAATCAAATTTTATTCAATAGCAAAATCAAACTTTAAAATATTTGTAGGTGTTCTGAAGTGTTCGTAAGTATTTGTATGTGTTACGGAATATTCTGGAGTGTTCTTAAATATTTTAGGGTATTTGTAAGTGTTCTTGAGTATTCTGAGGTATTCGTGAGTGTTATAGATAATTTTGGGATATTCTGAAATATTCGTGAGTGTTTTAAGATATTTGTAAGTGTGTGATGTTCTAGCTAATTTCATATACAAATTCTAAAAAATTTTAATATTGTTACTTTTTGAATAATGAAATAATTACTATACAATACAGTAAACACACACACACACACACACATATATATATATATACACACACCTAAAATATATATATTTTGACCCACTTGCTGTACTTTGCATCCGCCCATGCCGACAGCGAGTTGGCCAAGCTCTGTGAGTCATAGTATGCTTATAGTTATAGTGAGTGATCAAATTTCATGGAATATATATATATATATATATATATATATATATATATAATATATATATATATAATATATTATATACTAAAATCAAGCGGGTCATTTGACTCAACTTGCTATATTTTGGATCCGCATGCCGACTGCGAGTTGGCCAAGCTCGGTGAGTCATAGTATGATTACAGTGAGTGATCAAATTTCATGGAATTGGGTTTGCGAAGAATAACAGTTGTCTTCATTAACAATGAGATCTAACGCAATCCTAATTGGAATCCGGCCGTGCCAGCCCTTCAGGCATACGTGCATACACCAATCGGGACCCAACCTCTACTTTAGGGGACTGTCATCCTACCTACTTTTCCCTGCGGGGGTGGTTGTAGAAATAGTTCCTGAGGCATATGAGCGTGTCAAAATTTGATTATTTGAAAAAAAAAAAAAGAAATATATTAATTTGTTATTTGTTGTTCAAAACTTCTTGAGAAAACTAAACAATAGGCTTTTATCAGTCAACGTTTTAATGAAACTAGTTTTGCATCCGTACGATGCACGAATGTTAGTCATCAATATAATAATAATATTTATATTTTTTATATTTTATTAATATTTAATAATTTATTTTGTTAAAATTTTTATTTTATTATCACATATTATTAGAGTAAGATAATTATTACTTGTTATATATAATATAGTAAAATTATTTGAGAATAACGTGAAATGATTGTGATATTCAATTGTGTATATAATTTATTTTAGAATATGGATAATTTTTATTTAAATGAATCTTATTATAAAATTTGTATATTATTATTTTTATATTAATAGTTACGCATGTGTGTAAATTATTTTTTATAAACTAATTATTATTTAATAAAGTTATTATTATTTTTTTAACTTCATTTAGCTTTTTTTTTTTTATATTCTTCTATTAACTGCCTTCTGTGTGTGTGTTTTTTTTTATGCCACTGGTTTGGATACTCACGGAATAAGTGTATCCTTCTAGAGAACCATGTGTGGATAATCTCAGGCAGAGCCTTGCTCCCGGAAGATACTACAGCCTAAAAAAAAACTTGTGCAATGACATACGCCATAGCTGCTAAAGCAACAAGTTTAAATTAACAGAGAAGGTAAGGGCACTCATATTACTAAACATTATAATCAGTACAATTTTATACACTGCCACAATACTAACTACAGAAAATGAATAAATGCATTACAATGAATAAAGATGCTATGGAAATTTAACGTTAACAAGTATATAATAAAATCACATATCTCAAGTGCCTATTTTATCCCCTTTTTAGTATTTATAAAACCCGAAACTCCATCGAAAGGAAAAAAAAGCGGTATTTCCTAGTATTTCTAATAGGAGGAATCCTTGCTTCGTTGGAGTGATAGTCAGCTATCTTATTTGCCTCCCGACATATTTGTATTACTCTGACATCCTCTCGTGACTCTTAACAACCTCGTTTACTTGTTAAGGATATTTGAGTAAATATTAGCTATATTATATTTAGACAGTATAATATTTGGAAAGTACATATTAGGAAAATAAATATTAGCTGTATTGCATCTTAAGAGCTCTATATAAGAGCCAAACTATGTATTGTTTCTTAAGCAATACATTTGATTTATTTTAGCCATTGCTTCTCATCTATTCTAATATGGTATTTAATTTCCAGTTGCCATTGCACTTCCCAATTACATTGTCGTCGTATCGGATAATTTGCAACAGTTACTACTGTATGTTCCAGTAATTCAGAAGTTCCTCTAAATCATCCTCTACCAATGAGATCAGTCCACGTCCTACCCTTCCTAGTTAGGATACGTACGTAGAACTCAGCCAAAGGAGTAGACATCTGCAGTTGGTGCAAGACTTAATGATTGAAGGAAGGCTGGTTTAGGTAGACATCTTTTGTGTTAACTTTTGATATAAGTCGGCATGTTCCAAAACCTCCGAGCTTACTAACACCATTTGTGTCGAGTAGATCATTCCATAGTAGCAACACGAAGACGAACTTTCCAAAACCTCCGAGCTTACTAACACCATTTGTGTCGAGTAGATCATTCCATAGTAGCAACACGAAGACGAACTTTCCAAAACCTCCGAGCTTACTAACACCATTGTGTCGAGTAGATCATTCCATAGTAGCAACACGAAGACGAACTTTCCAAAACCTCCGAGCTTACTAACACCATTTGTGTCGAGTAGATCATTCCATAGTAGCAACACGAAGACGTTCTTTCCAAAACCTCCGAGCTTACTAACACCATTTGTAGCAACACGAAGATGATCTTTCCATAGTAGGTCATTCCAGACAAGTCGATCTTCCAATGTTTCTGGCATAAACTCGTACACAAAAACAAATGTCTCTGGACAAGCTGTCCAATACTTTTACCTCTTCAAAGAAATGCTTGCTTTTGTTGTTTAGCACCAGGATATGTTGGTAACTTAATTGCTACCTCATTGTCCCTAAGATTTCCCTTGTATACGTATCCAAAATCATCATTACGAAGCACATTTGAGAAACTGAAGTAAGAGGTTGCTTGTTCTATTTCTGTATAGGAGAATATACTACTAGGCTTTTCACGGTATTTCTGCTTCATCTGCTGTAGTTGTTTACGAACTAGTTAGATCTGGGCGTTTCTGTGGGCGGTAATCGCAACAATCTAAGGCAATTTTACACAATTCTTCTGCCAAATGATAAGGCCATCCAGCTTGTTCATCTAGTAACTTTCCAAAACATTGGTCACGTATTGCGTCTTCCATCAATGAGAAGAGCCCATAACCTACTCTCCCTTTCGTAAGGAGGCGTAAGAGCACCATGCCAAATGAGTACACATCTGAACTCGGTGCAAGGTGGTGTGTTTGAACAAAGACTGGGTCTATGTACCCATGAGTACCTTTTACATCTGTCGAATGGTAGATTGTAGTATTTTCGGTATTCACAATAATAAGTCGAGATAAGCCAAAGTCACAAAGCTTACTAGTAAGATTAGTATCCAGAAGTATGTTTTCGGGTTTTAGATCACCATGAACTAGAATTTGAAGACTGCGATTATGGATAAATGACAGGACAGAGCATATCTCAGTTGAAATACGCAGACGGTCTTTCCAACCCAGGTGTGGGAGACGCTTTTGTAAATTTCCTCCAGACATCAACTCGTAGACAACAACAAACTTTTCTCGGCATGTTCCAATTAGACGAACAATGTTTGGATGTTTCACCCTACTCGAAGCCTCAACCTACGTGCAGAAAGACAAATAATGGGACTTACTCAGCAGGGCAGTCACTTCCAAAACAATCTTGGACTCAGTAAAGAACAAGTGTTGCTGAGCAAGAATAGTTGTCTTAGCAAAAAAAAAAAAGTGTTACATCACCTCATGTTCATATGCCTTTACTTGACTTGCATCGTCTTGTTCATGTAGTATCTTGATAGCTCTTTCTATGCCCCTAAGTTTTCCCCTGTACACGGCTCCGAAGCCACCTTTTCCGATTATATTTGATTCATTAAAATCGGAAGTTGCTTGGGCTAGTTCCAAATAAGAGAATTCAATAACCTTCTTCTCCCCGTGCAGATTTTCGTTTCCAAGTACAGTTGCATAATTTTCCATGACTCGTGTATTTGAAAAGCCGGATCTACATAAGCAACAGCATCCAGATTATTAATAAGGCAAACTAGCAAGAAGTAACAAGTCCACAGATTTAAGTATCTAACAGAACCACTAGCAAACAAGAAATATTATTTATTTACATTATTAATTAGTTAATCATGAGGAAAGATCATATATACAGTAACTTCAAAGCTGAAGGAAACTTAGCATAACTAATCAAATTAACCAGAATTAGCCTCTAGACTAACTCTGGTGGCTAAAGATTTACTAAAACATTATCAATATGTATTTTTTTTTTTAAAAAAAATTGAGAGTATTTTTGAAAAAAAATTCAACATTAAAGTTATAAATTTTAATAATATCTAAAACTTTTATTTTAAAATTTTTTTCACAAAATACTTTTAAATAGATATTTTAGAGCTCCAAATTTAACAGTTTAAATTGAATTTTAAAAATTATTTTGAAAAAACATCAAACTCGTTAAGAACCGTATAAGTATTTTAGAAAAATTTTAAAAATAAAAATATATAAATCTCTTCAAAATCTATAATTTTAATATTAGAAGATTGTTTAACAATTACTTGTATTTAAGATTGTTTAACAATTACTTGTATTTTGTTTTAAGCATGCAAATTTTTTATTTTTTTGGTAAATCAGTAGGAGAGACAAGTATTGTTCTTTGCTTTATTACCATCAGATTGATAGCTTTTATTAAAACAAAAGATTGGCCGACTGCTAGTGGTTCCTAAAACACATTTGATTTATAAATTATTTTACATATTTTCATAATAAATATCTAGGATGGTTAGAAGGGCATACCCTAATAGCTATAAAAGTAATACTATTGGGTTCGAATACTTAATCCGAAAAATAATTCAATTTGTGTTTCTCCTTATCTTAGGATAGATAAATTTATGATTTACCGATTCCGAGATATGAAGACAGAGCTGTTGTATTAGACCAATAGCATTTCTATAGCTATAATTGCACAAATTAACCCAATTTTGCTGATTGTCCGACATAGCTCCAAGAAGACTGCAATAATATATATTTTTACCAGCCCTTTGTTGCAAATACAACCAAAACGTTGAATGAATAACAGAGAATAGCGAAGCAATTGCTAATTACCAAAAGAGCTACTTATTCCTTATACCCTAAAATTGAAACCCGATTTCGATATTTTAGTTATTTCTATACATAGAATTCAATATACAAACATAAATATTTTATATATTACTTATATATGAATCTTGTCATCAGGATGAATATTAAGGAAGAAACTTCTAAGGATAAAATTCTCTGGGTGCCTAAATTTTGCTAGCTCGTGTAATGCACTCCGTGAAATTCTAATTACAGCGACCATGTCAGTATTGTTTGTGAAGTGTGAGATTCCAAGACACTTTTGAGTTGCTGCAGACCAATTACAATGGCAGCTCCTGTCAGCGGCGGATTCAAAAAATTTGTAAGTGGGGTCATTAAATAATTATGAAATAAACCAAGTTATTTACTTCCAAAAAGAAATAATATACTACTTGTTTGCAAGTATCCTCCACGATTTTCAAATTTTGAAGACTGTTCATTATAACTTTATTTATAACAATGTCAAATTAATCACACATTCTTTTATGCTCATAGTGGTCTGTTTGAAAAGCATTGGTAAAAAAAAAAAAAAACTCTAAAAGAAAAGAGAGAATTACACTATTTTTATGTGTTGTCGCCCTCAAAGTACTTATATCCTTAAAAGTTTTGCCGTCAATGGAGTTCGAACCTACGACCACACAGGTTAAAAGAGACAGGGGCGGAGGCACGTTACAGTTGGGGGGGTGATCGTTAACAAAACAATTATTTTGCTTGTCAGATACACTTATATATGTACAATAGATTTCTACTTCAACAAAACAATTTAACCAAAAATATTGTACTTCTTATTCAATTTTTTTGCCAACTCTTACCGTTATTATATTTTTGGACATATATTTATAATAGTAGATGGGGTGTGTAGGTGGCGCATATGCTTCTCCACTTCATGACCCTAATGACTGACAGACTATGGAGTGGTCACCCTCTACACCCACCGTATCTACTTGTTACTAGTTTTATATCAGTACGATACACGTTTATAAGTAATATATATAATCATATACAAATAACAATACTATAAAATTTTAATTATATTTTTAGTTTTATATAAATTTTATAAAATATTATACTTTATTCGCAACATGTTATTAGAATAAGAAGAATTGTTAAATGCAATACACAAAATTATTTGAAAATTGACATTAAATGGTATATGTATATGATTAAAATTTTTATACATTGTAAGTTTTATTTAAAATTTAATATTACATAATAAATAATATATAATATAATTATTTTTATACTTTTATATATGTATTTATATTATTTTTATAAATATTATTTTAATTAAGTATTTATTTGTAATATTAGACCTTTCATATTTTTTAAATAAATTAAATGACTTTATAAATTTCTATCAATTAATACAAATGCCACATGTTTTTTTAGAATAAGAGTAAATATCATATGACACACAAAAATTATTCAAAATATCGTATGGCATAACGGTTTTCATCATCCAATTTTATATATATTATAATATTATTTAATATATAATATATATATATATATATATATATATATATATCTGAGAGAAAGATTGTATGATGAGGATGTTTTTGCCACTTTTGTGATCTCTTTTTTGTATTCTTAAGAATTCTGTTTTGTATATATTGGTTTAACTCCAGCTTCGTGTAGGTCAGCTAAAATTGACAGACTCAGCGTTATTCAATACAGGGGATTTTTTTTTTTTTTTAAAAAAAATTATAAATTAAATGTAAGTTTGAAAAATCTGGCTCACTCTCCTAGTTGATTTTAAGTTTTGTGGGACTGCCGAAACTATATATTAATTATACAAGTGCAAATTGTCAAATTATACGCACATATTTAAATGTTCGGTTGTGTAATTAATGATATGTAACGTATGTCGAAAATACAAACACAATGTTGAAAAATTAATTTTTACAATACTTTCCATACTATTTCTCTTAACAAAAATTATTTTAACTGGTAGGAGTTTCTTTTTTTTTTCTTTTTTGAGTGTTTTAGTAAAAATATTATTAAAAACATTTTGATGGTAGAATTACGATCATGCCATCTAAAATTTAGTGAATTGGCAGGTTTATAAGATTCGTCCAACTAGTTTACTCAATATCTTAAAAAAGAATATTACAGATCAACTCTTCTAAATTTACAGTCACGTGTTTCAGCTCCTCAAAATATGAAAACGCACCACGTGGCGACGCGCGCGTTTTTGCAGGGGCTGTTCGCAAACTGTAAATTTAGGGGCGCTGAAACGCAATTTATCCTAAAAAAATCTGTGAATTTGGTAAAAAAAAGCAGCTGTTCTCGAAAGAAAAGGGGGGGAAAAAATTGCATGTTTACGCGCTGGCTACGTTCATTGAACATGGACAGGTATTGACTTTTCTGTTGTCCCCCAACAATGTTGGTCAAGTCTCCCTATAATTTGTTTGTCAAATCTCTTCTTCCCACCGCTCAGTGTGGGATTGTGATATGTGGGACCATTTTGTAACTTTCTCACTAACATTTCAATTGTCATCACTCGTGACTTTGTTCTTCTTCTCTGTTTTTAGATTCTCGAAGAAGCGAGGTAAAAATATATACATTTTTTTTTTCCGTTTAAAAATTGATATTCTCCCATAAAATAGTTTTTTTATTCTTTTTTTTTTTTGCAGTTCAATGGCATTCTCTGTATCATTTTCATTATCAATCTAAGATTTTTTTTTTCCCCTCTGTTTTAGATTCTCTGGTGAGAGAGACATAAGCTGTTTTTTTTTAAAAGAAAAAGTGAAATTTTCCTTCCTATAAAAAGATTTCTCCTGATAAAAATTGGATTTTTATTCCTTTTTTTTTCGTTGTTCCATTGATTTTGGTTGGGGATTGCGTCAATACACGGTGATTTGATTCTAAAGGTAAGCTTTTCTGTGGCATCATTGTGTACCTCTCCTTTTATGTTCTTTTCTATTTTATATTTCCTTCATTATTGCATGTCTAGTGCTTGTTCAAATGGATGAAAAACGTAGTTTCTTTCTATTGTCATCTTGTCACCGATGATGCTTTATAATGTTCCTTGACTTTCAAATTATATTTACCTTAATATGGTAAGCCGGTTACTATTTTTTTTATTTTTAAATTCAGTGGCTACGGAGTTTATATATATACAAATGTAGTAGTGGAATTTTAGTTTTGGGAATTAACAGTGAAAAGTCACTGTAATTACTTTATTTATTTCACGTAATCTCAAAAATGTTTATATACAAGTATATAAGCAGAGTTTTAAAACAAAGCAGAGTTATTAATTATTTTTTAATTAATTTTGTTCTTTAGAAAAAGAAAGATTAGCAAGCTATATACGTGTAATTAAACAATAATGAGCCTTACTTCTCAAAAAAAAAAAAAAAATAAAAATAAAAAATAAAATTTTGCGCATGCGAAAACTTGCTTTCAAGGTCTTCCATTTTTGTCCTTTCTTTATCTGTTTATATCAGTTTCTGATGCATGCATCACAGTTTTAGGTAAGGTTGCATTGAAATTTTTCAAAATAATATAAGAGAAACAAAATAATCAAGTTCTTATTCGATAGCAATCTGGATTGTCCTTGAAAGTTTGTAGAAGAAACAAATGACAACCATCAGATGTGTCAAATTCTGTATTTGGATATTAAAAGCAATGATTCGAGAGACAGTGAAGAGAGTATATTAACTAAGCAGAGATAATCATTAATACATTTTCCCATACAATTTTGCAATGCTTTTTCATCGAGGGTATAATGCCCTGACCATCGGACCGTAGTAGTATCACCAATCCTCAGCCCACCCACAGACCGAGCTCTCCTAAAAAGAGGTGGATCCGCTTAATGGTCTTCTAGAGTCCATCATTTACAAGTATTTCAAATTTCTCATCACTCTTGATGTCAGATTATCGCAAGTTAGCACCCAACTAGCTCTATAATGGGCCAAGCCCGTGGGCCTTGGTCCAACTAAGTAGGATGTTACACTCTTCCCATCTTACATATGCAACGTCTACGTCGCCCACATGTTAGGTAGAACCTGTTCCAATTAATAATTGTGCTTATAGCATTCTGTAACAACCCACCCATCGGGCTTCTAGTAGCACCACTAACCCTCAGCCCCCCACTGGCCGAGCCCTCCCAAAAAGAAGTGGATCAGATTAATGGTCTTCTAGAACCGATACTTTATAAGCATCTTAAATTTTTCATCACTCTTGATGTCGGATTATCCCAACCTAGCTCTCTAATGGGCCAAGTCCGTGAGCCTTGGTCCAACTAAGTAGGATGTTATAGCATGAATGTTTAGTACTCGAACACATCATGCTTTCTGTAGCTATACAGAATGAGGTTCATTTCGGATCTAGATTCGTAGTTGCCAACGTGGCTTATTCTGTGCCGAATTTTGACTTGTAACTATACTTAAAGTCTATAAAAAGATCTTCTCTCCTTGGCCAATGACACAGTGATCACATTGTTTCTAAATCCACGACCATTTATTTTCTAGATAGATTGTTCATTTCAGTCAGCCTCTTACTTTTACATAATTCAGAAAGAGTCTCATTCAAAGTATGGTTGTATTTATTTATTTTTTTAGCCCCACCACAACTAGACTCATGACTGTGATGTTCTTCTTATTGTTGTCTTATGTGCTAATCTTTCTGATTAGCAGCTCTCTATTGTATCATTGGTGTTTACTTTATTTTTTGTCATGTTTCATTTGTCAATCATTTGACAATAAACGGCTAAATTTCTTTTTCACACCTAAAAAAGAGATATTTTTATTGGTTTTGTCGAAGACTTAGTTGCATAGAGGACTTGTGACTTTGAATTAAAGGAAAGTCTCTCAATTGCATACAGGTATTGCACCAAGATGGGTCATTATGTTTCTGATGAAGGTGAAGCAAAGGACATAGGCATCGAACTATCCTCGACGCATCAAATGGAGATCGTGCCGCCGTCTTCTTACAAGGTGGGCTATCCGCCACGAAAGAAGCTCACGAAAGAGTTTGCGGAGACATTTAAAGAAACCTTTTTCGGGGACGATCCTCTTCGAGAGTACAAAGATCAACCGAAGTCGAGGAAGCTCATATTAGGCCTTCGATCGCTTTTCCCGATTCTAGACTGGGGGAGGCATTACAACTTAGCTAAGTTCAAAGGTGATCTAATTGCTGGATTGACAATTGCAAGCCTTTGTGTTCCTCAGGTAATCTAAATGGTTGAGATATATTTTCCCTTTTTTGGCATGCTTTCTTATATTTATATATCTTATAATACAGGATATTGGGTACTCAAAACTTGCAAACTTAGATGCACAATATGGACTCTGTAAGTATTTTTTAGCAATGAATTTTTCTTTTATTTAAAAAAAAAATAATTTAATTTAATTTATTGTAGACTCCAGCTTTGTCCCACCACTAATTTATGCCGTCATGGGAAGCTCAAGAGATATCGCCATTGGACCGGTGGCCGTTGTATCGCTTTTGCTTGGTAGCCTTCTCCAAGATGAGCTTGACCCTGTAAAAGATAAGGAGGCATATCGTCGTCTCGCATTTACAGCGACATTTTTTGCTGGCATCACTCAAGCAGCTCTCGGAATATTTAGGTACTTTTTTATTTTATTTATCTATTGTTTATATTTTATCCCCTCTTGTTAAGCATATTGCCTTTTTTTTTTTTTTTTTTAAAAATAAGGAGAAATTCTCTTACTTTAGTTTGAACAAGCCAAGCAATCATCTTTTATATCTGTGGTGTGTTGTTTATGCAACCATTAGCATTCTGTTGTAGTCTGTGACTGTGCAAAGCAAAAAATCTAACCACATATCATGTTATCTTGGTTCATTCCTTAGATTGGGGTTCTTGATTGATTTCCTATCTCACGCGGCCATCGTCGGATTTATGGCGGGGGCAGCCATCACAATTGCCCTTCAACAACTTAAGGGTTTTCTCGGTATAAGCCATTTTACGAAGAAGACCGACATAATTTCGGTTATGAAGTCAGTTTTTCGTTCAGTTCACCATGGTGTAAGACACCAACCAAACTTTTTTTTTTTTTTTTTTTGCAAATATTTACGTTTTTGCTGGTTTTTTTTTTTTATTTTTTTTTTTTGTATCTAATTCAATGCAATGCATCTATAGTGGAATTGGGAAACAATTGTTATTGGTGCTACCTTTTTGGCGTTCCTTCTCTTCGCCAAATACATTGTAAGCTGTTTATCCTAAACTAAATAGGTGTTATTTCTCAGGAAAAAAAAAAGAAATTTAAATCGATGTTAGTCGATATTGTTGGGCTTATATATCGTATTAATGCAAACTTGAGATGTGCAGGGTAAGAAGAATAAAAAGTTTTTCTGGATACCTGCGATCGCTCCCTTGCTTTCTGTTATCATCTCGACCTTCTTCGTCTACATAACCCGTGCTGATAAGCATGGTGTTGCAATTGTAAGTACCTCCTGTATATCAAGTTCATGAAAACTTATTTTTTGAATTATTGCAAATTATGAATTTCAATATTGAAGGTGACACACATAAACAAAGGAGTCAATCCTTCTTCAGTAAATAAAATTTACTTTTCCGGTCCATTCGTTGCAAAAGGATTCAGAATCGGTGCAGTAGCTGGCATGATAGCTTTGACGGTAATATACTTATATTATGTTTTTTAGATAGGGCACCTTAAATTAGCACTATGTCGCCTCGGTCTGGACTGCCACTCAGAACGGAGTCGGATACCTAAAAAAAAAAAAAACAAAGATAGGGCATTGCTTGCTTAACACCGCACTTGGCTCTATCCGAGAGCAGACTCACTCGTGGCCATCCATGAGCTGAGTCACATATATGCATTGCCAACAGCTAAAAAAAAGAGAGCACTGGCGGCACGAGGAGTCGAATCTGGGTGGGAAGGATTTCGAGCCCCTGCCCACCCAGTCGACACCCATCACCTCTAACTAATATATTATATTGTGCCGAAGTTATATGAAGAAACTCTGGTGAAACTTAAAACTATGCTGTCTTGATCTGATCAGGAAGCCATTGCGATAGGGAGAACCTTTGCAACCATGAAGGACTATCAGCTTGATGGGAACAAAGAAATGGTGGCGCTGGGGACGATGAATATCATTGGCTCAATGACTTCTTGCTATGTAGCAACTGGTAAGATAGCAAATTCCATCTTAACTTGTGATATCCAGTGAAATAAAATCCTAAATTTTCATCTTTTTTACACATCTCGATGCATCTTATATTTGTTTTTGAGTTGTTTTCCATGGAATTTTTGTTCTGTGTTTTATATAATTACCTCCTTTTTTTTTCAGGCTCTTTCTCGAGATCAGCTGTGAATTTCATGGCTGGATGTAGAACAGCAGTTTCAAATATAGTTATGTCAGCAGTAGTTCTACTGACATTATTACTAATCACACCATTGTTTAAGTACACTCCAAATGCCATCCTCTCCGCCATCATCATCTCGGCAGTCCTTGGCCTAGTTGATATCGAAGCCGCATTGCTCATCTGGAAGATCGACAAATTCGACTTCGTCGCTTGCATGGGAGCTTTCTTCGGTGTGATTTTCTCCTCGGTAGAAATCGGCCTGTTAATTGCGGTATGCAATGTGTGTTTTTCTTTGGCATTTTGTCAAAAACATTACTAGCTTATAAAATTGGAACAAATCAATCACCCAAATAAAAATACTTAAGTAATTTAGCTCGCCCATAACACTTTTTCTAGTTTGCCGAGAAACACCATAGTCCGAATACTACGATAGAAGCGCTGAGGAATCTTTTTGAAAAATTAGAAAAACAATAGTTGATTTGTACAGATTTTGCAAAGCAATAGCATCTTTTATATTATGCTTTTCTTTTTCCACTCAATAATATCACTGATAAAGCATCGTTTGGTACCTAATTTGTGAATAATTTCATAAATAAGGTATCCCTATCTGTTGCTAAAGTCCTAATCCAAGTGACAAGGCCAAGAACAGCCCTGCTGGGGAATCTGCCAAGAACAATGATATACAGGAACATAGAGCAATATCCTGAGGCAACTAAAGTTCCTGGAGTCTTGATTGTCAGAGTTGACTCAGCCATTTACTTCACCAACTCAAACTATGTGAGAGAGAGGTATCTTTCTAGTTGATAATTTTGATATTTGTTGTCACTACTTATTGGTGTATAAAAATTTAGGGATAATTATACATCAGCCCTACTTTTATACTTCCCTTCCTTTTTTTTTTTTTTTTTTGATAACTGCTAAATCAAATAAAAAACATAAGTATAAGCATTTTATGGAAAATATTATGAATACGAAAAAAAAGATTTTTATATACTCTACAACTTGTGTATTAAAAGTTTTTCTTTTAAAAATATCTCTTAATAAGCATTTTAAGACTCAAAACTTCTATTATAAATATTTTCTGAAAAGTCTTTGAATACAAAAGTTGTAAAGCACACCAAATTTTTTTTTTTCGTATTCAATTTTTTTTCCAAAAAATAAAACTAGTATGTATGCGTTTTGGATGATTTTATAAATTTTTTCAAAAGAGCAAGAGCTCATTTGATTGAGTTATGCAAAGCAGGGCTTTTTCCTACAAAACCTCTAAAATTTATAGGATATTAGCGTTTTACTGCCAGGTTACATGCATATCCCTCCTATATACATATATACTGAATAGCAAAGTAACAACACAAAAATATATATCTATTTTCTTTTAATTTACAGAATCGTTAGATGGCTGAGGGATGAAGACCAGCACTTGAAAACAAAGAATTTACCACGAATTGATTATTTGATTGTCGAAATGTCCCGTAAGTGTTCACAAACTTTTTTTCTTTTTTTTTTTTTTTTTTTGACAAATAGTGTTCATAACTTTTAGTTTCAAATATAAATACTATTTCTGTGCTGAGCCTGGTATTGTATCTTATTCAGCTGTGACTGATATTGACACTAGTGGCATCCATGCCTTTGAAGATCTCTACAAGACCCTTAAAAAACGAGAAGTTCAGGTCAGCATCTCTAAATTCTCACCAAGTTCTTTTTTATTTTTTTAAAAAACTGATTAAGATACTTTTTTTTGTTTTTAATTTCCTGTTTCAAATGGAAACAAATAATCCTACACTTTTACGATTATGACGATGTTTCAGGTCTTACCTGGTTTCACAAACAGCTAATATAAGTAAGAAAATTTACGTATAAGAAGCAATATATTACCGAGATATCGATCGTCTTGCAGCTTGTTCTTGCTAATCCGGGACCAGTGGTGATGGAGAAGCTCCGATCATCCAAGTTCACAGATTTGATAGGCCATGATAAGATCTTCCTGACAGTTGGAGAGGCTGTAATGACCTGCGCACCCAAGGCGAGGGAAGATGCGTGAGAATAATTCTAGCAGGTTCCGAGCTCCGGTCCATCCAGTGCGACAGCCAGTCACATTGATGAGAGAATTTCTAACTTCTAAGAACTGATAAACAATGCTCTTAGGTGAGCATGCATCATATAAATAGAGATAAAGAATGGGTATTAGGGTTGGAGAGAGAGGGTGATGTTTTATGGCTTTAAATTCAATAATTATTTGAATGGGTGGCCGGCCAGCTTGTAAAGTTTGAAATGATGTGAAGGTTTTATAGTGGGATTCTGAATATGCATATGATGCAAGTGTTCTAAGATATATATCACGAATTATCCTTCTTTTTCTTTGGCTTTTGTAAAAATCATTTCGAAATGAAAAATCTAGTGCTCTCTGTATATAACCCTTATCTAAATAAGATCGTGATGAAGATGGAAAAAAATCGCATTCACGGCAACAATCGCAGGGATAATCATTAAAAACATGGTAATGAGTCTAGCTTCACGCAAGAAATGATGCGTAGATCGCGAACTATATATCAGCCCTATTTAGAAAGCCGTGGGGCTAATATATAATACTATAAAAAAACTCGTGCGTTACTGCAGGAAGATAAATAATTTATACTAAGATAATATTTTTTATGGACAATGGATAAAAGAGATTAAATAAACTTTTTAGCCAGCATTAAAAGATAATAAACGATCATTATGAAGATCATAGTATTTGATCATATTTTGCACACCTAAAAAATAACTTTTTAAAAAAAAAAGCATATAGTAGAATACATCACACAAGATACAACTTCTAATTTGATATACAAATGATTAAACATTAAATTACGTTGAACAATAAATCGAGGAAAAAAACTAAAATAATAAAATAATAAATATACACCATATTTGAGAAAATACAATCAAAATTCATTAAAGTTAAAAGTCGCCACAATAATTCGCAAGAAATGAATGAATCACGAATAAGAAAAAAAAATGTAGACCTTTCTTTTTTAAACTTCTCAATGAATAAGAAATTGATTGATTTTAGTGTGAAATTGTGGGAGTATTACTGTTTTCTATATACACCATTCTCTATTTATAGTCTTACTCTCATTTTAGTGTAATGAAAAAAAAAAATGAAGGTCTTAATGAAGAAACTGTTGGGCCTTAACGGAGGCCTAATACCACACACGTTACTGGTGTAGGGTTAATGAAGGTCTTAATGAAGAAACTGTTGGGCCTTAAGCCCCCTTCTTCTTCTTCTTCTTCTTCTTCTTCTTCTTTTCTCTCTCTCTCTCTCTCTCTCTCTCTCTCTCTCTCCATTAATCTGCCTACGGCTTAGGCAGTTATTTATCCCTGCTTTTTGCGCCCCGGTGATCTCTCTCTCTCTCTCTCTCTCTCTGTGTCCACTGTTCATTCTGCCTCCGGTTGCGATGGAATGGGATCCCATGTGGTTCGACCACATATGATCCATATGTAGTTTCTGTTTGGACCATTTATCGGTCCAGTACGTATCACAAAATATTTTAATTAATTTATTTGGTTTAATTTTAAGTATTTTTATGAAAAATTTTGAATTAAAAAGTTGTAAATCTTGATGATCTATAACTTTGTAGTTAAATTTTTTGTACGTATTGAAAAAATTTTAACTATAAAGTTATATATCACATAAAATTTACAACTTTTAGTTAAAAATTTTTCATAAAAATACTTAAAAATAGGTTTTGTGCGATCGTCGTAACAGATAAATCTGCGGAGGGTACACTTAAGTTCCACCAACCAAGAAATCTTAACATTTCGATCTGAGCAGGCCCGATGCCCCGGTTATTCTCTATGGAATACGGAGTGGATAAATTTTCTATATCTTTGCGGGTGGTGCTTACGGAATTCAAATCTGAGACTTATATTTTATGAGATGAAAGTCCTAACTATCCGTTCTAGGCGTCCCAGAAGTCTTGCTTGTAGTTTTTATATTGACATAATAGTAACGGAAATTTTATGAAAGGATTTGCATCTGTCTTCTAATAATTTGAATGCTTTTTTTATTATTATTTTGTATTTTAAAACTCTAAAACATTATTATCCTAGAGTATTGCTATGTAGTAAAACGAAGAAAAAGTACAAAATTGCACAAAACAGAGCCCAAAATAGAATCCAAATTGACGTAATCCACTTTCACACACATCACAATGTGCTTTGGGATGTATTTTGAGCAAGTTTGGGCTTTTTATTTTCGGCCGAATAGCTTTTTTTTTTTTTTGTCCTGTCAATTTTTCAAATATTATTTGGAGTTTTATCCTTTTTAGGGCATCCTTTTTCTTTCTTTTAATGGAAAATCGAAAAGCATCAATTTCCTCATCCCCAAGAGAAACTTTCCACAAAAACTTATCCATTTCCTTGTTTTCTTTTGTGAAAGTCTTCATATCAGCCTACAAAATCTTTAAGAGACAACAACAACACATAATTTCTTCTTATCCGGTCAAATAAAATATGTTAAGTATGCAATAAATATACCATTACTATTTTTTTCCATAGATATATATATCCATTAGTTTTTTGGCTACTTGCAAATGTAATTTTCCTGTCTATTTCATCGATATCAACACCGAAATGTATCTCTTAAGATAAAGCAGAAATAACATGCAATTCAACACGTGATAGAACGTCAAGAATTTTCTTTTCTTTTTTTTTTTTAATTAAAAGACGATAAGATGAATAATATTAAAAGGTGACTTTTTTTAATAGAAGGAAAAATTATGAAATTATTTGCAAATGGCATTATTTAGTGTCCTAAAAGAGACTGTATTATATGGATAGATATGATTCATGAATTTTGATACGTACGTGATGAATGGTTAGGATTGAACGATAGTTAGCTACTAGTCTTTGTCATTGAAGAAAAGAAAGAGAATCTAAGACTTTGACGAGAACGATGGGTAAGTCTCTAAAAAAACAAGAAAAGAAAGTGGAGTTCCTGAGAACCATATAAACCTTCCATTTTTGTTACATGCATGCATGCTGGACCAAAATTTGGGAATGTTGATATCCATCTTGATTGTGATTTTGATTAATATAATATTGATGGAATTTCTTTATTTTTCTTTTCCATTACAGATATTTAAATTTCTTCATTAAACTATTACTGTTCATCGCATGTGTATTAACTCGTTTCCTTTTATGTGATTTTCCGTGGATTAAGGTGCCGTCTTGTATCGCGTTTCGGTAAATTTTAAACTTGAGACATACCGATGGTGCCATGTCGATCGTGCCGATTTATTTTTTGTTATTTTTGAAAATCAAAATAATAACTCAAAATTAATTTTAAAAATTCAAGTATAAGATTTGTCGATATGTGCCGTGCCGACAACTGCCGGAATAGGCACGTGTCATCCGGCACGGACTATGACGACCGGCACCTAAAGCTATAGATTTTACTATTATATGCCGTACTAGAAATTTCTTTATCTATGTTTTATTTTTTACATCTCGACCGAAATAAGACACGCTAAAGGGCCCGTTTACTTGGCGGAAGAAGTGGGAAGTGAGCAGTGAGAAGTGTGAAGTGATAAGTGAGTGATAAATGAGAAGTGAAAATTAGAAGAAAGAAATGAGAGTTGAAAAGTAAGAAGTGAGAATTGGAAAAGAAGTGGGTAAATAGTAGGTGAAAATTAAAAAGTGAGAAATTGATTAAAATGAGAAGTGATAAAGCGAAGTGAGAAATAAAAAAATCATAAAATAACTATATAAAAATATTATTTATTATTATATTAATTTAATAATATAATATTAATGAATATAATAATAAATAAATAAATATTGTACAAACTAAATATATAATAAAAATTTTATAATAGAAAAACATAATATTTTTATAATAAATAATATTTATTAAATATTAGTACTATCTAAATTTATTAAATTAATTAATTTATAAGTATATTATGCATATTAAATAATTATTAATTATTATATTATTATATTAATTAATAATATAATAATGTTTATTATATTATTATATTAAATAATACTATTTATAGTTATAATAACAATATTATTATAATAAATTAATATTTAATATGTAAATAAGTTATTTATATTATATAATAAATATACTTTAAATAAATAAATTAAATTATTTTATTATATCAAACTTTATATGTAAATACTATTCAGTATTATATTTATTAATAATATAATAAATATATTAATAATAAAATAAATAATATAAACTTTTATAACAAATATAATTTATCATTTGATTATTATATATCTATAATATATTTATAGCTATTAATTATTATGCAAATATTTTTAAGTATATATTATAATATAAATAAAAAATTAATTATTTTATTTGTATATGTAAAATTATAAATAATTTTTATTATAATGATTTGAATTATAAAATCTTAATAGTTATTACTCATTAATACTAGTTAACTATCACTACTTCATCCACTTACAACCAAAAAGCTATGAAGTCAAAAAAATAAATTTTGAACTAAGATATAGAATTGGAGGAACTTGCAGAACTAGGGTTTTATCTATTTTCATACCAAGTAAACAACAAAATGAGAAGTGAGAATTTTCAGTTCTCTCTTGCACGAGTTCAAAATGAAGTAAACAGGAAAATACAGTTCTGCCACTTCTCACAACGAAGTAAACAGAAAAGTGATATCTCACTTTCTAATTCCGTCAGTTCCACCAGTTCCGTGCGAAGTAAACAGCCGCTAAGATAAAACCTTCCAATTAGATGTTGATTGGATTTGAATATCTTAATCTATCTTTTACAAGGAATTGGTCAAATTTATTTTCAGTATCTAATAGCGGTAACTAACTAAATCAACAACGTCCATACTTGAATTTCTTATTATTCCAGAAAAGTAAATTTCTGTCATGTCTCTAATATTATGAGAATGTCGTTTTCCATTTTCTCCTTTCTTATTAAAGGGATAATACATTGTAGTTATTATGATTTATTAATGATATAGGCAGTTAAAAGGATTTAGACAGCAGCAAATTTCTTTCAATTTTGTATCAATTTTCCTTTCGCTTTAATCATATAAGCAAGAGTATAATCCGTCCTAAGCACGGATCTATGTTAAAATGTTAAAATTTACTATTGAATAGTAATATAAATCTTATATATCATTTCATTTTTTATTTTTATTATTTTTATTTTTTTGAGAAGTATATATCGTTTTTTGTTATCGAAATAATTTTTTTACAGACATATTATTGATTTTATACTTATTATCTTATTTTTATCTTTCTGTAAATATTGCTGATTTCATTTTTGAATAACTTAATCAAACAACAATTTATAAAAATTACTGTCCACATAATCTTATAGTAAGTAATTATTCTACTAGAAACTGAAATATCGTGAATAGTTAAAAAAGATTATATTTATAAAATTGACAACAATGAAATAGCATCTATCTTGACAAATTTCAAGTGCACTATGTTATTACTCTATTATGTCTATCGTTATAATGCATAAAAATTGAAAACAGAAGGTAAAGAGGCAAATTACAAATATTTTGATATAATAAGAGAAGGTAAGACGTCATATGTGTAACATACTCATGTAAAATCTGAAGAGTTTGGAAAGAAAGTAACAAAATTAAAATCCATCGGTGATCAATAACTGTTTTCCTAAAAAAAATAAATTTCACTTTATACTTTGCCAAGTCCACGCTCCACTTTGTATGCACATGCAAAATTAGCCGCTCATCCCTAATATTTTCTTATCGTTCAGCTCTTGCAACTGCATGAAAGTTATACGACGCATTTGTTGAATTTGACTGCTTTCATATTATTATTATTTTTATTTTTATTTTTATTTTTTTTTCTGCAAGGAGCATTGCAAAGGATGGGAAGATGCTTAAGTTGTTATCAGAATAAGTAATACGTCTACATTAAGTTCATAATAAAATTTTCAACTCTTCATATTCTAAACACAACGCAGAAAAGATCCATCCTAAATACCAGGTACATAGAATTAAATGATATAATGGATTTCTAGTTTGAGATATTAGTAACCTAAAATTAATAGTTTTCACATGGCAGAAAATTAGAAATTTCTGATTGCTACGTGACAAAAAATCGAAGATTACATTTACTTTACATATATTATAGATATTGACTTGTCATGCCTACTTCCAATAAAGAGAAACAAGTAATAAATTAAGGTATTTGATTAAGAGTGCGATTGAGCTTGGAAAATAATTTATAAATTATTTTTCATATTTAAAGTTAAAAAAATATAGCTGCAGTTTGTCTATATTATTTAAATATCACTTAAATCATCTCAATTTTTTTTTTTTACATATCAGCTTTTTGACACATTTTAATACATTTTATTGCATTTTTGACACATCCTATATTTTATATTTTGATATCTTTTAGTAAATTTTTGATATAATTGTGTTAATTTTTGATACTCTAATATGACACCCTTCTGATTACTTCCAATATTTTCTTGATAACTTTTGGCCCGAATTATTTCTGGGACTTTTTACATAATAGCCCTCTAGTTTCAAAATTAAATAAATCAATTTCTGAAAACGAAGGAGCTCAGCTAGCAAAAGCTGATAAGTAATTGGCCCGAATTATTTAACCATTTTCAAATTCATCAAGCTATAAGTAATCAAAAGTTATCAACAAAATAATCTTCCAACAGTTAGAGTCAAAAAGACCTGGGAATCCATCAATTTAAAGGAGAGGGGAGGCGACTTTAGTTGAGGAAAGAGGAGCCAGCTATAAGGCTAGGGTCAAGAAAGCAGGTGCCTAAGGGTCCCTTTACTTTCTTGCCCAAGGTTGGGGAATGGTTTCCCACTCTTAGTGGGGAAGGTGCTACCTGAGCTGACAGCGGGAAGGGGGGCATCCGATCAAGCTTTCTTCAAGAAGGTGGACCAAAAGAATCGCCTTCGACGATCAATCGGAAGTCTAGCCTTCTCACATCAATGTGATACAGGCTGTGCCATAGATCTTCACATGCTACAAAAGTAGAAAGAGGGGGTCGATTTAGGCTCCTTCCCTTCCACTGTATAGCAACGCTATCAGGTACTACGAGCCCTCTATCCCACGCATCTAACCAGCTCGCGTGGTTCACCGGTTCCACCGAAAACTCTCATTTGTTGAAGCGGAGCATAGTGCGGCGCCAAAAATATGAGCCCAGAAGCTTCCTGCCAGACTCAAGGAAGGTGGGGACCTCGAGCTTGTGGATGAAGGTAGCGAAGGGGAAAAACCACCTTCTAGCCAGCAGGCTAGCCCTTAACGGAAGGGGGATGGTCACAGAGAGGGGGAAACCATTCCCCCAACCTTGGGCAAGAAGGTGGTTAAGAAGGGACGAGTTAAAAAAGGAGAGTCAAACCTCGCTTAAGACGCAAAGGAGAAATCTCGTAGGAAAAGCTTAGGCGTCGGTAGGAAGAAATTTCCTCGTAAAAAGCCATTCAGTTAGAATAGTTGTGGACCTTTTCACTTACGCCTAAGACTAGCTAAAGCAACTAGCCGGCTCATACTAGCTCAAGTGACTAGCAGGCTGCTAACTGCTCTATGGGATCAAGACGTGAAAGGGTCTACGGAAGAAAGGTCATGCAGGGAGGTGAGTTTTGAAGTTCTCTTTCCCTCTTTGTGAGACGCAAAACTCTTGTCTTTTCTATTTCCAGAAGACTGGTGCGAGAAAAGAATCTGTTTCGGCGAATAGGGCCAAAGACAAGAATCAGTTTTGGCATTCAATCAATCAAGAAGGTTTTCAAAGAAAAAACTTTGTTTTTGAGTTCACTAAAAAATGTAGCGAACCATACCTGGTGCTAAAGAAGAAGCCTTCTTCCAGCCTTGAAAGAAGAGCAAGGAAATGGTTCTGCCTGGCTACTGCTACTGGAACTTATTAATCACTTGCTTCACCAACCGCATCAACTGCTTCATTGAGGGCTGAACCCCTCTGTAATGAGATGGGGGCTCAATATTGGCTGGCTCTTCCTGAAGGATCTACTGATTCAAGGACTTGATCAAGCAAAAAATCACAACAGACGGTCAAAATGAGTCCTATACTCAGACTACTGTTCTATGGCTATGCTATCACTACTGATGGAATAGCTTGACTAGAATAGACCGCATTAGTATACTGTTTATGAGGAGTTCGGGAGGTAGTCCACGAAAGCATAAAAATGATTCTTTAACGATATATATATACTAATATTATATAACATTATATCATAATCAGAGAATAACATATGAAATATACATTGTTTATATATCATTAAATATATATACAATAGAAAGTATTCTTAAAATACATATAAAATTACATTTCTTATTACAGTAAATATATATACAATCTAAAATATTCTAAAAATACATATAAAATGAGAGATGCTAATCTCCACTCGACAGGAGCACGGCTTGCTCCTGTCGACTCCGCAGCCGTCGGATCGCGGCGATCCGACGGCTGAGATCACGCGCGTGTTTTGAAAGAGCTCGGGTCCGTTTAAGCCGTCGGATCGTCTCGGCGATCCGACGGCTGACATCACGCGCGTGTTTTTGAAGAGCTCGGGTCAACCGTCGGATCGCCGCGATCCAACGGCTACGGAGTCGACAGGAGCGGACGAGTTCATGTCGAGTGAAGATTAGTCTATTTTTATATAAAATTACATTTCTTATTACAGCGATATAATTTGTGTGTGATAATTTATCAACCTACAACACCCATGTGTTATTATATAAATAATATAGAAAAAGAAAGAGGTTTTGAAGAAAGGCGGGATTCGGGAAAGAAAGGTTTGGTGACTTTGGTCCAGTCGTATAGTCGCATACTCCGGCCTGTCTGCAGCAACTATGGAATTCTGAGCCATATCACTTTTTTTTTTTTTTTTTTTTTTTTTTTTTTTTTTTTGGTCAAAGGGAGGGACTAAGTCCCTTAAGATTTTATAACTCTAGGTGATCCGATGCCATGCGCATCTAGTTCTAGCAATGTACAAGACTCCGGTGGCGGAGATACAAGATAATGGTACCCTACAGACAAGGAAAGGGCCTTGCTCGCTAGGTAGTCAGCCAGCTTGTTAGCTTCTCGATAGATATGATGTGCTTGGACTTCCCAATCTCGCTTCAACCATCTTCGACACTCGATGACCAAGTTCCGGTGTCGTCCTTGCGGTTCTTCCGTTGATTTCAGTTCTTGGATCAACATGGATGAATCCGATTCAAATATAATCTTTCGGAAGCCTTTTTCCCATGCAAGTTTGAGTGCTTTGAGACATCCCCAAAATTCTGCTTCAATAGCCGTACATATTCCGAGGTTAACACTGAAACCACCTTGCCAACGACCCTCTTCATCGCGTAGAACTCCACCTGCTGCAGCGATCCCCGAGTGCCTGGATGATGCCCCGTCTGAGTTTACGGTTACCCATCCTGGATCCGGTGGCTTCCATGCTATAGAGACAATTGAGTTACTTTTCCCATTTGGTTGTGTGTCCCCCAATCCATAAGCATTCATGTAGCTTCTGGCCTCCTGTAGCACACACTTCACTTTAGTAAGAGACGGCAGGTCAATACCATCAAAGAGTAGTTGATTGCGCCATTTCCATAACAAATGAATGCTTGCAGCAAACACCGTCTTCCAATCTAGATGATGTTTCGTCCCGGCCTCCACTCGTAAGTTCCATAAAATCCAGTCACATATCTCCAGTGACCTGAACTCCTTCCAGAAGTTCACATGAAGTAGGTGCCGCCATACGTTCCATGCTTGTATACAGTCCCGTAGCAAATGCAATTCTGTTTCAAGAGGTGCCCCACATGCAAAGCACGAGGGTCACTGGCCAGTCCCCTTCGAACCTTTGACTCGTTAGTAAGTAGTCGATCATGTGCTAGGATCCACAGTAGCATTCTCAGTCGTTGTGGCCCCTGTATGTGCCACACTTTATCCCATATTTTACCGTTAAGCTTCTCTGTTCCAACCACCATGGCATAAGCAGATTTGGTAGAGAACCTACATGATTTATCTCTCATCCAGAGAAGCCTTCTTTTGATATTTGGCTCGCTAGATAGAATGATAGAGTGCAGGCTTAGCATTACCTCTTTCGGCAGTTGTTGGAGTTTCTCCCAACGCCATCCCGTTTCCTCATCGTAGTAATCTCTAATTGAGCAATCAGATTCATTTTCTGGGACAAGAAAATCAAAATCCTTCAAGGGAGTTTTAAGCAGCCACCTATCTTTCCAGAATTTCACATCATCACCATAGCCCGGTGTCCAAGTCGCGGCGCTCTCTACCGTGTTCCAAGCTGTCGAAATGCTACGCCATGTAGATGAGCTTCTCTTACTCGTTGGAAATTGCAGCCCATCTAAGTTGTCTATGTGGTATTTATCCTTTAAGGCTCTTGTCCACAGCAGCTCCGGATTAGTTAAGAGCCTCCACCCTTGTTTTGCCAAAAGTGCTATATTCATATCTCGTGCACGCTTCAAACCTAGGCCACCCTCACATTTAGGTTTTGTGACCTGCTTCCAGTTTACTAAGTGCAGCTTTCTACGTTCTTCGGTCGAGCCCCATAGGAATCCTCTGTTTAGGCGGTCTAGTTCTTCCGTCACCGAAACTGGCATTAGAGTGGATTGCATGTGGTAATATGGAATAGTTGCCGACACTGACTGCACAAGTGTAAGTCTTCCTGCTAGGGAAAGTGTCTTGGCTTTCCACCCAGCCAACCTTCTTCGAACTTTAGCTAGTGTTGCCTCATAAACAGATCTGGAAACTCTTTTATGAATAACTTCCACTCCCAGGTATTTGCTGAATTCCTTTACCGTCTTCATTTGGGCACAGGAGGAGATGCCCGAGATCATCTCGTCATTCACATTGCTTGACACAAACACCTGAGATTTATCAAAATTGACCCGCTGGCCTGAGGCTAAGCAAAAGTCATCAAGGCATTGTTTCACTATTCGCATTTGCTCTTCCGACGCTTCTGCAAACAAAACCAAATCATCGGCGAAGAATAGATGAGATAAGCTGGGGCCCCTACGGGACAGATGAATTGGTTGCCATTTCCTCTCTTGAATCGCCATTGGATCCGATGCGCTAGTCTTTCCATGCACATGACAAAGAGGTAGGGTGACAATGGGTCCCCCTGACGCAGTCCACGTTCTGGCTTGAAACCTTCAGTGGCCTGCCCATTTCCATAAGATCTTCATTTCCGTAGATGAAATACAGTGCATTATAAGTTCTATGAAGCTCTCTTCAAATTGTAGTTGCTGTAGGGTCTCCTTTATGAAGCTCCATTTTAGTCGATCGTAGGCTTTTTCAAGATCTATTTTAATCGGTAGGCTGTTTCCGAATACTCTGTTGTTCCAGTCTTTTAACTTCTGTTGATAGAGCACAAGGATTGATTAATTGTCCGAGTATTTCTCCAGTTGATGTTGACGAATTTCGTCGAACTCCTTGTGTTGTAGCCAACAAGCTTGAAAGCGAAACGGCTTGGTGCTCCGTTCCCGAGTTTCTGCATCAAGGGTAATCAAGATGGATGGTGATCTGAGTACACCCTTGTAGATGCTTTACAGTAGCTTCAGGGTATGCTAGCCTCCAACCTTCATTGCAAAGGCTCGATCGAGACGCACCTCAATCCTCTCCTGCCCTTCCCATTCTCTAATCCAGGTAAAACGCGGCCCGTGGAATCCCATATCAATCAATCCGCAATCATCAATCCAGTCGGCAAAACGAGCACACCTGGCGAAAAGACACCTGGGCTCCTCCCCTTTTATCATTGGTGGATGAGATTGCATTAAAATCCCCTGCCAGTAGCCATGGGAAGTTGAGTAGTAGGGCTAGATCTTTAAGTTTGGGCCATAACTCCGCTTGTAAGCTCCTATTGGGATCTGCGTAGATAGCTGTAAAGAGCGAAGGACCCTTCTCCAACATGAGCTCCATGTGGATGAAATAGTTGTCAGATTTGATGTGCGAGACTCGAGGTCCTTCCTCTTTCCATAGCACCCAGATCCCGCCACTGAAACCTCGTGCATCTACTTTTAAACTTTTATCAAAACCCAGTTTAGAGATTACCTGGTTTGCGCGATCTCCGCTAATCTTCGTTTCCAATAGGACTAGCATGAAAGGCCGGTACCTAGCCACAAATTCCTTTATGGTTCGCAGGAATTCCCTACTACCTGCCCCCCTACAATTCCACAACATAATGCTAACCATCATATAAACGTTTTTGTAAAAATAAAACTCACCTTATAATACTCTGTCCATGGGGACACATGCTGGCAGTGTCTCTTCCTCATTCAGGTCCTCAGTCTCCATGACCTCGTCACGAGCATCTTCCATGTTTAAGTTAGTAGGCGTCACAGTTAGGTCGTGATCTTCCATCTCTACGTTCTTAAGATTTATATCTGGTGGAGGTGGGTTCATGTAAGGTTGCTTGGAGAAAGCGGGTTTGGTAAGTGCCCCTTGATCACCTTGAAGTGGTTCGCTTCCTCTCTGAGCAACCGGTCTTGGTACTGCTTCCTTGGCTGGTTCAGCAAGTGGTCCCAAACCATCCCTATAGTTGCTGTTGATTTCTTTAAGAGATTCCTGGCGAGATACCTTTGTGTTACTGGAATAGTCAGCTGTAACAGGCACATTGACTACCACTTGTTTGGTAGTGTCTTTCGGTTGCTGATAATGCTCCTTTCCCTTCAATGTAGTCCCAATTACATTTGATCTCTTCAGATTAGCTTCAACGACTTGCGGACTTTGTCTAAGCATACCCTGTGCTACCACCCGTACTGGAACATCTTGGAGTTGTTCACCCGGCTGAACCATTCCATCTTCTTCTTGGATATGTGTTAGTGACAAGAATCGCGACCCATGTAAATGGGGCTTTTGGGTTCCTGTCGAGGGAGGCATTGTTGATGACTTGCGCTGACTTCTCCTCGGCTTGTTGCTCACTAGCATCCAGTCTCCAAAATGGCCTCCATCTTCCTTCACCTTGGCAAGTTCCATCGACATTTGATCATGTAAATTCACTTCCTCATTATTACTTGCTGTTGCATTTTCATTTACAGGCCCACAAGATTCTTTAGTATGACCATACTTTCCACATGCTATACAAACATTGTGCAGGCCCTCATAGCCTACTCGTCTCACACGGCCTTTGATCATGAGCTTGGGTGTGAGCGTCTTGTTCAGATCAATTTCAACACATATGCGAGCGTATTGTCCCCGCCGCACAGTGGCTGTTTGATTATCTACTTTGATTGTGCGACCTATTAGATTACCTACTTCTCTAAGGGAGTCTTCATCATAATACTCTACCGGCAAGGAAGGTATACGTACCCACACTGCGAGCTTTGTCGTTGTCTGCATCCATGGGTCGAAGTCAGGCACCCATCGTCGTATGGTTAAGTAATGGTCTGCCACCATCCAAGGACCCTCCATTAAGACCCTATCTCGATCAGCAATATTTGAGAAACGAACGACATAGAAGTTGTTCCCGACATCTGTGAATATAATCTCTCCATTCGGTCGCCATAACTGCTTCAGTCTCCTGCTCAGGTAAGCATACCCAACTGTCTTGCCGAAAAGTTTTATTATTAGTGCATTTCGCCAAGGCCGGCGGATTCTTCTCTTTGTTGCCTTCGAAAGTCGCAGCTTCGGGCATAAGGGATCTTCCCTTCCTCTCTCCTCTGAATCGTTGTCCTCTTCCAAATCTTCAGTTTCTGGTGGGTTGTGCCCCACAGATTTCCGATCAATTCTGAGCCATATCACTTTAATTGACTATAATACCCCTCGTTCGCAATGCTATCCCCTCTCTAATCTTTCATTTTCTGTTTGAACAGAAAACTATAATATTACATAGCATCTTCATAATTGTACTGTTGGGGATGAATAGTTTTTTCCATATTGTTATAGAGTCACTGCTAGTGCAATATTAAAACTATAAATCATCATAATCTATATAATATAATATATATATATATATATATATATATATATATATATATATATAATATATATATAATTTGGGTATTAAATTAATTAAACACCATGTGGCACTTTAAATAATTTATAGCATGTCATATGTCATTTCTATTATCTCACCATATAACATGTCGCAAGTTTAATTAATCACACTATTCAATATTAAGCTCCTCTTAATATTTAGATATTTTCTTTTATGTCCACTTTTGGATGTTTCTCCTTATATTCAACATTAAGCTCCTCTTTGGAGCTTGATGATTGCCGTGTGAATCTTATAATTACCCAACAAATCACACAAACTAATCTCCACGTGCATTGTGACCGCACAATTTCGTCGTGATCTATAAAATTACAGATATACCCATCGTGATGTGTGGTCTTAATTGTGCCACGTCAACATGTGTGATTTTTCTGTAGTTTTTTTAGGGGTGCATAGCACCGCTAGTGCAATATTATCTCACTATCGATAGAGATATTTCATTAGGGTTTTGATATGCACTTCCAAGAAACTACACAAAAAATCACACATACTGACGTGGCACAATCAAGACCACATATTACGAGGAAATTGTGCAGATCACGAGATACGTGTGTAGTAGAGATTGATTGTGTGTAGTTTGTTGGGTTGTTTGTTGGGAGTGAGTAGTTTTTTCCATTCCATTAATACTTAAAACATAATTTTCACATCAGTACCATAATATCAGTAAACAGATATTAATATGCGTAAACATTATAATGTAGCTAAAAATAACAAAGTTAAAAAAAACAAAAAAGTAAGAATGACCATCAGGATATTAATTAATATTATGTTTTTACCTTTTCTCCTGCAACTTATATATTTAAAACAATAGATATTTTCTACTTCATTAGATATTTTCTACTTCCATAATTACACTGAAGTCTCTGCATATTATTTCAATATCATTTAAGTCTTCTTAAATTTTTTTAACATCTTAGTCATTTTGACATATTTTAATACATTTATAACATCCTTTAATATATTTTTGACACCTTCCGCACACATACACATCCTACATCTTGACACCTTTTGGTACATTTTTGACATTCTTGTATTAGTTTTTGACATTTTCTTGATAAAAAATAACACATTAAAGCCATTCTGATAATTTTTAATACTTTTTTTTATAATTTTTGACACCCTTCATGAAAAAATTTAAATACAACTCTTTTTTAAAAGAAAATTATAGCGCAAATAATTTGTTACCTTTGACTGTAGTGCAACTGTCCAACAAGGAGCAGCTAACTTTTACATATAAGTGCATTATCGTCAGAAAACAAACATGTAAGGCTGTAAAGCAGACACTGCGGCCCACACTGGCCAACTGTGGCCCACACTGGCCATCCGTGAAAGTATTTTATCTTCAGCTTTCCCTCTTTTCCTCCGTCTCTTTCTTCTTCACTCTAGTGAAACAGAGAGCTCCATGAACTCCATTAATGGCCACCTCTCTCTCCTCCTCTTCTTCGTCACTCTACCATCACTCACTACTTCCTCACCTCCATTCTCCTGCGACACGTCTAAAAACTTCCGCTTCTGCGACACAAGGCTTCCTGTCAGTGAAAGAGCCAACGACATTGTTTCACGGCTAACTCTCTCCGAGAAAGTTTCGCAACTCGGAGATATCGCTCCGCCGATCCCGAGGCTCGATATTCCGGGATATAAATGGTGGTCTGAGTCTCTGCATGGAGTTTCCAACTCTGGCAAAGGTATTCACTTCGATGGCCAGGTTAAAGCTGCCACAAGCTTCCCGCAAGTTATTCTAACCGCCGCTTCTTTCAACCCGCTCCTCTGGTACCGGATCGGCGAGGTTGGTAGTACTTTCCACCGATCCCGAGGCCGTTCTTCGAAAAGTTTAAGCTGTAGGTAAAGATGACGCTAATGTTATGCTGTTTGATGGTAGGAAAGGTTATCGGCACGGAGGCGAGGGCGATATACAATGCCGGGCAGGCCGAGGGTCTGACATTCTGGGCACCGAACATCAATGTGTTCAGGGATCCAAGGTGGGGGAGAGGACAGGAGACTCCTGGTGAAGATCCTACGACAGTTAGTAAATATGCGGTTTCTTATGTCAGGGGTCTGCAGGGCGATACCTACAAAGGCGGCCGGTCGCCGATGCTCCGCGCCTCCGCGTGCTGCAAGCACTTCACTGCCTACGATATGGACAGCTGGCAGGGCCACACACGATATGTCTTCGATGCAAGGGTAATAATCTCCGCCGGAGCTGAAAACCAATTGTTATCATTGACATAGTTGATGAATTACTTTGAATCGGCAGGTAAGTATGCAAGATTTGGCGGACACGTACCAGCCGCCGTTCAAGAGCTGTGTCGAAGAGGGGCATGCCAGCGGCATAATGTGCTCGTACAATCGAGTGAACGGAGTCCCTACCTGCGCCGACTACAATTTGCTGTCTAGGACAGCAAGGAAGTCTTGGGGCTTCTATGGGTAAGCTGCTAGAGCTGATACAATCTCGTACTCTTGAGTTACCATTTCATGTATCTTGTCTTGACCTCCTCGCGCTTAAGCTGAACACCCGCAGTATTTTTATCCTGTAAAAGCTTAAATTGATAGTAAAGATACAGTATTTTTGTATTCGGTTACCGTAGAATTAATAAAAAATAATAATCAAATTGGAGGCCCACTGAGAAGAGAGTGAGCTACTTGGGTGAGCTGCTCTTTGGTTGTTCAACTAGAGCTAATATTTGTTTGATTTGGAAGATGGAGTTGGGGTTGCTTTCATATGTCATTCTTTATTTTTATCCATGGAGACCAAATGATGCCTTTTAACCTTTTTTTTTTTCTTTTCTTGTTAGTGCTTTCAAAAATTGACTAATGCTAGATCTACTATAAAGTTTTCCCAAGTTCAACCTAAGTGCAAATTCTTCGTTTTAAACATCACATAGTTCGGAGGTGTTGCGGTGTTGTTAGAGATGCAAAAAAAGCCCGCAGCCCGGCCTGCCTCGTTGGCCGCATGAGCCGGGCTGGGAAAACCAGCCCGCGCGGGCATATACTATTTTTTCTTTTTTCTTTTTTTTTTTTAAATTTAGGCCAGCTCTGCTCTGCTCGGCCGGCTGCCGGCCGAGCCGAGCTGGCATAACTAGGGGGCGGGCCTAACCGGCCCGCCCCGCATTTATCGTTGTGCGAGCCGGCCCGTGGCCCGCATCAAACCGTGTGGGCCGGCCCGGGCCCGCTCGGTTTGCAACACTGGGTGTTGTAGTGGTGGGGTAAGCGTCAAGGGGCCTAACTATCTTGGATTCGACTCCAAGTCCTATCGGAAATAAAATTCTGCTGACGGATGCGTGCACATGTGCCTCTTGTATGCAACTGTTGGCTTTGTGTGGGTGTCAGGTCTAGGAGTCTCCTCTCAGGTTAATGGGTTATGATGGCTTGCAGAATTTACTATGTGATAATTTACTGACAAGTAAAATAATTTTTGGTAAAACAGATATATCACGTCGGATTGCGATGCAGTTTCAATCATCCATGATGATCAAGGGTATGCAAAGACACCGGAGGATGCTGTGGCCGATGTTTTGAAAGCTGGTATGGCGAGTATTCAGTATGCTCTTCACTATCTCACATTTCTATGATGATTGAAGTATGTATAACGACAATTGATACATAATAGTACAGCACTCAAAATTTTTCCCAATATTTCACCCATAAACTATAACATTGCAATTCACTATTAAGCAACATTTATTTTTGATTCAAAGCATGATTTTGGGACAATTTTTGGGAGCTCCACTGATTTAATGACAAATTAGAACCGAGTATCCATCCTAAAACAGAGCCTTATATAACCTAACCCCAAACTATGTATATGTTATTAACTTCCATCACTATCTTGTGTCAGGAATGGATGTAAATTGTGGGGGCTATGTGCAAAACTACACCGCAGCAGCCATTCAAGAAAGAAAGCTCTCAGAGAAGGACGTTAACCGAGCTCTACATAATCTTTTCTCAGTAAGAATAAGGCTAGGCTTATTCGATGGTAACCCAAGCAACCATCTATACGGCAACATAATGCCGAGCCAAGTCTGCAAGCCAGAACATCAGAACCTCGCACTAGAGGCAGCTCTCGAAGGCATCGTTCTCTTAAAAAATAGCCACAGACTCCTCCCGTTGTCCCGAACGGGTGTCGCATCTCTAGCGGTGATCGGTCCTAATGCAAACAACGCGTCGAAACTCTTAGGTAACTATTTCGGCCCTCCATGCCAATCTATCACTCCTTCGCAAGTGTTGCAGAGATATGTGAGAGAAATGGGGTACTTATCTGGGTGCGTGGATACGGCTTGCGGTTCGGCATCGATCACTGAAGCGACTCGATTAGCGAGCACAGCCGATTATGTGGTCATGTTCATGGGATTGGATCAAACACAAGAGAAAGAAGAACTCGATAGAGTGAATTTGGTGCTTCCTGGACTGCAGCAAAAACTTATTACCAGTGTTGCAAGAGCAGCTAAAAGACCTATCATTTTGGTACTTGTTTGTGGAGGTCCTGTTGATGTCACATTTGCAAAATACGACCCTAAGATCGGAGGAATCCTATGGGCGGGTTATCCTGGTGAAGCTGGCGGATCAGCCATTGCTCAAGTTCTTTTCGGGGAACATAATCCAGGTAAAATGCTTGCTTCTATAAACGTATGCTATAGATGATCACACGTTTCAAGTAGGGTGAAAACGAGCCGAGCTGCTCATGCGTAGCTCGGGCTCAAACTCGTTTAAGCTCGGCTCGAGCTCTAGTCGAGTTCGAGCACGAATTCAAGCTCGAGTCGATTTCGAGCACGAATTCAAGCTCGAGTAATTAAACTAGCCGAGTTTGAGCATTGTGTTACTCGGCTCGTTAGGCTCGCGAGTCTAAACGAGCTTTTTTATTTTATTCAATTATTTTTTACAACAAAATTATTAAGCGAGTTCGAGTTTGAGCTCGACTCGAGCTTGGTCTAATTCATATAATCGAGCCGAGCTCGGCTCAAATCGATACAAACTCGGCTCAATTGATACAATCGAGCCGAGCTGGAGTCGAGCTCGAGCTTGAGTTTTTTCGGGACGAGTTCGAGCTCATCCTGAAGCTCGTTAAGCTCGAGCTAAACCAATCGAGCCGAGCTTGAGCTTAGTGGTACTCGACTCGAACTCGGCTCGTTTTCACCTCTAGTTTCAAGTAACGAGTGCCACCATTAAAAATAAAAAAAGAAAAATTGTTGTGGGTAACTACTTTGTCCTAGACTTTTCTTAAGAGTTATAGTTGAAGTTATAAATTATTTCTCCTTGCATAGATGACTGTCTAATTTGAACTATGTGTGAAATTCTTATTTCCCTTCCCATGTAGGTGGTAAATTACCGATTACGTGGTATCCTCAAGAATTCACCAAGGTGCCAATGACCGATATGAGGATGCGAGCGGACCCTGCATCAGGATATCCAGGCCGGACGTATAGGTTTTACACGGGCCCAACAGTTTTTAAATTCGGCTATGGGCTTAGCTATTCCGCCTATTCCTATGCCTTCCAAACTACGGCTAATTCCGCAACATATTTCAACAAGACTATAAACTTTCAACTCGCAAAGATTGCAGAAACAAGTAGCTACGACGTAGAAAAGATCGGTAGTGAAGCCTGTGACAAGCTCATGTTCCCTGTCGCCGTAAGAGTCCAAAATCACGGGCCATTGGATGGAAGTCACGCGGTCTTGCTCTTCTTACAAAGGGGTAATGGAGCGAACCCGAAGCCGATGAGGCAGTTGATTGGATTCGAGAGCGTGCACTTGGCGGTAGGGAAGAATGCGGAAGTTCGGTTTGTTATTAGCCCATGCGAGCATTTGAGCAGGACCGACGTGAATGGCGTCAAGGTTTTAGATGAAGGCTCTCATTTCTTGGTTGTTGGTAATAAGCAATATCAGGTGAACATTATGTCCTGAGAATCTTACTTAGGATGGATTGCTTGTTACAGAACCGCGAATAATTGGCGATGTTTTTTTTTTCCGCGCTTTTACTCGATAATTATGTTTTTAGTGTTGATTCCTGAATAAGTTTCAAATGTAATGTGGTTTGAATTTTTTATCATTATGCCAATGTCAAGGTACCTTCTACAAATTAATAAAATTGTTCAAAAAATGTCTATTAATTATGTATTACATTTCTGTATCAGCATTTTGTATATTTGGTTATTTAGTCTGGTATTAGAGCTAAAGCTCCTATATTATGATCATATTGATCTTATTTATAAGACGGATTATGCTATTTATTTTAAGTTGGAGAATAAGCAATAGTTATGTATATGCGAGAATTATGCTTACCAAATTATTAAACAGCATCTTGAGTAGTAATATGGATAACATTCTAGCATCTTGTGAAGCCTGATAAGCAAGCAGTGGGGGACTGATATGAGCATGACCATGGCGACATAGTTAATCTGCTTTGCAGTACTATGACATTAAACAAATAAATAAACATGATCAATGCAAAAACATCAATTAGTTTTTTTTTCTTTTTAAAAAGTTAATTTACTTCATAAAGGAAAAAAAAAATATAGGATCTCATTATTAATGCTTTGAAATATGCTTAGAAATGTGAAAGAAATACATCCAGAAAGTTTATTATTGTAGTTTTCTGGAAAACATTCCTTCAAATCTTCTGCAATTAAGTTCCCTATTTTTCTAAAAACTTATAAAATCAGTCTAAACACATTCGTACAAATATATATATATTTTTAAAAAAAATTAAATAATAAAAAATAAAATTTTGCGTCCTCCACAATTATTGTATTCGAAATTTTTTTCAACAATATTTCTAAATAAATATTTTTATGTTTCAAAATTTTTAACTAATGCTAAAAAATTCCTATTTTGATATACTTTTTGAAAAAAATTTAAAAACAAAAGTTATAAAACACACCAAACTCTTTCTTTTAATTTTTTTAAAAACATATTTATACATATATATTTCATAGGAATTTAGAAATTATCAAAAAAGCAAAATTTTACTTGGAATGACAGTACACAAATTAGCACTAATATATAATTATTCAGAAATTCTAATCATCCTTTAAGATTGATCCAATTATATTTAAAATTATTTATACCATAGCTTTATAAGATTTGATTGGGGGCAACATATTAGCCCTGTTTTAAAAAAACTTTGTAAACAATCTTTTATTTCAAATCTATTATTTTTACGGTCCGAAACATCTATTTAGAGTTATGTTTTGAAAATAATTTGAATACAAAATTTGTAAATCATATTAAAAATCTACTTTATTCCATTCAAAGGTTTTCGAAGAATATTTTTAAATAAGTGTTTTGAGAAACTAAAGTTTTAGGGAGTTAACATATTAAGTTTAAAATTTACTAAAATTTTAAAATTCGAAAACACCTATATAAAAGTATTTATTAAAACTATTTTAAAAGAAAAAATTATAGATCAAATTGAATTTTTTTTAAAAAAATATTTACATAGTAATTAAATATCTCTAAAATTAATATCGAGAAAAAACTGATTTATAAACTATTTAAAATTAGAAATTGATATGTCTATAATTTCAAAATGAGGGGGTGGCATACCATTTCCCCTTGGTTGGAGTAGTCAAAAAGCTATTTGTATCTGAATTAGTCGGAGTATATGAAGGACATAAACCCATTGTTATTTGTTATAGAAGTATAGAACCCTATATATAGGCAAACTCTGACCTTGCGCGCCCGTGCACCATCATTTTGGTCAGAGGCGAATCCACGTTTGCCAAGGAGGGGGGGGGGGGGGTGGGCGAGGACCCCCCTTGATTTGTGCAAAACTATATATTATTTATTTATTTATTTATTTATTTATTTATTTATTTATTTATTTATTTATTTATATATATATATATATATATATATATATATATATATATGCGATGGCAGTAAAAATAACGTGAGGGCAGTGCTGTCTTAGTAGCTGAGGAAATTGCTCACTGTGAGGCGAGTTCGATCCCCAGCTTTCCCACTATAGCGGCTTTTTTAAGGATTTAATTTTTTAAATTATTTTATTGCTTAAACCAATGAGTCAACGTTATCATACTGTTACAATTATTACATTATAATCATTTTTTTGTGTTACACTTTTATTATATTTTTGTTATTGATAATTTTTCTTACTATTTATACTGGATTAATTTATCTTTTATATTAATTTATAGGCTTTGCTTAAATAATTGTTCAATATTTAAGAAATTTATTATTCTTAACTAATTAAATCATAAAAAAAAGGTTATAATGAAAGTTTCTAATAACCCAAAAAATATGAACATTTTACTGAGAATAATATTAATACTTAACAGGTTTCTTCTTCTCAAATAAAAGTAATCGATTTCAAAAATATCATATAAATTTTATGAAGAAATTTCTCAAAACGTGATGCTACTAAAAAAATTGTTATGATCGCTTTAAAATATAAAACATTATATCATATATGAGATGATTATAAAGAAGTAACTATATATTTATGTTATTTTTTAAATAAAAATGATTAAAGTAAACAATAATAATGCATCTTAAATGTTATGATAGACTATAGAAGTTAAGAATAATAATACATCTTAAATATTAGGGTAGTCCTAGAAATCCCGCTTAGCAAATTTTCTAAATCTGCCACTGATTTTGGTGTCTTCGTGCGGAGTCGCCGGAGCCCGTGCACCATCACTCTCTTGCACACCCCTCTGATGTCTTCCAACACGCAGTATAGCAATACTTAATTGCGTTGTTACTACGATAACAATATCAATAAAAATATTCAATCTGCGCCATCATCGACGAGGAGATTTCTCGGTGATAGTGAAACGTTTGGAGTTGAAGACAGTTTTATCTTACAGCAAATGCACTTTTACAGTCACCGAAAGTATTCTGCTAATGCAAAGGAAAATCTGGAACCCGATTACTGGAAGGAGAACGAAGGGTCCATATACCATCTAGCGAAATATTATGCAGATACTTGCAGAAGAGATTCGAGGAGGGGAGGAGCACAGTGGATAAGATATATAATGGTGTGATCGAACATGTAGCAGAGTTGAAGGTAATATTTGGGAATTATTCGATGCATAAGTTGCTTGAAGTGTGTAGCCAGGTACAGAGGATGGCCATTGTTCTTGTTCTTGTTCTTACTATTGACCCAGCTAAACTAGTCAAGATCTGCATTAAAATTCATTGGTAAAAACTTGAATTAGATTAGACATTTGTTACAATATTGATATTTTTTAAGTTAGATTTGCTTCAGTTGATCTTGCATGGGTTATAAATTGGTTTAGGTTTATGTATTTGTTATGATTTTATGTCTTTAAGTTAATTTTGGTTTAACTTTAGTTGGAGATTGAAATATTGACGACGTAAAAAGTTTCGTTTAACATCCATGAGTGGTCCGTGTTAAATTAGATTGTACGACTTGTTAGAATATTAGTACGCTGTTGGTTGTCCATCCGTAATGTTGATGATTAATGGCTTAGATTAGAATTAAATATTTGTTAGAATATTAGTATATTTTGGTTTAGTTTGCATGGGTAGTAACTATGTTTAAATAAAAATTGTGTTCATATTTGTATTTTGTTTTACATTAATGGGTGAGATTGAAATTGTTAGGATAGTGATATTTTTTGTCTTGTTTAGTTAAATTTGGTTTCATTTTGGTTGGAACTGAAGTGTGGAACTGGTGTTGTTTATCATTCATTGTATTTCTTAGATTAGATTGAAAGATTAATATAAATTTCGTGCTTAATTTTTTTAATTTTAGTTTGTAATGAAACTGAAATCATCGACACTTTTGTTGTTGTTGAAGCACGGAGGTTGGTGCAAAAATTCATTGAAACATTAGATACATAGTAGCAAGTAGTGCTATTTATTTGGGTAAATGACATTTCAGCCTCTCTATTTTTAATACTGTATAAATTAGTCTCTGAAAATAAAAAATACGCTAATATCGTTGCATGTACGTGCTGTCAAAATACAGTTAAATGCTTTCTAACAAAATGCTCCTGCAAATTTGCAGTATTTTCTGTCCAATACTGGTCTGAAGTCTTTATATGCTGGTAATTAAAAAAAATTAAAATTAAAGTATAGATACAGATAATGCTTCTTGTTTGTTTTATTGTAGAAAATGATTAATACGAAATTAGCTTCCATACAACTTGTATGCTTTCTCCTCAAGTCATCGATTAGGAGAAAGCCATCGATTAGTCACTAGAGTTGACTTGATTTTTGGATTTGAGGCTTAAGGTGTCCAGAAAATAGAGGAAATCGGAAATATGTACTTATTTTTGAGATGGGATCGTCTGTGATCCCGTGGCTAGCACCGTTCATTTAGTTCGCACGAATTATAAAATTTTATATAAATTTTTATTAACTTTTTTAATCTATATTTAAGTATATTTTTACAAAAAATTTGAATTATAAAATTATAGATTTTTTTATGTGATCTATAATTTTATAGTTATATTTTTTTTATAAAAAATATCAAATATTATGTTAAAATAATAATAAAAAATTTGATCATCATTTGATATATTATTTAATATTTTTTAAAAAAAATTTAATTACAAAATTATAGATCACAAAAATTTACAATCTTATAGTTAATTTTTTTAAAAAAAAGATCAAATCAATCGATAAAAATTTTATATAAAAATTTATTATTCGTACAAATCAAATGAATGCTTTGGATCGTCATAGAATCATTATAGGGATAATTACAGATCAGCCCCCCTATTTCGGGGGTGCGCGGATCAGCCCCCGAAACGCGTTTCCGGGGGGGCTGATCTGCAAAAAAAAAAACAAATCTGCCCCCGGAAACGCGTTTCCGGGGGCTGATTTGCCCAATTAAGGGAAACGGGGGGCTGATCTGCAAAAGCCCCATCATTATATGGTTGTAGTAAAGACAGATCCCATCCCAGAGGACGGTCTTTGAAGGTACGATCTACTCATGGATTTTACCAAAGTCCAACGCAGAGGACATAAACCAAAGTTCTACAACTGCTTAAAAGATTATTCTTTTTTTTTTTTTTTTTTTTTTTTTTTTTTTTTTTTTGCCTTGCAATAATATAGTTCTTTGAAGGTCCAAGACAAGCTTGAGGTGCAGATTACTGTAGTCTCTAAAGCAAGCTTTTAGGTTGACTTGTAGATTAATGTCGTGTCTAATTAGATGCCGGGCGGCACCGCATGGTCATTTTAACGTCTCTCTTTTTTTTAAACGAATAATAGGTATTGTTCTATTTAGGGTACTGTTAAAATGATCATTCACAACGACGCAATCCTTACAGGTTACGATGCAGGTTGCATCGTAAGGGTCATGCCATGCACTGTGCTACCTTAACATTGGTTTTTTTTTTTTCTTTTTGTTTTTTCTTAAAGTCTATAATCTAAATTATTATACCTCGAGTCGCGCACAGACACGTAATCTTAACAGATCATGCGTGGTTGCGACCCTTTTTTTTTCTATCTCTCTTATCTTTTTTTATTTCTTTTTTTTTTTTACTTATTTTAACGTATAATTCAATAAGGGGCTTATTTTTTTTACTTATTTCTTTTTTTTTACTTATATCAACACAGTCATAGTCGAAGAAGAGACAAACAAAATGCAGCTTATAAGGGGCTCAGCTAAATACAAATCTAAAACCAATACTCTATTATGGTCTTCCTGATCTTCTTATCATTTCAGAACAAAGCCAATCAAACCTTGAATCGTTGAAAAAAAAATAATGTCTTTACATCCGATTTCAGTACCTGCAGAAGGAATAGAAAGGATGGTAGTGAAATTATCCTAATGTATTGTTCCCAAAAAAAATACACCATAATAAAGGTTCAGTAAAAAATTTTTTCCAATCGATTAGATTTTTGAATCTACTAAGCACGAAGATTAGAAACTTTAAACAAAGGATTTCCAGCAAAATAAACAACTTTCTCTTTGAAGAAAACTGTTAGGTTGCAAAAAGAGCAAACATAGAATTTATATTTAACATCAAAGAGATAAAACTTGATATAGTGCAAGAATTTTGCCTACATGATTGCAGCAATATGCCCATAATTCCCTGACCATGAAATACAAATTTCAGGATGCCCAGAGCTCACATAAAATCCAAAATTCTTTTTGGGAAAACATCCATCAAGTTTTATAGGCCCCGCCAATACCCACATAGAAATTAAAACTTTTTTTTGGGTAGAAGTCCACCAGATTTCATAGAATCTAATACTCAGAACTAAATTTTCTTTCTTTCTCTCTTTTTTTTTCCAACCCGGCAAACATTCAGTCAAAGTAAAAAAATCAAGGCATAAACCAGTAACAAAATAGAGAGAAGGGGCATGCAGGTGGCAAGGTTTTGCACAATGGCACTTTTAGATCTAAAGAGACATAAACACAAACATTATTCAAAATTACAACCTAGCTAATATCCTCTTTATCCAGCATATATGTGCTAAGGAAAAGAATTTGGCAGAATTCCGTCTATCATCCTAACTTAAGCTGATAAATGAAAGATATTCAGAGACTAGATCATAATTTCCACTTCCAGAGTAAACCAAAAATAAATAAATAATAAATAAATAAAATCATGAACCAGGATTGAGAGATGGTAGAAAAAGATAGAATAAACCTGGGTCCCATCGTCCATCCAACCAGTTTCAGTTTGCTTATATAAAACTTCACTTTCCATAATAACCAAATTGTCTCACTTTTCTTTCAAACCAGAGAGCAAAAACCTGTCAGTTTAATTTCCTGCAGAAGGAACATATGATAACTAGTTATTTTAATCAGATTTAACAAGAAAAGCAGTAGAGCAGCCAAACCAGAACCAACCACCCAGAAATCAGCAAGAATTCATCAAGAAATGAAACCAAGGTGTTCCAATATGATTAAGAAACTTGCCTAATCTTATGGTTGCCTCAGTTTTAATGACTCTGATGATTGATGCCACTGGATCATAAAAACCTTCAAATGTAGGTTTATTTCTGGCCCTCCAAATAGAGACAATGATATTATATTAGAATCACTAATTTACCTAATTTGGTATTTACTTTTTTTTTTAATTATTAACATTCACATCATATATAAGTAGCTAGTATGTGCGGTGATCTTAGAGCATCCCACTACAAGATTATAAACATTTGCTAAATCTTCTGCTACGGCTGCACCAAATTTTTTTCTCTCTTTTGTTTTTTGAAATTATTGTAAAAAAATTTGTTTAAAAGTAGCCTATTTTTATATGACCTTGTAATAAATAAATCTGTGAATGATATCGACTCATATTTTATCAGCAGAAAAATTCTAGTTGATGATAAACGCATTGCTCATGCATGTCTAAGCCAAATATTAATGAAAATTTTCATAAGTTTCTTGGGCGCTACAACATACAATACATCCGTAGAAAAAATTAAGTTACTGCGACGGTATTTTTAACCTGTTCATTAATATGGTACATCAAGAGTGCAACAAATATTATTCCCACGATGAGAACGTTTGTACATAATGCTTGAAAAGTAACATCAATCGGCATGTCTTAGACGACCTTGTAGACCTCTACCAAAGAAGAGGGTCTGGCTCGTGAAGGCAATGCCTTTCGCTGAAACAAAAGTGAAAAAAGAAATAAATAATTAATAATTAAATTTTTTTTAAAAAAAGATAATGCAGCCACTTTCTTTTTAAAAAAAAAAAAAAAGAAATGACAAGTGGGGACTCGAAATGACCAGCAAGGTGGAAATGATACTTTATATATACTAGGAGATCACCATAATGCATGTCACGATCACATCTAACCACAACAATGGACATGCTTTTGAAACCATATTATATTTACGAGTATAAAAATACATCAAAAGGTGAGTAGCTTTTGTTGTTATAAATATAATGGGCGAAACATGAGAAGGAAAAGAAAGAGAGAGAAATAATGGACGTTGCTTGAATATAAGCTCTATCGATAATGTATATAATATCATGCGCATGCGCGTGCATAAATATAACTATATTGATTTAATCAGTTGGGGTAATAGAATAAAATTATGTTATGGCGGCTCTCAGTTGGGATAAGTAGAGAGCAATAATATAGCGTTGTTATAATACACGAAGTTGATCTTGTTATAATACGAGCAATAGATCAAACACCTTAAGACAACCACAAATACAAAACCGAGAAGAAAAAAAAAAAAAAATCATAAAGACAAAATACAGAAGTTAATGTAGTGATAAAAATCCTACATTTATCCACTACTAATCGAAGATTACAAAACCTACAACGAACAGAGAAAGGAATAAACACTCTAGCCGCCAATACAAAGCTCGATATAGCAAAAATATATTACAGCCCCCTATATATGACATTGAACCCTAATAATAAGTAGGTCGGTCTGTACTCGACTTGAGATGTGTTGGCATGGATCTAGAGATGAACGTATAAGTGGACAGGGTCTATAGATGGCTGGTGGTTTAACTAATGGTTTGTCGAATGGATGGTTATGCAAGGGCTTGGGCACCAATGATATGATATGATATGAAGTGGCCACTAGCTCTCCACTTATGAAACATCAAAGGAGGCTTGTAGAAAGAAAGAAAAAGTGTTTTGAGGGGATGTCAGGGTCCCCCATTGGCAATTGGATTTCTCTTGGACTGGAGCAGCTAATCAAAAAAAAGAGAGAGAGAGAAGTGGAATCCAACTCTTATACCAACAACACTACACTGCACTACAATACAACTCTCACTACCCTCTTTTAAGTAAACCCTCCCTAAAGTTGTCCTGTCTCCCCATCATGTCCTAACTAAATGATAAATCAACCCTAACTTTTCAAACCACTTCCAATTCAGCTCCGGACAAAAATTGAAATCACCCTTCGGTTGAAAAATCTGACTGTTCTAACCGACTAGCATCGTATTTCTATGTTCTAATCTGACTGTTAGTATTATTAGTAGTGTATTATAGTGTTCTGATATAAAGAATGATAGTAATGTGAAATTGAACTTTGTATTAGTACTAAATGAAGTCAATGTTGTGGAATACTAATATGTAGTGTCATCAGCGAAAGAATTGATTTGAGAGAGAAGGTAGACAAGGAACTGAATTGAACAAAATAATACTTCCAAAAAATTGCCGACGCTCCACTCTCCTAAAATAATGTGATGTTCAAAGTGAATTTGTTGATTTTTTGAGAAACTTTGGGTTCTATAACCTTTTTTTAATAGAATTGGAATATGGTAAATCAATAAAACAGTCTGAATGATATAAAATAATAAAATTAAAGTAGATTTTGAGAAACTTTTAGAAGCCTTGGGTGGTTTAACCTTAAAAGCAAAGAGAGTTTTTAAGAATGCTTGTTTGTGGGGTTACTACCCTACCATTCATGTTCTAAGTGAGCTTGCTTGGCAACTTAATATTGGCTTCTACACTTTTCCTAGCAAAGTGTCCAGTCAGAAAAGTAAAAATAAAAATAAAAAATAAAAGATTTTATGGCCAAACATTATTTGTTTCATCTGCTTTCTGTTGTAAAGTTAATTATATCTCATTTTTATTTAATCTACTAGGAGTATCTTTATTTGCACTTGATTTTGAGGATCTCAAGATCAAATAAAATAATATCTTAGGTTATTTATAATGGGTTCGCTTGTGAAGATAATTTATTGGGTATCTGATCATGTGTTGTGAAAGAAGGAAACAGATGATAAACAGTTGGAACACCGTCGTAGAGCGTTCATTTTATCGCCCTATTTAGCATTCGCAAATTCATATACGGCGAAAATAAGTGTAGCTTACCGGTTTCGTGATGACTATGCCAATATGTGAGATTATAATGATGCTAAATAGACAAATAAACAAGGGATGCGCTAGCGAGATAATTATTTTTAATAACTTAGCAAGAAAAATATAGTATATACTAAAAGGTACGGACACACCGAATTTCGTCTCATGTAGTATTCATACAGTGTCCGAAACCGATACGCCTCCAATATTCCAGCACACTGCACACATGCTAGACACACCATATAACTATTCGAAAAAAAAAATTAAAAATTTCTAAGCACTTATGTCGGACATGTCAAATTGGAGTGTCCGACACGCGTATCCGTATTTATATTTTTTAATATTTTTTCTAGAGAAAACTTATGTTTTTTATTTTTTGAGATACTATATAATGATAACAATATATAGCATTAAATAATATAATATAGTTATTTATTTAAATATTATATATATATATATATATATTTATATATATATATATATATATTTATTTATTTATTTATTTATTTATTATAATTTGACTATTTTTTTTTAAAAATTATCGTGTCCCCTGTCCATATCTTGTTATTTTCGTATCTGTACTTGTGTCTGTGCTTCCTATATAGAAGATATTTATTTTGATTTGGACTTGTTTTACTTACCGAATTTCAGCTCTTTGCTGTGGCTCCTTTTCTGTTTAAAAATTCACCTTGTGTAATAAAATCTACAGTGCTTTTTCTTGTCTGTAGGAGATAAACAAAGTTTAGAGTGCTTAAAAATTCACCTTTTTTCTCAATAATTCAAGTGAAAAAAGCAGAAAATTCATGCTTATGTGTCAACCAAGAAAAAGCTGGTTTAGTTTGTCTGTAATGCATGTGAGGGTTTGCCTAATTCGGGCGATCTAATTGAATCTCAAACAAGTATGAAACATGTAACTTTCATCCATCAAAAAAAGGGAAAAAAAAAAAAAAAAAAAAAAAAAACTAAAGTAAGTGTACTTCGTGACTGTACATTGTGTATGATTGATCTCAGATATGCTATGATGCGAACGCGTAAACCTGCGAAGAAAAGAGCCTTATTCTTGTTCGACAAAAGAACCTAACATAATATAGGGAAGAGACTGATCCACATAATTGAATCCTTAGTTTTGTTTGATCACCAACTACGAAGATTTATTTTCTTTTCTGATATTCAGTTTTATATATATATATATATATATAGAGAGAGAGAGAGAGAGAGAGAGAGAGAGAGAGATTCATAAGATTATTTTCCAAGTACCATATGCATGCACTTGGTGAGATATTGAGAGGAAAGTTACATAGTCTTTGAAATAATTTTCACTACATGAAAACTACACCCTTTATAAATCCATATTATAATATTTAAAGACCTTTTTTTTTTGTCGAGATTAATGAGAGGAAAGCTACATTCTTTATAGGTGGCCTCAAGCCCAGCTACAGTATGCCACACATGCATATATATATATATAGCTGAATTAGATTAATGAATGAATGTATTTTTTCTTTTCCTTTTTTTTGGTCTTATATCAACTGTCCTTGAAGTTTTCCATCCATCCTCTAACGTCCATTCGACAGCTCGAATCACAATCATTCACACTGTAAAACTGTGGGGAGTTTGATCAGCTTGCACTTAGTAGTACTTTTACTGACTAAATCCATCTCTTGGTGCTAAAAAAATAACTAAACATAAATCAAAGAAATATCTTCCACTTAGGCTCATTTGAACAAAATTTTACCTACGAACAGCATATTTTTTCTCGTTTCGAGAAACTTTTTTTAAGCGATATAAGATGAATCTACTATGCGAATATTCGATACAGTTAGCTTGAATTCATAGAGAAAGCACAGAAATGGCCGATACATAAGAACTAGGAAGAAAAGATAAGCTTTTTTTTATTTACTTCCACATTGTACATGAGTTACATGGCCTGGCCTCTGACACAGAGGCAAAGTACCATGAGAAGACATAAAGAGTCCAGTGATACAAAATAAAGCTAATTAAGAGGAAGAAGAAGGTTGAAAATTAAAAAGAAGTGATATAGATATCTCAATGCACAATCCGACCCTTTAAAAACAAACAGGATGGTGGCATATCATAGCTAAACCAACTGAGATTTTAGCAGTCGTTCGAAGAAAGCCTCTTCCATTCAACGAGGCGACGTAAAAAGCCTTTAACCTGTAAAACAAATTACAAATGCGACGTAAATTTGTTAGTTCCCTTCTAAACTTAGATTTCTAGTACTCGTCACTTCTAGTTTCGCTCCTCTTTTTTGCCCCTCCCCAAGTGTACAATATGGATTCGTGCAATTCAGCCTCTCAATTTGAAAATATGAAAATATGTAGTAAAAAAGTTATGAAAATATGTAGTAAATGAACTACTTTGAACTTGCCTCCGCTGGCACTTGGAGAGAATATGATGCATTAGTAACCTTTGGATACTTGGTCACAAGAATGCCAAATCCTTGTCCTCTATCTCTTAAAACCTATTTGAATTTCGAAAATAATTTAATTTAATTCGAGAGTTTAAGTAGTTCGACAAAAAAATAAAGAAGAAAAAAAGAGTGAATATATGTACCTTAAAAGCATCTTCATCTGTACGATCATCACCGATGTAGACCGGTAAAACGTTGTCGCTGTCTGCAAAACCTACTCATGAGAAGCAAAAATGATTGGTGGTTAACATGTCTCTTTATAAGATACTCTTATGAATGAATATAGATGAAATATTTTTATTAAAAAAAATAATAATAAAAGAAATGTAATGAGAAGAAGAATGTATCTACCAAGTGACTCCAATAGGAACTCTAATGCCTTCCCCTTGTCCCATTTAACCGTAGGGCGAATTTCTAGTACCTGCAATTTTTAAAAGAATTGAGAAAAAAATGTTTTTCTAGGAAAAAAAAAGAAGAAAAGAGAAAAATTTATGAGATTGTTTTAGAAGTTTAGGACATGAAATAATACCTTTCTTCCTTGAGTTAACCTTAGTTTCGGGTACTCCTTCAGCACTGATCGCACTTGCTCATCCAATACGCTCCATTTCTGAATAAATGTTTACATACATATGCATAAGAAATTCTCGTAATCAATATCGAAAATCACTATTATTTATTCACTAGTGACCAATGCTAGAGCACCCAAAATTCTACCAAAATTTCAGTATCACAGTTTACATATACTAAAAAAGGTACCTTCTCGTCTACGCAACGGAAGTGAACAGATATGCAGAATTTGTTGTTCTCCACCTTCGCGCCGGGAATTGATTTTGTTTTACCATGCAATGCTTTATAAACCTTCACTCGGTAATTAAGAAAAAGTTTGAAAACTATTTTAAAAAATAATTGGAGTAATAGAATCTCAACTTATGCAAGTATTCAACTACAGATTATTTGTTTTCGTTAATAGAAAATAGTGGAAGGAAAAAAAAAAAGATTGTAATGCCAACCTCATCTATCATAGGAAGGAACTCGGTAGCAGGTTGAAACAGAACTGGCTTGACCTGAAACAACACACCACAATCAGAAACAAATTCAAAAAAATTTTAAAAAAATATTTTAGTTAAAAAGTCAATAAATTAGAAGGACGAGAGCAAGAACCCACATTTTCTTTAAGGTGTCTGGCCCCTCTTACAGGGCCTCTGATATCCATTCCATGGCTCCCAGCATAGTACAGCTCTGCTAGCTTTACAAAGCTGTAAACTTTGTCTCTGCACCGCCCGCTAACGATCGCGGTTGGGAAGCATTTCGCGACTTCTCTTACTGCTGCTCTCATCTAACATCATGCATAATTATGTGAATTCATTGTCTATATTTTCCGAAAACAAAGTAAAATCAACACACACACAGAAAAACAAAAGAAAATAAAAAAGATGCGTTAGAACTAACCGATTTGGACATGAACGCGCGATCCGGATCTTCTACAATCGGAGAGAGAGTCCCGTCGTAGTCAAGAAACATGACAATTTGCTTCCCTTTTGACGCACCCACGATTTCTTCGAACATATTCAGCGCAGAGGGATGGCGGTCCTACATAGCCATAGGTTTCAACAAAATAAGAAAACTTCTACGTCTTCCTTATATAGCTACACTCTGTGTCACTCTCTTTATATAATTATATATAAAGATAGAAGAATTCTTCGGATAAAAATACATTGAAATTGCAGCATTTGTCAACTCACAATCCAACTCTGTGCATCAGAAGATTCGAACGTGTTGTAGGACTTGGGGTGCGTCGGTGACGAAGCTTTCATAGAATCCACCCAGCATGAATTCCTTCCTGCAGCATTTGGAACTTTGAACTCGAGCTTTGCCGGAATTTTCACCCGGAAATTTCCAGAAGCTTCCCACCGGTGGCCAAAGTAAGGTAGCAGCGGCAAGCCCACCGGAAATTCGACGCAGTCCTCCTCTGCCATTACCACGTTCGTCTTCACCATATTTTATACTGTAATTTTCTGTTATGGAACTCGCTCTGCTCTTCTCTGAGCTCTGTTTTTGTGGGGAGTTAAGGGGACCGTGGCAGTTATTTATAGTTGAGCGGGAAGGTTGCAAGAAGACGACAAAATCTGTACTGGGCCGACTTCAAGACCCATTAAGAATCGTGGGGCTGCCCCCATCTAGTTTCCCTAGTACTTGCAGAGAATTTATTCCAATGCTATGATATAGCACCTTATTTTCCCCATTTCTAGAGAGAAAAATTTTTATATTTGACTTCCAATGGTAAAATTGATTTTAAAACTGCCCGAAGAAATATTTGTTCTGTTATTATATCATATAAAAGAGTGTGGACACAATTCTTTTCATTTAAAAAATTTTAATTCTAATTTCTGAATTAAAAGTATAGACACTAAATTAAATAACTTTTATTTATAAACTAATCATAATATTAAGGTACATATGAAAACAAAATCAAGTTTAAATTGACCTAACATTTAAATATGATTACAAAAACAAAACATAGTGAAAATTAATCTTAAGGAAAAAATTACTCACCCCCAACAAACTACCCAGCAAACCACACACAACCAATCTCTACCACACATGTGTCTCGTGATCTGCACAATTTTCTCGTGATCCACAAATAATATTAAAATTACATATATACTAATCATAATGTGTGGCCCTGATTGTGTCATGTCAGAATGTGTGATTTCTTAGGGGTGCATAGCAAAGTCCTAATCTTAATCTTGTGCTTCTCCGAAGCATCATCGTCTTCTTGTCCAGTCTTTGGATTCTTCTTACAACGTCGATCCAATTTTTGGTAGATGCACACATCTCTGAAGTCATTGGATTTCGATGGTGCCTACATTTATACTTAAGCATCTATGCTGAAGCATGACTCAGTTGCATGTTAGTATATTATGAGTCATAACTTGAACTATAGGTTAATAGATAAATTGCTTCCGCCGCTCCAAAACATGTAAATTTTTTTGTTGATATATAGATAGAAAATCAACCAAGTTAGTTTCTAAATAATTACGAAGAGATAATCATAGAATGGAATCCTATTATGGCATGTTGTAGCCTCAAGAGTACTTCTGATCAGTTGGAAGTCATCCTATTCTGGCATGTTGTATTATGGCATGTTGTAGCCTCAAGAGAGAGAGCTGAGTGACTTTATGTTGTGCCCATTCGTAACTCCCATTCTCTTAAGGTGATACTTGCGGAATTCGAACCTGAAACCTTTATTTCATAACGTGGAAGTTCTAACTATCCGCTCTAAGCACAATGGACCAAGAGAATCAAGTTCATGTCTATTTATAGAATTTCTAGCACATATACCCGTTAACTCGCATAGTATATTCTTTCATACTTTTGACATAATTCAGATCCACATCAATACACTAGATGGAATAAACCCAACCAATGCTAGGTTAACCTCTAATTCACCCCTGGAATTATGCAGGCATCTGAACATCTGCATGTTCCAAGTTCGGAATCATTTGGGACCCAAAACTGAAACATGTGGCATCCGTGAGTTTCTCATCAAAATAATTCTAGCTGTCACATATTAGTTTCCGATTCATCATAATGGAGGTTTGCAATGACATGCTAGTAAAGCATCAATATTAGAGATGGCCCATCAACTGGACCCTTGTATCGGTACTCATATTTGTCGGCATTCAAAACTGATGAAGGGAGTAACCCGGGGATGAGTATCACGCACACGGTAGATAGAAAGTGGAATAATACAAGAACAATAGAACGCAAAGATTACGTGATTTGACGTATCGCCTACGTCCATGGATAACCGCATAGAGTAATTCACATCCTTATTAGCCGTCCAGAAACCGTAGTTGCAAGCCTACTTGAAAGATAACAAATAACGTAATTAAGGAAGAAAATCTCCACGAATATCTCTGGGATTCCGATTTCCTTAAATATTTCCCATGTGGGTGTTTTGAATATTTCCGCCTCTATAAAAAATATTAAAAGAAAAGGTGGCTACTTAATTTTTAGAGTACATCATGTACATATATAACAGAACTAATCTCTAACAACAGAGAGACTTTGCCTGTTTTCACCTGAATAAAGTAGGATTGCTTCTTTATGGCAGAAAGTGTAAGCTGAAGATAGCCAAAAAAAAAAAAAAAGAAAGGAAATATAATATCCACAGACGATGTAAGATTGCTTCTTACGTTAACGTAATACAGCTAAAAATCTCCAATATTCCTCGATCCGACTTACATAGTTGCTTTTGCAGTTCCGAAAAATGAAACTTTTTAACTTTTATTGTGGTTCACATGTGGAGGATGATACAAAAAGCTCAGTTCAGCGATCATGGCTTACTTCCAGTTCTGAGGGTTGAACAACTTTTTCGCCGACCCCAGTTTCAAACTCAGTGTCTTCTAAATTAACATCATTTTCTGATTGATCAGAAGAATGTTTAGAAGGGGGGAGTTCCTCCTTTTCGGACTCATCCGACTCCTTGTTCGATGTTCCGAGAAACTCACCGGCCACTTCGGTTGTTCCTGAGAAGCCTTTCGGTGGATTCCATAATAGCGCCATCTTCTTGTCGTCTTCCCTCATCCTCTCCGCGTAATCATTCACGTTGAACTTCACCTGATTGTTCCCACCAAAAGCACTCTCAAGTTCATCCATGTTGAACAAATCCTTCATGATCTTCATGCTGTTCTCATCATTCGAGTAAACGAACTTCACTTTTTCGCAAGTCTTTGGGTCTAGGAATGGTTTTGCCATCTGCAGAATAATAATTCTAAGCTCTTTATGAGTGCTAAATAACTGAGAGAGCTTGCATTTTCCTCAACCTTCTATATTTATTAATTTAAGCGTACGTTAAAAATTTCTATTTGCATGTTATCTTATTTGGTAGATTTCCATGCTGTTCGAAAAAAAAGTTGATACTTGTAAGACACAGTTTCATACTTTCTTGAAATGTCAGAATATAATGCATTAGACAAGCATCTTGCACTTTATCACCTATTCAAGTATTTAACCCTTTCTGTCAATCAAGATTTTCTGTGCAGAACCGAGCTGAGTTTCGGTAAACTCAGATCTCGGCACGTGCCCACCGTGCCGATATATATTTATTTGTTATTTTTTAAAAAATAAAAATACAAATAAAAAAAATTAATTTAAAAAATCAAATATAAGGTTTTTTGACATATACAGTGCCGGTTCGTGCCGCCATGGCACAGAAAACCATGCTGTCAATACATCACTGGAGAACCTCAACGCGCAGCCTTATACATGCAAGCTTTCACTATTTCAGACATTTGCCATGAATTTAAGGAGATTGTGTGTGTTCGGTAAAACTAGATTTCTTTTTCCCCTGATTACATTTATCAATTCTTGTGGTATGACAAACCATGAAGAATGCCTTCTTTTAGTTTTTTTAATGCCGATAAAAGATAGGAGTCTGCCGACAACCTTATAACGGATAGGCAGAGAATGAAGAAAACATACCATCCAAAAAGGCTCAAAGAATTTCGGAGGGTTGAACAAAATTGCTAAACCCAGTCTTTCGGGATAGTGGTCTTGCAGAACGTGAGCAGTTTCTTTTGTTACCTTCAACGATATATTGGACAAGCTGAACCCTGCAAAATCAATGAGCCAGACCATCTGATCTTGCTCTGGTGGTAGGTTCAAAATTGCGTTTTCCATACAGTAAACCAAATATCTTATCTGGCCCTTTGTAGACTTTGTGTTCTGAAAACCAAAAGAAAAGCAAAACATTACTCATCTACGTACGGCCAACTTTGAGAACTAATAGAAAAGAAAAAAATAAAAATTCATGTGACCCAGTGCATAGGAACAGCATATGGACAGGGCCCATAACTTAAGTTTGGGACACTTAATGGCTACATGATAAACTACAAATTGAAGTACTAAATGTGTTCTAGAACTTTGTATCTAAAGAAGGTGAGAGTATCCGGCATGACATCCTCCTTTAACTTTCAGATATCCCAAAAAACCAGTATCCATTTTTTTCTTTAAAAAAACATTGCAGCTGCGAACATGCTGGGATACGTCTAGGACACGTCAAGACGTGTAGGACACGCTGGATCGAATAAGTCTAGCCCAACTGACAAAATATGTTATACTTTTTTATTCTCTAGACAATTTTTGTTTGAATGATTAGATAGTTGGTTGCTAGTTTGATAATAAAATTTCCTTAGCCTTCATCAATTACACTGATATATTTAACCTTTAAAGAAAATTATATATTTTACGTAACGTATCCTCAAGGTGCCGTATCTTGCTTTCCAAAAAATCACATATCAATGTATCAATATTGTGCCATATACATGTCTCATATCTGTATCCGTGTTTCTTAGATGCAACGCTATGATATGTAAAAAAATGTAAATGAAATTCCGTATGGTCGCACAGAGATCGCAATAAGAACATACCTGGCATCCTGGTCTCATAACAAGAATGCACCTTCTATATTTATCAAAGTAATTTGTACGATATATTTTTCCTGTCTCGGCTTCTTTTGCAATTTCATCCTGTGATACAAGAAGAGAATGTCTTATACACAACGTAGAAGAAAAAGAAAGTTGGAAAGTTGGTACAAATGAATCACACCCTAAACAGACAAGGAATGAGTTCTAAAGCTTTCCCATGAAGAGTGAAAACTTCTTATTTGTGATTTTGTGCTACGGTTGCACTCGAAGTCCTAACTTCTTTTTGGGTGGGATATTAAATTCATCTATCTACTGGCCATGCCTGTTTATATGGAAAATGAAAAACTTATGAAACATGCACTGTGGCGACCACGTTTTATGACCAAAAAAAAAAAAAAGAAAAAAAAAAGAAACTTACAGAATAAATCTTAAAAGCGCTTCACTTCTGTAAATAAGATTTGAATAGCACATCTCTAACATATGTCTTGTGATTTTCGTATCACTAATTAACACATTACGTCAGTGCTGTGCGAATGTCTGTCATGGCTATGGTTTTGTGATCGTCTTATGACCTTATCACTAATTGACACATACATTACTTCAGTACTGTCCATAGTGATAGCTAACCTGCCACAGTTATATCCATTTACCACAATATTCTAAAACAGTCAGAAGAAACTTCGTGATGTACTAGTATCCCTAAAACATTTCCAAATGCTAAAAGTAACTTCCTGATGGACTTTGAGCATTCAGTGGCTTTTCGTGTAGGTTGTGTCATGCACTTGATAAATACGAAAAGGTTATAGGCCAACAGAAATAGCAAAAGCTAACAGTGAGTTCATAAGAAAAAGAGATAAACATACATTGAAAGAAGTAATCTCAAATGCACTGTTTGAATATTGAATTACATCAATGACAGTACATGAATGAAGACTATTTGCATGTACGAAAGAGCCAAAAAAGAAGACGTTAGCCTTCGAATAACAGTACCGATCATATATAATTTGAAGACTGCAAAATAGAGTTAGAAGGCATGAATAGGGATGAGCATAATTCGGGTCTACCCGAATTTCCAAACCGATCCGACCCGAAAATATGTGAAATTTCGGGTTCGGGTTCGGGTTCGGGTTCGGATTGGATCGGGTTGCCGTTTTAAGTAATTCGGGTTAAGCATTTCGGATTCGAGTTGGCCTCTAAAATTTCGGGTCAGGTCGGGTTACACCCGAATTTCTTTTCTTCTATTTATTTACTTTTTTACACTACTACCCACCCTAACCCGCGAGCCAACCCTTGTCTATTTTATGTCTAGTTATTTTTATTTTTTTTTGTATTAGTTAGTCTTTTATTATTATTTTTTTGTTTAATATTACTTTCTTTTAAAAAAAAATTCTTAAAATTGGGTCAACCCGAACCCAACCTGAACCAACCCGAAATTTTTTGTTTCGGGTCAGTTCGGGTTGAGCGGTAATTCAGTTCGGATCGGGTTAGTAGTTTTTAGTTCGGGTTGGGTATTTTCGATTCGGATCGGTTGGGTTAATTCGGGTTGCCCCGAATACTCACCCCTAAGCATGAAGACTGCATCACAGCGTCAAATGCCATTTAAGAAGTTTACATCCATAATGTTTTTTTTTTAAGAAGATTACTCTGTCGTTACTTTTATAGGAGTGACTCACCCATCGTATTTCTTCTGGCTTGTATTGGTGCCTCCATTTTAAAGTATCTTTAAGCATCTTAGTTGCTTTCTTTACATTCCAGTTTCGTGCTGCTAAATATCTTGCAATTGAAGCATCTGTGCAATAAAGGGCCAACCTGTCCGGCAATGCTCCTATAGTCTTCCTAATTTCGTTAATCTGAAGAGAAAATCAAAGAAATGTTACACACACACTAGCATATCAAAAATCATAACCTTAATACACAGCAGACCCATCATCTTTTTACCTTACTCTGTTGTTCCTCAGGTGAGGATTGTTGTTTAGAACCATTGCGCCTAGAATCCATTGAAGTCGTGCAAGAACAGTCGGAGATGTTTAGACCCTAACAGAAAGCAAACGAAAGGCCTTGAAAATCAGATTTAACTGCAGTGCCAAATAAAATGCAAAAACCAAATGGTTGTGGTCTACTAGTAAAGGGTGCAGCTAGAAATGGTAAAGATCTCGAGTTCGAACCCCACACAATCACTTGGAAGATGATGAATTACCTTAAATTAGCACTATGTCGTCTCGGTCTAGACTGCCACTCAGAACGGAGTCGGATACCAGAAAAAAAATAAAATAAAATAAAATGCAAAAGAATAGGAAACATGCATATGCATATATAACAATTACAATTGCAATTTTATACGAGTCTGCAAGACATGGAATGGAAGGGTCTTTGACGCAATCTGCAAGCTAGTTTTGCTCCAACACGCATTACCCTACATAAAAACTTAATAAGCAACAGTTCCGATCCTTTGCACACAATAATTTTGCTCTTATCTAGTGACTCTAGCTTCATTATGTAATGGAATTGCTTAGAAATGAGTTCAAAGCATGGGCAGCACGTGCAGTTCTTGCAGTTACCGGCATGGCTTTTATTTTTAATTTTGAAACAAAATAACTATTTCGAACGGTCAGTATCGACACGGTCAGCATGTACTAGGATTTGAGTTTACCGGAAATCGGTTAGGCTCGGCTACTATAACCTTGATTCAAAGTGTAACTCTTCTATAGCTAGACATATTAATGATGTTTGAAGTTATAGTCTTGGATGATATCTTCGAATACGAAACATAATCAAAATGAGCATTTGCACATCAGCTATTACTTATTTTGGATGAAGGTATATGCTAAAAAGAATACCAAAAAGTAGATTTTCTTTGTTAAGGTTATGAACTAAATCTGAAAAGCATGCTCTTCTTTGTCTGCTTGCTCTAACAACGAATGTAGTTGAGCCATACACACAATTTTCAAGACATATTTCGAACATGGAATTGGGTTGCAAGATCATGCTTGTAGCTGAAAAAACCTACTAAGGAGTAACAAATCAAAGCATATGTCAGGATAAAAGTGCTTGAAATTAAAGAATGTTATCTACGGCGCATTGTCAATTATAACTTACAAGGATCCCTGTTATTTAGCGTTGTGAAGATTTGCCTTGAACGAATCAGGAGTAGGGGTAGAGTAACTTTCTTATCAAATAAGAACGGTTAAAAGATAAGTTTGCAACAATCTATTATGGTGGTTAATCTAAGAGCCATATTCATAACCTTTAGAAATTTTTGACCTAACAAATCAGAGGAGTTACATTTCCATTTCAATTCTTAGTTTGAGACACCTCTACAACGATATAGTAGAATTCGCTTTACACAATAACCATGTTAAGAAAAAACGATATACAGTTATCTGATGCATATAATCCAATGCTATTCAGAAAATTTTCAACAACATAATAATCTGATCCTATAGAATCAATTTGAACATCACCAAATTCGAAGATGAACTTTGGCCATCCGTCGGACCGTTTAGTTCACACATGTCGATAATCCAGATTTCATCTTAGCTACTAAAAGATAAAAATGCAAGATATTCACATAAAGAAAATAAAACAGAAAACCCCATAAATGCATCAAGATGGCATTAAAAATAACAAAATTTAAGAAACCAAGACATTATACACTTCAAAATCCACGAAGAATAAAATTGTACGGCCTTTTTCTAACAATCTTCTCAACTCCCAAATCATTTCCCAGACTGTCATCTAATTCACTGCTAATAGAGAACTTGACACCTAAAGCCTACAACAGAACGATTAAACTATAATCGAGTACAAAAAATAGAGCAAACTAACAAACAATTACTTGTAAAAAAAATTCCTAAGAAAAGGGAAAACTTAGTTGGAAGTGCTCACCTTTGGAGAAGCAATTAGAGAAGAAAGAGAAAGATTGCCGGGATTTGAAGGTCTTCAACGATGGACTATTATGTTAGTCGTAATGTTATTATTAGCTTATTGTCAAATCAATAGAATTGATAGGAAAGAAAAATATATAGATTTGACGCCATTTTGCAAAATGTATCCTAATTTTATTATTGTGCACTGTAAAGTAAGTTGAATTTAAATTTGAAGATCTATTTTAAGCTTTTTTTAATTAGAGTATTAATTAAAATTGATAGATTTGAAGCACAAGCATTAAAAAAAAAGGAAAACGATAAAATTGGGAGGTTCTCGTTTTGTTGGAGTCGGTCAGAAGGATCCCACAGTCAACGATCGAGATTTGGAACACGATGATCGACGTCTGGCGAGCGATTTGGCGGGTTAAAAAAGTCGTGGGGCACAGGTGGAAAGTCAATTTCCAATTCCAGACTCTCAATGAACAAGTTGGCAATACAAGACCTCCCTGGTTTGCTCTAACTACTGCAGCAACCGAAATTAGACACGAATTTGAGCACTAAGTACCCATTCTTAACTATAGCCTGCTATCAAAAAGAATATATAATCTACTTAACTAATTCTATTATTTTCTATCTTTTAATAGATCAAGTTAAATTTATCAAATTTCTTTTAGGATATGAGTTATCATAGAGAAAGTAAAATGCTCGTTTGTTCATTCCCTACATTGTGCACAAAACTTTATGATATTCATAGTAACTCCCTACATCATGCACAAAACTTTATGATATTTCAGTAGAAACGCACAGTGGAACAAAGACTTATCTAATACAAATGATCCATACTTAATTTTATATGTCTCAAAATTTTCTAAATCGAATTTGTCCACATCTAAAACAATTAACACAGCATCATGATTACTGTCCATAAAACCATACATTTTTTGGATGTTCAGTTGAGAGATTAATTTTTTGGCATCTTATACATACAGACTTATATGTCAATAGCAGAGGTGTAAATTGAAGTCCTTTGTTGCAAAATACCTCATATTAAACGTCTAGAATGGGTCCTAAATAATTGGACCGGTAACTTCTTCAAGGGTGCGTGACGTGTCACGTGCGTCCGCTTCTTTGTTTCTATCGTTGCTTCGCACGTGCGTACATGTGTAGTGTTTGCTGACGTGTGCAGTAGTTAGACAAACAAAACTATTTAAAAACTAGTTTTACATCTGTGCATTGTATGATTGTAAGTAATATATATAATCATATATATAACGATACTGTAAAATTTAATTATTTTGATATTTTTAATTTTAAATAAATTTTATTAAAATATTATATTTTATTCGTTATATATTATTAGAATAAGAATAAATGTCAAGTACAATACACAAAATTCTTTGAGAATTGACGTTAAATAATATATGCATATGATTAAAAAAATTTATACATTGTAAGTTCAATTTTTAAAAATTAATATTACATAAAAAATAATATTTACACTAATTTATATATATATATATATATATTATTTTTATAAATATTATTTTAATTAAGTATTTATCTTTAACATTCGACCTTTTACATTCTTCAAATAGGTTATATGATTTTATAAATTTCTAACAATTAATACAAATGTCATATTTCTTTTTTAGAAAAAAGGTAAATGTCACAATACACACAAAAATTATTCAAAATGCCACATAGCATAACGGCTTTCATCACCTAATTTTATATATATGTATATAGATTAGGCTGCACTAAATTGGCAAACGTCGCTAGAGCTCTTTATATTTCAATCGCATCCATTTATATATATATATATATATATATATATATATATGATTGGATGATAAAAGTCGTTATGCCATGTAAAATTTTGAATAATTTTTTATATGACATGTGGCATTTACTCTTATTTTAAGAAAGTCATGTGATATTTGTATTAATTGATAGAAATTTATAAAATTATGTAACTTATTTGAAAAATACGAAAGGTCTAATATTACAAATAAATATTTAATTAAAATAATAATTTATAAAAATAATCTAAAATTATATAAAAGTAATTATAGTATATTGTATATTATGTAATATAATGCTTTACAATAAAATTTTACTGTGTATAAAATGTTTTAATATATATATATACCATTTAATGTCAATCTTTGAATAATTTTTTGTATGGTATTTAATAGTTCTTTTTACTCTAATAACATTTTACGAATAAAGTATAACATTAAATAAAAATAGAATTTATATGAAATTAAAAATACAAAAAAAAAGAGAATTCAAATTTTCAACATCATTGTTTATATTTATATAATTATATATGTGATTTATAATCGTGCATCGCACGAGTGCAAAATTAATATATGTTATAAATGAGTATCATCATACTATTTAGAGCGAGTATCTGCCGGTTTAAATATGAAGAAACTATTTCGACCCAACAAAGAAAACGAAGATAAAATCATGATAATTTTATAGTCATTTTTTTTGTCTGTATCTTTTAAATAACTAATATGTATAATTATAACCCGATTTAAAATTAATTATCTTTTTAATTTTTTTTTAATTTGTATTACAGAAGGGCTTGTCTTTTGCTTTGTCTTTTATTTGTAAGGGGTTTTCTTTTATTTGCAAGGGGATTTACTTATTAGTCTCTCACCTTTTTAACTTTACCAATAATTTTTTTTTCTTATTACTCGTTAATTTTACACTTTAAAATATATATTTAAAAATTATTCAAAATAAAAATTATAACTTTTTGAGATTTACAATTTTAATGTTAAAATTTTTTTAAAAAATATTCTTATATATATTTTTTGATACTTCAAAATTTAACGGGTTAATAAATTAATTTTTAAAAAAATCTCAAAAGAGTCAAAACATCTATTTGAAAATATTTTTTAAAAAATATTAAATATTAAAATTATAAATCTCATAACAAAATCTATAATTTTTATATTAATTTTTTTTTTAAAAAATATTTTGTCAAAATAGTTTCAATATTAATATTAAAAGATATATTTTTTATAAATTTAAATAATAATTAAAAATTTTAAAAATTAATTTGTATGAGTATAAGAATCTAGAGACTGATTCGTACTTAACCCTTAAAAATACGGATAATTGCTCTGCAATCCCTCCACATTGCTTTAAAATCACTTCAATTATCTCCAAAAAAATTTTTGCACTTTAATTACTTTGACACCTTCCGATAAGTTTTTGACTCCTCCAACATACATCCAACACATTGTATTTTGACATCTTTTAATAAATTTTTTACACCATTTTGTTAATTTTAACTCCCTCCTGATAAAAAATAACGCATTGACACCTTTCTGATAATTTTTAAAATCTTCTTGATAATTTTTGACACCCTCTATGAAAAAATTTAATTTTAATTAAAACTTAATACTAAATATAATAAAACTTACAACTTTGACCTAAATGCAACTCACCATTTTTTAATTCTTTGATGGTATTTTCTTCTCAGCTGCAAGCTCCGGTGAAGCCGGCGGTGACTCGGAGCTGCGGCGGCGGCGGCGACGTGGCAGCAAGCGGCTCGACACTTCGTTTGTCGCCGCAGCAACTGCGACAAGACATTCTCAAACCGCGGCAGCTTCGTTAACGGTCCCTGCTTCGTCGAGTCTTTAGCTCCCCGCGGCAGCACCTTCCTTGGTAAGCAAGAAGATGATGTACATGACGAATAAGATGTTCAAAATATTGAGGATGATGGTGATAATCATGAAGATATTCTGGACAATTGATCAGTAGAAGTATGTTAGTTGCTGCAAGATGTTGAAAATATTTTTTCCGTAGAGTTCGGTTTTTTCTGCATCTACAAAAACGAAAATAAACGTGCGTTCTTTCCAATCAGATAGCAAGATTAAGATACAAGTTACGCAAATTATTGCACTCAGATAATTGTAACTACTCATGTCTTCGTCAAGCAAACAAGTTATTACCCGCTCTGCTGCTGTCCCTTCTTTCTCTGCTTAAAGTTCAACTTGGTAGAGTATGCACAGAACATGTTTTACGAAATGCCTGTAAGAGAAAAATAAAATGAACAGGGAAAATAGTTAGCAAAAGATGCATTTAAAAAAAAAAAAAAAAGTAATTCCCACCGTGTAGATGCAACTTGTTAGAGCGTGGATCAAAAAATGTAACACATTATACTGGATTTTCAATTCTAACCTGTTGTATTGCAATCCTTGGCAATTAACTTATTTTAGCACCCCGGAAGTAAATGTATGATACGGTAAGCATAAGTCATAAATCTCGGAACTAGTACACGTAAAAATCGTCTTAGAAATCAATTAGTACTGGCTCTCCTCTTAAAGAAAGAGGTTTTAAGTTAGACTCCCGCATGTAGCTTATCAGGATTGCACCCTGAGATTACTAAACATGCATAGGAGAGCCGTGTTTACAAGCTCTTTAGTTGAGGGACCTAAATCATCATTATGTCATGAGAAGAAAGTTTGATCTAATGATAAAATTTTGGAAAATATAATCTCTATATAAGACTTCAAGGATACTTGATTAGATTGGACAATATATCAGCCCTTATTTCTATAACCACCTTCTAATTAAATTCATATTTTTCTGATAATTATTATATATATATATATATATATTATTATTATTATTATTATTATTATTATTGTAAGATTTACAAGGAAAAATTATATTTGTAATCGGTCTACTTGTGTGTAATATGTAAACTCTCGTACAGCGTTTACCCCGGTTCCACCGTTAGACCTTAGATCTGATTTACGTGTTTTAACAACGTTCATATATCGGCATGAGATTGTGCATCCATTCTGGTGCTTGGATCTTTCATAGATAAAAACACTAACATGCATTATGCAAAATAAAATTCGAATAAAAAAAGATTTTGATCTGTTTTACAACTTTTGTATTGAATTTTTTTTCAAAAAACATATAAATAGTTTTTATAATACTCAAAAGTTTCTTTTTTATAATTTTGGAGCCTCAAATTATATAATTTAGAAATTTTTTTTTCAAATAAAAAAAAAACTATATAGCACATCGAAATTTATTTTTTTTCGTATTTAAATTTATTTGAAGATATATACATATCTATTTGACGGGTTTTACAAAACATGATCTTTTCCTACAAATCTAAAATTATGAATATATATAAATTGAAATTTCAAATTTGCCCGGGAGTTGGGACAGTCAAGTGGAAGCCTTCCCTATATAAACCCCACGATTTCCCCCAAACGATCTCATTTCGAATTCAAGAAACACAACCAAGATTTAGAAGTGATCGCATCGAATATGTCGAAGAGCTCGATGGATCTCTCGGGTGATCAAACTCAATCTTCGAGACAACATTTGATCGCTATCAGATGCTCGCGATCCGCGCTCCTTCTCTCCGCCTTACGCCGCCGCGCCGCCGGCAAGGGTAGGGCGTCGGATCACCGCCAGGTACGATTACATGGCTGTTGGTCCCAACTTCTCTAGGATCGTAGGGTATTTTCTAACTGTTGGATCGTTAGAGCGTTTTCTGACTGTTGGATCGTGCGCGTAGGAGATCCATGGGTGGATGCATCTGGCTGTGGCGGCGAAGAAAGAAGCTGTAGTTGAGCGATCGAAGATGCTGCAGATGGAGTGGCTCGAGATCGCAGAGATAGTCGTGTTCTTTCTACTGCTGCTTCTCTTCGCCTTCATCTTAATTCCTGATGTGATCGCTGTCTGCGTAGATTGAAATGTACGAAGATAGACGAAGTGAGTTCCTCTGATTGGCTTTCTGGTTCCTCCACAGTTTTCATTCTAGTTTAATGGTAATTTCTCTTTTAATGTCCAACCCAATTCAAGTATCGCTCCTATTGTTGCTACCTTCAACTCCGTAGTGCTATTTTAATTGAAATTAACATTGTTTTAGTTCTACTTTAGTTGAACTTTAATATTTTTTTTAGTGCAACTCCAAAAAATTGCAGTGCGATATCTCAACTCTATTTACCGTGATATTTGTTCCTTGCATCAAATTTCGATACTAAGTTTTGTAGATAGTGTTAGACACTACAGACTAGAATATATGAAAATATCACAGAAAAGCACATGTTGGTAGGGTACGTTATCGTAATTACTTCACTTCTGAACGGATTAGTCTTATTTCATATGGGGGTGAGAACACTCGTGCGAAATAAAAAAAAATATAAGAAAATTAACTGTGGATTAGAATGGTGGAGGTGAACAGTACTAGATAGGGCTACAGTATAAATTGACTTTATTTTTTAAGTAAAACTATATCGCATCCGTTTCTACCCAAACGGTACCTATCCAATTCACATTTATATCATTTGCTTTATGTGTCGAATCTAAATCAAAATTTTGTAAATAAAAGTGTCACAAATTATTAACTAGAACAAAATTGACCCTCAATTAGAATATAGCAAGCATGTTGTACCCACGTGCTGCTGTGGCTATGCATAAATCTTTATATATCCACTGATATAGCAGGGGATAGATATAATTATGAGAGCAAATAGAATACCTTATGGAAGGGTGTTTAAAGAGCTTTTATGTCCATCCTTGTATAAAATTTTGCACATAAAAATATATTAAAGCGGTTCCAACCTACGTAAAATTTACGTTATAAAATACTTCTTTGATTATTTTCTTCCTAATAATTACTTTTAGATGTTTTCTCTAATTAAGGACACAGCCCGTTTATGTACAAAAAAAAACTGTCATAGCGATAGCGATGAATAAAATTTTTATTTATAAAATTTTGGATCTAACTAAATTCACTAAAAATTTTATATTTGTAAGTAATATAGTAAAATTATGCAACGGTCTATATTAGTGTGATTTTTTATCTGAAAAAGAAGCCTATGCTGCACGCCGAACGTGTGATAGAGGCAGAGCATTAGGCTCTGCGTTAGTGCACAGCCCCTTAGCCCAAGACAGAGCTTTTGAAAGCTCTGCCAAAGCTTTGAAGTTTTCGACGCAAATGGCGTGCAGCTACCCCGCACGCCCCCCATCCCACCGTGTGAGCTGGCCCTTAGGTCGGCTCGGCCCGCAAGGCCGTCACAGCATGAAAATTAGGGAATGACCCATATGGTTCGGCTGTGCAGGCCGTCTATGGCTTGTAGATTTGGCACCACAGGCCGGATTCAGTACTCAGACCATGGATTTTTTTTCTGCATCGAAGAGATTTCATTCAGAATTTTTTTAAAAAATATTATTATTTAAACAAAAATTTTTAAATAATATTATATAAAATTTATTTACCAAACTAAAATTTGCGGCGTCACGTCAGCACCATGTAGGTAAAAGCGTCTTTCTAAAGACATTTTTCATGCACAGTCAGCATATAAGGAAATACGTTTTTTGAAAAACTGATCCGCATGGGTGATTTTTTATCTGAAAAAGAAGCCTATGCTGCACGCCGAACGTGTGATAGAGGCAGAACATTCGGCTCTGCGTTGGTGCACAGCCCATTAGCCCAAGACAGCTTTTGAAAGCTCTGCCAAAGCTTTGAATTTTTCGACGCAAAGAGCGTGCAGCTACCCCGCACGCCCCCATCCCACCGTGTGAGCTTGCCCTTAGGTCGGTTCGGCCCGTAAGGCCGTCACAGCATGAATGTTAGGAACTGACCCATATGGCTCGGCTGTGCAGGCCGTCCATGGCCTGTAGATTTGGCACCACAGGCCGCATTCAGTACTCAGACCATGGATTTTTTTCTGCATCGAAGAGATTTCATTCAGAATTTTTTTAAAAAAATATTATTATTTAAATAAAAATTGTTAAAATAATATTATATAAAATTTATTTGTCAAAACTAAAATCCGCAGCATCACGTCAGCGTCACGTAGGTGAAAGCGTATTTCTAAAAGACGTTTTTCGTGCACAGTCAGCATAGAAGGAAAGACGTTTTTTAAAAAACATTTTTCGTAAAAGCGTCTTTGTAAAAAACGCTTTTTTTACAGTATTGTTAAGTAAATATGCAATTCAGTCCGCCCATCGAAAAATTGTCCTACAAATTAACCATCCGTTTTTACATTTTAGTCTTTATTTTTTTAGTTAAATTTAACATCCTAAAATAATTATTTAAAAATAAAAAAAATTAATATAAAAGTTATAAATTTTGATGAGATCTACAATTTTAATGTTAAAAGTTTTTGTAAAACATGATTCTAAATAATTATGTTAGAGTGTCGAAAATTACGAATAAAATATATTTGAAAACTATGTTTTCAAAGTTATTTTAGAGTTTTCATAGCCATTTTATCCGTAATTTTTGACACTCTAAAATAATTATTTAGAAGTATTTTTTACAAAAAAAATTTAATATAAAAGTTATAGATCTATCAAAATCTACAATTTTTAAGTTAAAATTTTTTTCAAACAATACTTTTAAATAATTATTTTATGGTGTCAAATATAGTGAAAAAAAAAAGAATGAAAACGGAGGGTTAATCTGTAGGACAATTTTCGATGGGAGGGTTGAATTGCATATTTATTTAACAAGAGGAAGAGCGTCTATTCAGAAGACATTCTTCCTCTTGGATTAGTTTTTTTCGGTATTTTTCTAAGTGTAGAAAGAGCGTTTTTTGCAAAGACGCTTTGCTTTTACGAAAAGCGTTTTTTCAAAAAACGTCATTCTTTCAATGCTGACTGTGTACGAAAAGCGTCTTTTAGAAAGACGCTTTTACCTACATGGCGCTGATGTGGCACCGCATACTTTAGTTTGGCAAATAAGTTTTATATAATATTATTTTTATAATTTTTTATTTAAATAATAGTAATTAAAAAAAATTTTCTTTCATTCAAGTAGAATGAAAAGAAGCAAAACAAGAAATGTGAACACAGGCTACTCCTGCAAATCAGAAAAGCAGCAAGCAAATTAAAAGAAAACAAATTAAAAATATGGACAATTGCACTGCAGTTCCTCCATATTACTTTAACATTACTTAAGCCTTCTCAAAAAGATTTTGTAATTTAGTTATTTGATATATTTTAATGCATTATAATATCTTTTACTACATTTTTAACATCTCCGACACCCGAGACCTTGCATATTGACACCTTATAGTAAATTTTTAGCATCATTGTGTTAATTTTTGACACCTTCATGTAAAAAAATAACACCTTGACAACCTTCTAATAACTTTTACACTTTCTTGATCACTTTTGACACTATTTATAAAATGATCTAAGTGTAATTTTTTTTTTATATAAGTTGAATACAGTGCAAGGTAAACTCTTACCTTCAATTGCAGTACAAATCTCCTAAAGTACAACGAGGTTTGCATTATAAAGGCCGGCGAATAAATAATTTACTGAGATGGAGGGCACTCTTTAGAGCTACAGAGAAACAGCCCCTTTCCCACATATTTCATGTAAAATGCAATACTACCCAAAACTTCTATGAAAGATCCATAAAAGTATCCTGCCGAGTCCGCAATTCCTTTTTTTTTTTTTTTTTTTTGAGGACTCTCTCTCTCTCTCTCTCTGACTGACCGTTTGAGGTAGCATCAGCTTTTTGTCATTTTAAGGAATTTTTAGGATAATTTTTGGGAGGTTTAGCCTTGCTCTTTGCATTATGAGCTGGAGCGCACAGTTAATTAGCGCTTTCACAAACAAAGCAAATCCAACTAAAGGAGGCCGAAGAGCAGGGTTCCTCCCTCTCTTAAAATTTAAGATACGTAAGAAGAGCAGGGATACCACATACCTGGGGAAGGCCCAACTTATTTCCATTTTGCATGATATGGTGGTGCATGATAGGTGCTAGGCTCGAATACGACTTTCTTTATACTCATAGTGACTTAAACCTCTTGCACCTCCGGCCTTTGCCTGCGTTGCATATGACTATAGTTTCACCATGTGATATTGACTACTTGGGACAACTTCTGGGAGTTCTTGCATTGCCTTACCATACTATTTCTAAAGAACATATATAAAATCAAAACTTGTTAATGAGCCAGTATGAACTGAGAGGTATAGAACAAGGTTGGAGAGACAGATGAGCGGCCAGGCTTTTACGTTAGGCTTGCCTGTGCTTTCCTTCAATACATCATCGTTCAGGTCAACCATACTCAGAGCCCAAAGCTTCTCCAAGAACATCTCACAGAAGTCAATAAAGAGCACTTTGAACATCATATAGATCACTTTTCTTTCAGCAGTAGTTTTGGGAGAAATTTTGGAATATTTGGTATTTTTGTGTGAGTGATCACTATACATGTAACATGTTGAACTAAAGCCATTGGATACCAAAGCAAAATATACTGTGCTGTAGGCACAAATCACAACAGTTTCTCTATCTACACTGTCGGCTTTAACCGTATTGAATGAATATGTCTTTGCAGATATGAAGATCCATCCAGTCAATTGCCTAGCTAGTTAAGATTTTCTAGATCGCAGCTCCAAGAACGTACCAGCTTGTAGGCTAAAGATCACACATGTTCTTCACCCTTCAACCCTGCCTGAGCAGAATCAAATTCAATCTGAAGAAAAAAAAAAAAGATAAGGAAAAAGATGTTGTGTTGCATGTGAAAACTAAAGATCCTAGTGTTTTTAGGAGATTCTTTGGCGTCATTCCAGCATTACCATAGCAGCTATAGTGACAAAATGAAAAAGAACATTTCTGCATTAAACTCGTATATATTGCAAAGCATATAATGTATGATGTGTTCTTTTGAGATGAGCTGCGGGACGGATTCTAACCTTCATTATCCCATAGTGTATGATCTTGTGGACAGCAGATTATATCTCGTCCCAAAAAAAAAAAAAAAAAAAAAAAGATAAATAAAATCATGTACTAAAAAGGTGTTAAAAATACTTTGGTCAGACAGTGACATATACAGATTTTGCTAAAAACTTGGACTCTTTTGACGGAAATGTAGTTTCACAACTTAAGAGGAAGATGGTAGAAAAACATTGACAGTTCAAGGGCATTCTTAACTACATGAAATGATGCGGTATACGATTTAGCCAAAAGGGTTGAACATACCTCTAGTCAAATGCGTAAGGATCATCTGCATAGGGGTTCAACGAACCCTCCGAGCAAAGATCACCAATGCCAGAAGCATGTGCAGAGGCCCTGTTAACTACCTAAAGTACATAATAGGAAACCATGTAAGAAGACTGATACCATGGATGAGCATGCCATGATATCAGAATGATGATTCATGGTCATGCCTTATTAACAAGACTATTTGTCAAATTGCTCTTTTACAAGCACTTGCGCACTTTTTAAAGAAGAACAATATGGATTAGAAGTAAGAGTAAAAAAGGTAAGGAATTGATGAAACACAAGAATAGCTGTGATAAAATGAGTGCTTTTAAAAGATCAGAACAACAAAGTACTTGATAGTAAATTTAGATGAAGCTTGTATTATAGTTAGGACTAAACAATACCAAGAAGAACAATGATGAAGAGTGATGGACCAATGTATTGAAAATTCCAAGAAATGTTTAAGTTGACAGTTAATATTTGATTAATACCATGGTATCCGACTGTCTTAAATCCTAATGAAGACTTGTCCGAACAGAACCTCTCTAGCTTGATCAAGTATAGTTTAAAAGAGGAGCTGTCTACTGATACCTTTCTAATCTTCATGACATCATTTGCAGTTGGCGTCCTAGTACGCCGCCTCTTTGGTGCTTTAGGCTCCTAAAAAGATAAAACGAATAGTTAATAGTTTGTGCTGATGATTTTTCAAGTTGCATTTTATTTGGAGCAAGGATGCGCATACCCCAAACATTACGGTGCTCTTTGTTTTCTTGTGCTTTGTTATTCTACCATCCAAATCAACTTCATACTCATGGTGTGTCACCTGCAATTCCATGGGAAGAGCGCAATTATTATGCTATTACCCACAACAAAAGAATATGCAATGGCTTGAAAACACTCAGTCTAAGCATTTTCTTTATACTTGCATAAACCAGAAAACAGAAGCACGAGGGAACAATCAAAATAAATATTTGTGTATAACAATAGTTTGCAGTTATCTTCCGTTCATTCCTCTATCCTCTCCAACTCATACACCCATCCCGATGGCAGGATGGCAACCATCTCCACTGTATAATTGGGGGAAAAGGTAAAAAGGAGGAGTGAAGTCTACTGCACTGTTTATACAAAGGATAAGGTAAATACCATTCTGTGCTTAGGAATAGCAACTCTGTTACCCGTGGTCCCATTGTGTACTTTCTTCATTAGATTTACCACAGGAGTGCTTGCCAGTCCTGACAAATCTACATCCTGAAGAACTTACAAGCAAATTATGTTAGCAGGTTTGTTTTAATAACATGAAAGAGCAATGCTAGGGACCTCTTATAGAAAATCTAAATCCCTATTGTGAGGTGAAACTATCTCTACCGCATGTTTCAACTTTCAAGAAACTGTTACTACCCATACATTTAAGTTTGTGGCGGAAGTTCATGCGAACCTCATATTTAGAGTTATTTTTAGAGTTCTAATCTAGTTGTGGTCTCCATACAAAACGCCAGATAGTTCTTTGGTTACTACCTTTCTATCACTTTCTGGTCTTTGAGAAGAGATTCTGTTTTCTTTTCCATGATGTGTACCGCCCATCTTTATTGATGAATTGGAGTGCTCCTACAGGATAACCACAACACAATTTTGATTTTTAAAACAACTAGAATAGAATAAAATGCCTAGTGTACTAATAGTTTGTGTTCATGATCAACTTGACTGTGTAAATTAAACCTTAGAATTCACTGTTTGGTCATTCTGCTGGTGTTCGCTCATTACTTTCCACTGCAATTGCAGCAAAGCCTTCTGCTTTTCCTCCTGCAAAGTCAACATACTTAAATTGAGAAAAGCAAATCACTGATTATTAGCAACACCAGCAAGTAATTTTCTAGATTCAAACCTTTGATTTTTGGAGCTCTAGGTCCTCTTGCAATTTTCTACATTCATCTTCATGTTCCAGCCTCAAAACTTTCATTTGAAGTTCATGCTCTTTCCTCATTGAAGAAATTTTCTGAGTTGAGAAAAGCAAAACAAATCAACAAAGGCTCAAGCTTATACAATGTCTTCCTTTTATTCCCTACCTCCCTAATTTCATGCTCTGCTTGAAGCTGAACTTGCACAAGTTCTTTCTCATGATGAGCCCTAAGATTTGATTCTTTCTGATCAACCTCCTGCTGGATTCTAGAAATCTACAAAGATACGTACTTAGTCCTGCTTCACAGCATTAGTTCCTAGATATTAACTAACACAAATCTCTTGAACTACCTACAAATACATACCATTGCTCCATTCTCCTCCTTAACACGCATCAAATACTGTTCAGCTTCCTCTTTGCTTTGTGAAATTTTTTCCTCATACTTCTTCTCTGTTTCTTTGATTAGTTTCTCAGCCTGTAAGTTCGTTAAATTCAGAAAAAGTAAGCACATTACTGATAGAAAATCCAAGGTTTCTGTACGTAGTAGTATACCCTTTCTCTTTCAGCATTGACAATATCCACCTTCTCTATCTCATATTTCTTCCTCATATCATTAATTGCCTACCAAATTGACAAAAGCCTTAAGTTTCATTTGATTTGCCAATAAATAGCTAATTAGAACTACCACAGGCATAAATAAAAATACCTGATCATTTCTTTGGGAAATTTCCTTTAAATGCTTAGACAACTCTAGCTGCTTTCCTTCAAGCATTGAATCATACTGAGTTTTAGTTTCAGCAAGTTTTCCAGCAGCAGCAGAAAGTGATTCCTGGATCTAACACAAGCATCAGAATAGATAAGTCATTTAGTTTTAGATGTCTGGCAAAACGTTGCACAACTTAAGACTTTCTGAAATGATACCTCCAGCTTTTGCTCTTCAAGCAGCTTCTCCCTCTCCTTGTATTGTAAATTAGCTTGATCTTTCTCAGTTAGGGTATCGCGGAGATTGCTGAGTTCATCCTGTAGTGAAGAGATCTGCTGATCACGTCTTGCAATCTCACCATGCAGACCTTCTGCTTCCTGGGATTTCTCTTCTAGCTTCAATTGCATACTGACCTGATAATCCTCATTATCAGCTTCTAACTTTGAAATTTTCTCCTGCAAATCTTCCTGCAAAGAGAATATGAACTTTCAGAAATGAGTCAATTTAACAATGTGCAGAATGACATGTAAAAACTATAAGGCCATATTCACAAACCACAAGATTCTTAGTTGAATTGGAAATTTCTGTCAGCTGCTGCAATTTCTCCGCTAATTCAGCAGCCAATTTCTCTGATTCTTCCTTCTTTGCCACAAGAGTCTCAGCTTCAAACTCCAGTTGTCGAATTCTGTCTTCTGCTAAGCGGCATTCCTCTACATGTTGCACCATTACAAATTCCTGTGCTTTCTGCAGCTCGAGAATTTTATTCTGTACACCTTCATTTTCTAATTTCAAGGTATCATGATCTGATTTGATCTGCAAAAATTGTCTTTGTACATTATCAAATTTGGCCTTAGCAGACTCCATGACCAAATTCCTTTCCTTCTGGGCCAATTCAATGTAACTTTCTGATAAGGAGAAAAGATGGAGAACATTTTCAGAAATAGTCACACTTTCTTTATCAAGTTCAACTAACTTGACACTGAGACAGTTGTACAAAGCTTCCAGCTTCTTAATATTGTCATCCAATTCGTCTATTTTAAACATAAGTTTTTCATTGCTGCAATGCAAGGCAATCTTCTCCTTTTCCAAGTTTTCTTGAGTTGCTTGCAGTTGTTTGCAAGTTTCCTCCTTTGAGGTCAATTCATGCTGCATCCTTTGCAATTTCGTATCATGACTTTCCAAAAGCACCTTGTTTTGTTCAACAGTGTTCTCAAGTTGCTTGATCATTGTATCTAAATCAAGAACCAGTGTTAAATCATACTCTTAGCTTGAAAATTTTCAACAGAGGGAAGATAATGAAATAAAATGATAAGTAGCGAATTGCTAGCATCTCTTGTGGGGCAGGTAATATAAGCAGTCAAAAGAACATGTCTTTGCAAATGTACATCATACATTGAATGATTAAACATTTTGAACCACCTGACCAACTGCAACAATGTACCAGTTATTGATGTTAATGCATTCAGTTATGCCTTATGGTAAATAATGGATACCTTTTTCTTTCATAATGACCTGAGCTGCATCACATTCCTTGGTGAGGCTTTTCTCTACTTCTTCCTTCTCATGGGCAAGTTTGAGCATGTCTTGTTTCCCTGTCATATATCAAATTTAAGAAAACAAGCATTCTTTGATTGATATTTAGTAGCGCTAAAGATCAGTTCTAACTTCTGCAAAAAAAGGAACTAACTTGACTTTCACATTCGTATATCAGAAACGCTACTTGTCTAATGAAACAAGTTTATTATGAGAATTCCAACTTCTACTATAACTTTTAACACAAACAAGTTTAGATCTTACCTGTTTCTATAGTCTTCCCAGCAAATTCTAATTTTGTAGATAGATCAGATATTTGGTCATTAATATCATCCAAGTCTTTTGAATTCTTCAAGACTTTATCTTCAAAAAACTTCTTGTCCTCCTCAGCTGGAAAAATAAAAATGGTGAATAATGATGAGCGTTAAACTTAAGTCTGAACAAGTGAATTTAACCATACCAGTGCGAACTTGGCAAGCAAGATGCTGCAAAGTTTCAGTTAGCTGGTCATAAAGCATCTTGGTAGAAGAAAGTTTTAAATCTAGCCCCTTCCACAGTTTAGAATCTTCTGCTTGTTTGACTGTAACCCTTGCATTTTCGTTAATTGTTTCTTGCAATTTCAGTTCTAACACATGTATATATTCTTCTGATTTTCTCAGCTTTCTTTGCTACAAAAAGTCATATAGAACTATTACAAAGTTATTATCCACGAATAGCACAAAAAAGTTTTAAGGAAACAGAAATGGTTTACTAAAGGAAAAATAATGTGATCGGCATGCATTATTCTACAGTTGAGCTATAACAATGTAAAGTAGTATAGTCCACAGAAGATATAACAAATCTTTTGCTTTTAGGATTTTGCATATAATAACAACAAAGATTACTCGAAATTTTTTATCTATTATTGCTGAGGTGCATAGTTATGGAGAATCAACTTGTTCCTTGGAAAACACAACATATGTACGACTACAGGAACAATTTTCAACAAGTTAAACCGTTGAAACTGGAGAAGTAATGAAACTACAAATTTGTTATGGATTATACAAGACTTAGGAAGTATCAACAGTGTTAAACTATTTTTCATTATAATGTCCAAGTAGCCCTTATTCAAAAGTCCAGAACAAAGCTAAAAAACCTATAGCATGACCAGGAACCTGAAGGTTTGGCTTTCAGTTAACAATAATAATTGGTAAAGAACAAATAAAAGGTAGAACTAAATGAAGAACTAGTCAGTTTGCCTTATGAAGTCAGTACACAATTTTAGTGAACATTTCACTTGAATGAAAACAGTGATTCAAACCTATACCACTGAAAATCCTACATGAAGCATGAGATATTTAAACCATGAACATCTCTTTTGAAAATGCATGTAAAAATTCATCAAGTATATCGAAAGATAGCAAAAGTCTACCATCATATCGAGATCAGTTTTTGCTGAAGCTTGCTCCTTTAGCAACTTCTCTGCATTAAACAACACCATAAAGCATTACAAAACATGAAAAGCCTTAACCAAACCCAGAAACTTACATAGGAAATTCATGGGGACTAACAAAGAATATATTCTCAAACAAATAACAAAAACAGTAGAGCTCCCAGAGATTGAACCAAAAATCATGGAATCATTGAACTATTTAACATTAAAAAAAAAAAAAAAAAAAAAAAACAACAACTCTTGTGTTCAAATAGCCGATCCCAAGCTCGGATAAAGGAGGGTTGGGTTAGGTGAGGTTGGCAGCCATAAAAAAAAAAAAAAAAACAAGTCTCTTCAACATGGATCCTATAATGAAGTATATGATTTTTTTAAAGTGGAGTAGAGTGATCTTTGGATGAATTTTGGTTTAATTTTTAAAACTAAGATTACTTAAAAAAAACATAACAAATGGAGTTATGAACAATTATGCCTTCCTCAAAACCGTATCTAACAAGACCAAGTAACAATAAAGCAGAGATTTTCTTAGACGAAAATAAATGGATAAAGACAGAGAAAAGAAAGGACCTGCAGTAAGCTTCAAGTTAGCGAAACTCCCATAAGAGACTGAATCGGAGGACAGGTGAGGGCTGGAGGTAGTCCCTATCCTTCCTGCTATTCCAACGGCACCGTTCAGGGATCTAAGATGATCCAGGCCCTTCATTCCCGAGTTCCCTAACTTCTGCATCTTAAATCTCAGATTTCTAATCCTATGAGCAAGATGTCTGCCGATGGGGCCCAATTACTCCAGTCTTTAGCAAAGAAAATGATTCAGAATCTGCACTTAACAGAAACCATGATGAGAAGAAATCCTGAATTAAACTATGAGATTATTGAAACCACACAATTAAAAATAAAATCAATTTCCTATACACCCAGCAGAAGATATCTGACTATGACCAAACTGATCTGCAATCCTCAGTTCAATCAACTAGAAATTGAAGAAATATCATCATGGAAACCCTAATTTAAGAAAATCTCCATTTGTGTCATCGAATCATTGATACCATAAATTTAAGTAAATCAAATTCCTGAACACCCAGAAGATACCAGTCAATTAGATCACGAGATTCTTCAATCTACTAGAGATTGAAGATATAACAACAGAGAAACCCTGATTTGAGAAGCAAACCAGGGTCGCTATCAAAATATTTATACCACAAAATTAAAACTCTAATTGAATCCCTGTACCTTCAGCTTCAAAACCTTTGTTGATTACTCGAAATGGTCTTAATCCTCAGATCGATCTTCTAGAGATTAAAGAAGTGGCAGAACAAAATTCTATGATCTGTAACTCCATACCCTCTCGATTGGAAGGTAATCCGCGATTTTCAGTTCAATCTACTATAGATTGAACCAATTGTGTGAGAGAAATCGTGGATTTAGAGAAATACAGCAACTAACTGAACTATATATTTCTAACCTTAGCAGCTAGACCACGAGAGCTGGAGCTCGTCGTCACCGTTGTCCTCAGCCAGCATCGGAGAAGCAACGCCAAATGGACGTTTAAAATCTGAGAACGAGCGCCAAGATGACTATTTATAGCACAAGACGGCTGTGTCTAAACACCCCTTAATCAGTAACATATTACCCTTATGCCACTAAACTTCTGGCTGGTGTAACTAACTAACCATCTCTCTTAAATGAGCCAGCCCTATAACATTTCGCTTAGCAACTCTAATTTTCTTCGTAGAAATATTGTACTTCATCTAGCAACACTATGTCCGTCGGAAATACTAACTTTTGCAGACTAAAATATATATTATCAGCTAACATTTGTCTACAGCTTTATTAGATTAACTTTCAATATTTACTCCTTTTTTTTAGTAGGTTAATTACTACGATACATCTTTATCTATATATTAGCATGTACTAGTTATGTTTCTCAAAAAAAAAAAAAAAAGCTTACAAACTTAATTAAAAAATTTTAATACAAAAATACATTTTAATATAATATATAATTTTTTTAATATTTTAAATAAATATTTTAGAATATAAAAAATTCAACATATTTAAAACGAAATATTTATTTACAAAAATTAAACAGATATGCAAGCCCTTTGTAAAATTTGTCAGCCCGACAGTATACCCTATTTTGGATGAGTTGCATATCAGCCCCTCCATCCAAAGACTTTATACAAATCAGTCCCTTATTTTTATCCATTATTTTCGCGTCCCATAATATTATTTAGAAATATTTTTTTTATAAAAATTTTTAATATAAAAGTTGTAAATTCTCATAAGATTTGTAACTTTTATGTTAAAAATTTTCTCAAAACATACTTTTAAGGATTAATTTTAAACCTATTAAGACTTTGAAGCTTCAAAATACCAAATATATTTTTGATAAATATTAAAATTAATAATTTTTACGTTAACAATTGGCCAAATTACTTTTTAGTCCATGAGCTTTACCAAAATATGCATCTATAGTTATGAACTTCATTTTATGTCCACGATAATTCTGTACTTTTAAAAAACATCCGTGAAAATCTTACCGTCAGCTTTTCCGTCCATATTGTTAATTTGCTGACGTGGTAATTTTTTAAATTATTTTTAGTTTTTTTTAACTTTATAAAGGGTAAATAAATTTTTTAATAAAAATAAATATTTAAGAGTATTTTTTTAGAAAATTTTTAACATGAAAATTGTAGATTTGATGAGATCTATAATTTTATGTTTAATTTTTTTTTAAAAAAAACTTCTAAATAAATATTTTAGTATTCTAAAGTTTTAACAGTTTTACCTACCATTTTTAAACAACTTTTTAGAAGTATTTTTTGGAAAAAGTTTGAACATAAAAATTGTAAATCTAATTGAAATTTACAACTTTTATGTTGGAAGTTTTTTCACAAAAATAGCTAAATAAGTTTAAAAGATATATTTACCTCCAAAAGATAAAAAATTTAAAAAAAAAATAAAAATTGCCACGTCAGCAAATTAACGACCGCGAACGAAAAATCTGAAGGTAAGATTATCGCGTACATTTTTTTAAGTACAGAATTATCGTGAATACGAAATAAAGTTCATGATTATATAGATATATTTTGGTAAAATTCGGGAGATTAAAAAAAAAACTTTGGTATTAAAAGTTTTTAAAAGTTGTAGAAGTATGTTTAAGGTTTATTTTAAAAGTTGGTAGAAGTAGTAAAAGTATGTCTAACGTTTATTTTAAAAGTTGTAGAAGTATGTTTAACGTTTATTTTAAAAAGTTGTAGAAGTATGTTTAATATTTATTTTAAAATTACATATATAAAGTTGTAGAAGTATGTTTAACGTTTATTTTAAATAATTTTTTAAAATATTTATATAATAGTTAAAATAATTTTGATATAAATTCGAAAGAGAAATTTATTTATATTATGAAATAGAAAACTTATACTATAAAGTTCATTAATATGGATAGAAAATTTTTTCCTATTTTTTGGCCAGAAAAAAATTCTCTATTTTAGCAACGGATAAGATCTCCCAGGAGATCAAATGCCAGGTCATCAGTTAAGTCAGTGTTGCTTGCTCCGATCCCTCCTCCAGTTCTCTAATTTATCATCGCTCTTTTTTTTTTTTTTTTATTAATAAATGAACAGAAGGCTTGTTGACTCTCACTTTCTAAGCTTCTCCATTTCTATCTCACTTGTTCATGAAGACACCGGCGGCAATGACACTGATGATCAAATGGTGTTGCGTACTGATCACCGCCGTCGTGGTGGCGGTAGCGGCAACGGGTGGCGGCGCCAATTTCTTCGAGCCGTTTAACGTGAGCTACGACCACCGCGCGATCATCATCGGTGGCCAACGCCGAATGCTCATTTCCGCTGGCATCCATTACCCCCGTGCCACCCCTGAGGTTCTAAAATTCATACTCTCAATGAAATAGCACTAGTATCGGCCTTTCGTGTTCTCGTACTCTTGAGATGGTAAGAGGAGATAGAGGTGGAAATTTAGGATTGAACCTAGGATATACCGTGTGAAACATCCGAATTACGTTTGCCTGAGATGACTTAAAATCATAGACCTGAGGCAAGCACAATGGGTGCATAGCAATCTAGTTCAGATGCTAGAAACCGATCATACAACTTGGAAACAATTGTTATTGTTAAAAATTGGCCCAGAGCCTTATATCAACCCAATATAATCCCCTGTTACGGATGTCAAACTGTCTTCAACAATAATAATTTGTTTGTCGTGCAACAAGAATGTTACTTACTCTACAAAGTCGATCTCCAACTATAGCTTACAATTAAAAGAAAAAGGTAAGAGAGGAAGAACCGAATGTTACTTACTCTACAAAGTCGATCTCCAACTGTAACTTACAATTAAAAAAAAGGTTGAAGAACCAAATGTTACTTACTCTACAAAGTCGATCTCCAACTATAGCTTACAATTACAAAAAACAAGGTAAGAGAGGAAGAATTGATTGTAGAAATAGTTGAGATACGTCGGAGACATTTGTCCTATTTTGCTGCAGGACTTTTTGTTTTCAATTTTCATTTCAAATTTTGATTGAAAAGTGCTTTTGCGACCACATGCTCCCTGTTGTACTAAGTTGAATTGGGATGTTTGTGTGTAGAAATTATAAGATCAAAGTGCTTTTCCCTATCTTTTTATTTCGTATTGGGATCTTTATTCTCGTTCTAAAACCAATCAGTAGACAACTTTGTGATATTAAAGTGGAATTTAGTGATTTTCTACTTTAGTCTCATATATAATCAGATGTGGCCTGGTCTAATTGCCAAGAGCAAAGAGGGCGGTGCAGACTTGATTCAAACATATGTTTTTTGGGACGGACATGAACCGAAACAAGGCCAGGTATTGTGATTAAGTTTTATTTTAAGACAATTTGCTATGAGAATGTAACTACTTAGTGATTTTGCTTGCTATTCTAATACATACACTATGTATCCAGTACTATTTTGAAGGAAGGTATGACCTTGTGAAGTTTGTGAAGCTGATAGGTTCGTATGGCCTTTATCTTCATCTGCGCATTGGCCCTTACGTGTGTGCAGAGTGGAATTTTGGGTACTGCTCTTGTCCAGTACTATCATATAATCACTTAATACTTGCTTTTTGGTGAACAAGAAAGGTTGGAAGTTTTATTGCAACAGTATGGATGTGTATTGATCCCATGGTTTGACGTCTCGGTGCCGCCAAGTGGCGGCACCGGAACGGCGGTTTTTCGGCCGTCTCGACCGTTTCGGTCGGCACATTTCGTTTTTTTTTTTTTTTTTTTTTTTTTAAATTTTAATGAGCATCATCATATTTATTCATGGGAGATGTGGGTATATTATTTTCAAATAATGCACGGGATAGATTTACATGATTTAGATTTCGTCGATATCAACCACACAAATACTCAATGTGGTAATAATTTATAATATGTGCTTTGAATTTTAACAAATGAATGAGACTTCTTGTTATTTAATTTTTATTACTATTTATATAATAAATCTTATATTTTTTTTATATAATTGTACGATTCGGCACGGTCGGCACAGTCGGCACGGCACGGTCGGCCGTCTCGAGATCTGAGTTTACCGAAACTCGAAACGGCATGGCACGGTAAACCTTGATTGATCCTATTATGCATGCAGTGCATGCTACTAAGTGTAATGTCATAAAGAATGTGTACTAAATTACACAAAGAAATATGTCCTGTACTCCAATTTACCTAAGTTCCAGTAAACATATTCTAGTCGAAGCATAGGACTACCGTTCAGAAGGAATTTACCACCATATACCAATGAATTCCTCATATACCTTAGTTTGTTACCTTGGAATTTATATATGTAAAGGATTATTATGTCTTTTTTTTTTTGGTAAGTAAGTAATTGTATTAATCAAAACTTAAGTACACGAGCGTCTGACAACAACAACAAAAAAAAAAAGAAAGTTATACAAAATGAGCAAGTTGGCAGACTATAGACAATCCGCACAACTCATCTGACATACATCAGAACCTTCTCAAAACATATACTATGTAAGATTTTCAGAAACTCAATAGTTTTCAACTTTATAACAAGTGCCATTCAATATCCTCAGACCAAAATATGGATGTACGCACCGCTAGCATGTTCCAGGTAGTAACAAGAAAAAGTAAAACATGGAGCCTCAATCAATATTTGCACCTGCGCCAGTTTTACAGAACATCATAGCATTCAAACAATTCTAGGATCAAAATAATCAAGAATATTTGAAAGATATTTGTGTAGATCAGAAAAAATGGCAATCAGAAAGGAAAACATAGATCAAAATTTCAGATTAAATAGACTTTTTAGCATTGATCCAATCAGCTGAGAACCTCTTACTTAGATCAATATACTATGACCAAGATTAGTCTCAAGAAACAAAGCCACAGTATAGGAACGTAGATCAGATTTTTTTTTTTTTTTTTAAGATTCTTCTAACAGCGAACTGCTGAAAAATAAAGGGGAAGAAAAGAGGGAGCCAGTAATTTCCACAAGATTATTACGTCTTTTGATTGTTAATATGTCGCAACTGGAGCATAGGGAACTAATTCTATGATTTCTATCATATGGTACACGAAGTGCATATCGTCATTCACGAAACCAATGATGCTGTAGGTCCTTCTTTATGCTAACAGACTTTTGGATCGTTCAGTTCGGATGAAGTAACTAGTATGCTGTATGTATCTTGTATTTGTTGCAACTTGCAACAGCTTCTGGAATCATGAGAATATTACCGTGCTTCAATTTGATCACATGGTTGAAATATCATCATGCATAATTTTATAGTGTATGCAATTTTTTATTCATGACTAAGTATCTTGGTGTTATACTCAGGGGCTTCCCTGTTTGGTTGCGTGATGTCCCTGGAATAGAATTTCGGACGAACAATTCACCGTTCAAGGTACACCCTTCATCAGACCACACTTACAGATGACATAATTGCATGGCAATTCAGCAAACACATTCCAGTTTATCTGCTTACTGGTATTATGTAAGGTGCCACGCTTGTTAGAGCAGTAGGCTTGCATCGGCGCTCATTTTTTGCTAATCAATAGTTTTTGTTTTGTCAACATAATGGCATGCTCTATTCCAATCATCAATAATTCCAAAATTTCATATTGATTAAGGATTTTATACATATGAAATAACCTATGATTAGAATGGCAGAGTACAATCATGCACACTGCAGTTGCTGTCAAGATCCCATTACCTAAGAACTAAACAGATTTTAAGCAATGTCTGGCCGAGAGCTTACCTATAATCAGGCTTTTGCATCTTTATAATGTTTATGTTCTTTTCATTAAAAGACATGGATGCCAATAGTGATGTTGTGACCTAATATTAGTCGTATGGTTACATTTTCAGTTACATTTTCAGTTTGTTCCAGGGTGAGATGCAGAGATTTGTCACTAAGATAGTTGATTTAATGAAGCAAGAAAGTCTCTTCTCCTGGCAAGGTGGTCCCATCATATTGGTGCAGGTACTGTGGTGTACTCTCCATCCTTATCTGTTTCTACGTATCCAAGGCTCAATTATCTGCCAATAATCTTGTTTTTCTTGAGTGTGCAACTTTATTAGTTTAACTAATACTCCTTTGCCTGCTCATATTATACGTGTCACGCATGGCAGTATATGCCTATATGTGCCTGTGCTTCAAGCAACGAACTGGCCTTCTTTTTCTAATTTTAAATTGAGATATTTTAATAGTTATTGAGCATGAGTGATATCATACTCAACAGATTGAGAATGAGTATGGAGGTGTTGAAGAGTCATATGGTCAAGGTGGAAAAGATTATGTTAAATGGGCAGCAAATATGGCCCTTGGCCTTGATGCGGGTGTTCCTTGGGTCATGTGTAAGCAAACAGACGCCCCGGAATCTATGGTAAGTACCTAATTGACATAACCTTTTCTTTTTAAGCTTCACTTGTTGTTTATATACCATTGTTCTGATTTCTCTTCTAAAGTGAGCAAGGTGTATTTAGCTTTGTAGGTTAAAAGTGTTGATACAATATTTTTATTCGATACAAATTTTTTAAGCAAATAGTAATAGTGTAGCTTTTGTTCATTTCTGGCAGATAGATACATGCAATGCATTTTATTGTGATGGATTCAGACCAAACTCCGACAAGAAGCCAGCACTTTGGACTGAGGACTGGAATGGATGGTATGCTGGAGCTTATTTTGCTTGTCTGCACTTAGGCCATCAATTGTGTAAAAAGCAAAGTTTCTCGCACTACATTGAAATCTTTGGTTACTTTCATGTACTTGTAAATTTGCCAATTTACATGCTCTTTGATACTCTGCTTCAATTTTAGTTTATACCCTTAAAATTAAGGCTCATGTGGCTCTTACTACCATTAGGCGATTAAAAACTTACCATCAGCAAGGATGATGTGATACGTAGGTGGTGCCCAAATTAACATGAACAACCATAAAGTTGGGAATTACTCTGATATGTGTGAAAAACTAAATTTAAATTAACTATTGTGACAAGTGCCACATTGATATTACATTTAGCTGAAGACTATCATTGAGCAAAATATGAAGGTGAATCTGAAAGTGCCAGGTTAGACTTGCATTAAAGTACAACAACAACATTAACATCATCCTAGTCATGAGTCCCACCAAGGCGGGGGCGCAGGGGGTGGATAGATGTACGCAGCCCTGAAGGAGGATGTTTTCGTATGACCCTTGGCCTAAGAATGCAATTCACAACACACAGGCAAGTATGCACACAATTTTACAGAACAAGAAAATCACGCCGAGCATGCCCGACCCAAGCACAAACCACGTGCATAATATAAAAATACAATAATAAAAGAATACAAAGATACAAATGAATAAAATTAAGCAAAATAGACAGCAAATAAGGGCAATACAAATACAAATAAAATAAAAGGCGCGATATTATCTAAACTTCGATGACGCTTGCGTAAAAGTACTAGGACCATCAATTTGCCCATTATTAGAAGGAAGCTGTAAACATGAGCACTTTCGCCTACTAGTAACCTTTCGCCAAGGTACACGGAATAAGCTAGCTTCAAGCTGTTTATTAGTGGGAGATATTGTCAAGGTAGTCATTTCTGTTTATCGTGAAAGAGATGCTTTCTTTTAATTATCTATAGCATATCTTAAGCAAATTACTTGGAATCTACTAGCAACCTTTAAACTTATTGTAAACTATATGCTGGTGATTGTTCCAGGTATGCCTCTTGGGGTGGGACATTACCTCACCGACCTGTTGAAGACAATGCTTTTGCTATTGCGCGTTTTTTCCAGCGTGGCGGGAGTTATCACAATTATTATATGGTATATTTCACCTTGTTGGTTACTTGGTATTTTTTAAATTGTTACAAAGTTGTGTAACAAACAATCCATTGTATCTATCTTACCTACCAAGTAGTAGGTCTTTTATTAATACAGGCCTTGTTTCAAATGAATCCACATGATTCTTGTAGTTAATATGTGGGAACATTATATAGACTAGTTTGTAAAGAGCCACAAGCACTTAGTATTACAATGGTTGTAGTACGTGTACCACATTGCAATTTACTAACCAATACATCTATAATGATAGTTTTTTGGTGGAACAAATTTCGGAAGAACAGCAGGAGGTCCTTTCCAGATAACTAGTTATGATTATGATGCGCCTATAGATGAATACGGTACTACTATACTTTGCTCTATGACGTTGATTGAGTATTTCGTCTTACTTAGACATTTGGTTTATGTCAAAAAACTTTTTTGTGATTGATTTTCATTCACCTAGGAATTCTTCGTCAACCAAAGTGGGGACACTTGAAGGATCTGCATGCAGCTATAAAGCTCTGTGAACCTGCTCTTGTTGCAGTTAACGATTCACCACAATATGTTAAATTGGGACGCAATCAGGAGGTTAGTTAATCACAGACAGCATTTGCTATATTCTTAAATTAAAATTTCTTGTTATAATATTATTACATTAGTTGCTTTAACATATTTATCCTTGGCTACTGTTAATAGCTTGGGTACAAATTCAATCTCTCTTTGTTTTAGACTCGGGTAAATTTTGACTATGTTATATATTTTAGTTTCACGCTGAAATTTATCTTATCCGATTTGTACCAGCTATCTGCAATCTCTTAGCTAGGAAATTTCATAATACTATGGTTATGATTTCTGAAAGTACTTATCAAGTATTCAAGTCAAAATCCAGCTTTTCCACTTTTCAGCCGTCAGCAAGGATAGGTGCTTGTAGGAAGAATGCTTACATAGTAGATTCTAGATGGAACATTTAGCTCTTTTTTGTTTTTGAATTTTATTTTTTGGAAGGATACCTTGTGGTTCACTAAAGCTGAAATGAATGTCAAAAGATGGTAAGACTATTTAATGAATCCTATTTTGCAGTTATGAACTGATGTGGATTACCCATTGATAGAGCTTCTTACTGTGCTGTTTCTTGCCAGTTGAGTTAGGGGTTTGTTAAAAAATGATGCAAGACTTTGAGATTCTGTCCAAATAAGTCCATCAGATGCAAACTACAATTCAATGGTAGGTAGGAGAATTTGAATGTTAGCAAACGGGAAGACATATCAGTACGCTGTGAAACAGATAATGTACACAGATGCATGCATACACATGATAAACGTAAACGTCAATAGAGAAAACATAAACCTCTATAGAGAAATTTTATCAATTAACAGTGTCCTGGAAGGAAGAATATGTTTAAGAAGAATGAAAAATTAAACAACTGCATTGAGCAGTCGCTAACAGTTGCTTAAGTGTATATCCAATTCAATTAAGCTTCAATAGTATTGACACAATATATTCACCATGTCCACCAGCATTTAGATATCAACCGAGTTTTTGATGTTCTTATTTTGTCTTATGTCTGTTTGTGGTGTGTATGTCTGTGACTCTGTGCATGCATTTGTTAGTACTTGACGTCTTACAGTGGCACCTTTTGACATGAACTTCTTCAGGCGCATATTTATTCAAGCCACCATATAGATGTGCATTCGACTGTTCCAGAAAATGTAAGCATCTGTTCAGCATTTCTTGCAAATATCAATGAACACAAAACCGTCAAGGTGAATGTTCTGGGCAAATCATATAGTCTTCCACCCTGGTCAGTGAGTATTTTGCCGGATTGCAAGAATGTGGCTTACAATACTGCAGAGGTAAGGGTTTGAATTTTTAGCTATATTTTTCCAATTGCAGTTTTGTTGAAAAATGTTCTGGTAAGGTTTCTAGATATTCTAAAAAACAAATTTCACAACCAAAAGGTTGACTAAGCACCAACTACAATTGGGGAAATAATGTAAGATAGTTCACAAAGGTTTTATTTTCTTTTGAGGAACTCTGAGCGTAGTAAAACGTTTTAAAAAAGCCACTTTCATGAACTAGTTCATGAAAGAAAATGATTAGAATTACTGCCAGTCAAACCTACAGCTAAATAATCTTTTAAATTGAGCCTTGGGGTACTATTGAGGAATGTAGACGTTGGTCCTTAATTTTAGGGTAAACTTTCCTCTAAAAAAAGAGTTACATAAATGGCATTTTACAGCATGTTTCAGTCTTCTTGCAAGAAGGTAGGCATAAGCAATCAAGCAAGTTTACACTTGTAACCTCATATAATCAGCAATAAGGAAGCTACTTTCAGCATGTTTAAAAATTGCTAAGTAACATGCAAGCATAATTCACCATTATAGAAGTCGCTCAAGTTAAATGCCTCAACATGCATCACACGGATCGTCACATATCTATTTCATGGAGAATTAAAGCATCAAAACAGTAAGGATTCTTTTTTTTTCCAAGCATATGCACAACAATATAACCAACATACAAGTTCTACAATGCTTCCTAGCATTAAACTAGCTTGGCTTGTCAAAGATCTCGCAAGATAACATGTCACATGGATAATCTAACATGTATGCGTAGGATCACTCATCTTAGCCTAAATACCAACTCTGGTCTGACTCAAAACGCAGTAATATACCCAAACCTCCACCACACACTCAGCGAGAGAGTTTGAGGAGACGTTGGAGCACCGATAGCAACTCGAGAGAGTTCACCGAAGAGGTGGACGGCGGTGGCAGCAGTAGGTCAGTGGAGTGGAGAGGAGAGGAGGTGAGTGGGGGAGAAGAAGGAAGAGAAATGGAGGGGTAAGGTGCTTGTGGACTGGTTTTTAAATCAGTCCACTTCACCAACTTGACCCATATGGGCACTTTGAGTTGCACCCACGTGCAGCTTGGTCATGTCAAGGCTAGGTATTTGGTCTAGTCCACTGTTGTACCATCTACACCCGACTGCGGGAATCAAAATTTCAAATAAGTCCCAAACAACAACACTTGAATAGCAGCTGAAAACAAGTAATAAAATTTATCAACCTCACAGCTACATCTTAGCGGCACGTGGTATTGCTGCTCAATACTTTAACGTTCGCTTATGACTAATGTTTTACCTTCTCCCTCTGTCTTGTTAAGAAGAGTGGTGGGGGATTTTAGCTTTGTTTTGTACTTCTTGCTTTATTACAAGATGTGAAACTTTGTTAGCTTTATTGCTGTTATTTTGTCATTTCAACCCCTTCTCTCTTACAGGTAGGGGCTCAGGTTTCCATAAAAACAGTTGAGCCTGGCTCTCCTAGTGTTTTAAATACAACGGCGACTAGCCTCTTGTTAAATCATGATGATAAAGCCTTTGTGTCAAGAAACTGGATGGCTTTCAAAGAACCAACTGGTACTTGGAGTGAGAACAGTTTCACAGCGAAAGGCATATTAGAGCATTTAAATGTCACAAAGGATTCATCTGACTATTTGTGGTATATAACCAGGTAATTTAAAGGTCTGCCTAGCTTTTCTGATCTCTATTGTGAGAAGCCTGCATATAGTTTTTTTTAGTTGTAGTAATATATTATTTTTTGATCGACTTACTTTATACACAGAGTTAATATCTCTGCTGAGGATATCTCGTTTTTGAAGGAGACAAGAAGCTCCCCAAAGCTTATAATTCATGGTGCACGCGATGTGGTTCGGGTATTCGTGAATGGTCAACTTGCAGGTCCTTGTTCTTAACTGTTATGCTGCATGTGATATGTGATGGTTATGCTGCATGCGATGCGTGATTACAGACTACAAACCAAAACGTTTTATGTATTTTCCAAATTTTATGTACTTTTTGGGGCATTTCCATGGGTGTTACTCACCATTTGATGTTCCGCATAGCATGCTTAGTGCGAGTCTGGGATGAGGCGGCCATTGGTCTCCCCTCCTCTCTCTTGCTCTTTGTTTTTTTAAATAAATAACACGGTTCATCTTCCTCCAAACTCCCGTGCAGGAAGATGAACATTGTTATTGGGTCACGCGCTACGTGCGAAATGGCTGATTCAGATTCCATTCCTGATATTATTAACTTTGAGAAGAGGAAGAATAATCTGACCAGTGTTGCTACAGTCACCTCCTCTTACCTTCTCATTTTTACAAACATTCTATGTCGGGGGGGGGGGGGGTGATCTTTTTCTTTTGCTTTTTAAAATTTTGTTTTGGTTGTTTTTATTATTATTTTAGTAAAATAGTAAAAATAATAACGTACTATCGGCACTGGGTCGGCACGTCCGGCATATCTTGAGTTTGAAATTTACCGAAACTAGGCTCGGCACAGCATGGAAAATCTTGGTTATTCTTAGTAAGTTTATTTCTCTATCGATGTCAGTTTAGATCAGTATTAGATCTTAGTATGGGTGAATATGAGCGCTACTGCCCCTTGGAAATTGATCCATTTAACCTGCGGTGCTCATCATGCGTTTTTCTTTATGATTATTATAGCTGATCTGAATCATTTAAAGTGTTGTTTTAAATATGAAGGTAGTAAAGTTGGCCACTGGGTCCACCCGGATCAGAGTTGGGTCAGAGTGGAGCAGGCTGTTGTTTTGGTTGAAGGCATTAATGAAATTGTTTTATTATCAGAAACAGTGGGCCTTCAGGTATGCTTGTTATAGATTATGTCTACTTGCTTGCTTGGCTCTCACTAGTTCTCATCATTAAGTAGCTAGAACAATGTGGGCTGCTATTCCTCCAAGAGGATGGCTTTTAAACTAAGAACAGAAGCATGGTTTATCTTTAAACACAGCCCAAAATCTGAATTAAGCCATGTCCCCTTTGAAAATTTGTTGTTACCATATCCTCCTGAATGAGATCAGCTCCATTTTTATTACCAAAAAATTTGTAGTTACCCTATTATTCACAACTATTGTGGCGCAAAAGTCATAAGAGATGAAAATATAGAAAAGTACAAATCCAAATTTAAACAATGGAAACAGAGGAACCACCTTCACATAACACCTAAAGACAATAGTTAGATAATACTTCATATGGTGTACGTAGGTAATTTTGTGGATGTAAGTAGCATAATAGTTTGGTGGTCCTGTCTGTGTGTGGAAGTTTATGAAAACACCTTTTTCTACAGCTGTTAGGTGGTTTGGAAATTGATCCCATGGTGTCGACTGCATGGGATTACCATGCAGTCGTCACCATTCAAATTAAAAAAAAAAAGAAATTAAAGTTTTTTTGAAAAAAATTACAACACGAAAATTGTAGATTTTGATGAGATCTACAACTTTTATCTTGAAAGTTTTTCCAAAAAATACTTCTAAATACTTATTTTGGGGCTCCAAAGATTAATGGGTTTGAAACGGGTTTGAAATTATGAGGTCTACAACTTTTATGTTGGAAGTTTTTCCAAAAAATACTTCTAAATACGTATTTTGGGGATCCAAAGATTAATGGATTTGAAACGGGTTTGAAATTATGAGATCTACAACTTTTATGTTGGAAGTTTTTCCAAAAAATACTTCTAAATACGTATTTTTTGAGGATCCAAATTTTAATGGGTTTGAAACGGGTTTGAAATTATATTTCAAACCCGTTTGAAACCCATTAATCTTTGGATCCTCAAAATACGTATTTAGAAGTATTTTTTGGAAAAACTTCCAACATAAAAGTTGTAGATCTCATCAAAATCTACAACTTTCGTGTTGTAAATTTTTTCAAAAAAACTTCATTTTTTTTTTGATCCCACGCAGCCGACTGCATGGTAATCCCATGCAGTCGACTGCATGGGATCGGCTCTCTAGGTGGTTTAAGTGTTTAACACTATTTGGGCATAAAGAAACCAAGTACAATTATTATTGTTATTATTTTCTATGGAGTGTGAAATATTTGTAGATTACGAGAATATTGAAACCATGCTAGTAGTTTAATAGTATGGACTGCTGTCATTTTTCAAAAAGACAAGAGAAGTGTTTTTCAGGCAATTCCCTGAACAGGTTAAATGTACTCAATGGTCTCTGGTGATTTTTGTCTGATTATGCTAGTGGAAGTGTAGTTTCAAAACTTGAAAGTATAATTTTGCTTCCTTAATTATACTTATGTACTCTCATTGAACTATAGTTTCAATGCAGAGGAAGATAAGTATACTTACTCATTTATGCTTCTTCACTTTTGTAAATATTCCTTTATGTTGCATTATGCTTATCAATGGACCTAATGTTAAGTACAAACTTGATATGGACTTTATGTTGAACAAAACTTCAGTCAAGCACTGCAGAACATTTTCCTTTTTGAGAAATCGAAGTTAAGAGCAGTTTAGTATTTCTTTTCATCAATTTATCATTAGTTGCATACTTATTAATACACTTAAGGAGAATATGAATCAAAGGAAGGAGAGTAGTTTTAATTGATATTTGACGAAGGATGTTGACTCAATTAATGGTGCAAAAGGTGGAGTATTTCTTTGGTTTGCAGCCCCTGTAGTACTTGATTTTCAAATATGTTCATTCTTCTTTGTAAAAATTTACTTTTGGGTATAGATCATGGCCATGAATTTTGAATTTCAACCAGTAAAAGGGAAACCACTTGCACCATCTTTAGAAGAGTGTGAGCGACGTATATAGCATTTGTTACTTCAGTATAAGCGATCTGACAGCTAGTAATGGTGGTGGTAGCATTCGTCACAACCATCTGTGAGAAACAGTTTGTATTAGTGTTTATCTACTTAAATTTGGTAATTATAGGTCAGCTTCATAAACTATGAAAAGGACTAAAAAGCTCAAAACGTCAATGCATATATTTGATAATTTTCATAGGAAAATAAACGACTTCGACAAGTTAAACTTGTTAGAGATAGAGATGTGAATAAATATAGTCCTCAAGGATTTATCTGTAATACGCTGGAAAACCCACTAGTATATAAGTGATAGAGAGGGCTACCATCTAAGTACTTTTTCCTCACACTTAACATGGTATTGAGCTATACATTTTTTTTAACCCTAACCGTAGTTGAAGTTAAGTCGGCTGCCGCTGCTCTATTATGGCACCGTTGCCCCGCCGCCTTTGCCGCTGGCATCATCTCCATCTTCTCCGCTGTCGTCTTTGTCATTTTCATTATCTTCTGAGGCTGGCGTCATCCATCTTCAGCGTCGTCCTCGTCTTTGCCGTCATCTTCATCATCTTCATCACCTCCAAGGTCATCGTCTTCGTCATCTTCATCATCTTCTGTGGCCGAGGTCATCTGTCTTGACAACCATTGTCGTCTTCCGGCATCTTGATCGTCACCTGCTCTTGCCGTCATCTTTATCATCTGCGGCGATTGGTTTTGTAATCTCTTCATCATCCCCGGCCATTGTCTTCTCAGGCAAATGCCCTCCCAAACCTCATCTTCACCTCGTCATCTTCTTTGGTAGTCAACAATTCTCAATATTTAGGTTTATGTTTTTATTAAAACAAGTATGCTGAGAATTAAAGCCGCATATCTTTTTCTCGATGGCCTCTTCAAATTCCTCTGCTAACATGTCAGCCATCTCTACAGCTTCTACCAACACACGTCCCTTCTCTTTCCGATTTCGTTGTAACTATTACAGAGAAGCTAAACAGTTTATGAGTCTGCAGTCGTCAAAGTATAGTTTATGAGTCAAGGTCAGTTGGATAATTAGACCATGAGGGCAGCAGAAATTCCTGAGTCTGCCAGAGGGAGATGATTGACGTGCAGCTTTTGGCTCTTAGTTGACAAGCAATTGATCCCATACTCATGAGTTTTTTTAGATGTTTTTTCTCTTGCCGTTGAGACTTGGACAAAAGCTCGGGATCTATGTACCGGTGACACTTCGTGAACATACAATGTTATGTGGAAACCTATTTCAGCTTTTGCCAGTTTGATGGTGATACGACCATGCATATCATCCGCTTCCAAACTTTTGCAATACATTTCAAAGATCTCTTCCAAGTTAGCCCAGATTTTCTTGTTATGTGAGATCGCATTGATAAACTCCAGACGATTATGCTCCTTCATACTATGCGATGAGCTCGAGTCTGTCACGACTTGGATAGTAGGAGGATTTTCCATTCCCTTTTTATCTAACATTTACATGAGGATTGTTGAGAATATAATAGTCCCTTAGGAGTCATAATAGGCCTAAGTCCATAAGTGTTGTGTTAGGAACTGTCCTATATCATGTGTGGGTTAAGAGTTCTAGGTTTATTGAGTCTATAAAAGAGTCACATTGTACTAAGTCTAATCATCCAATTAAGAAATACAATATCCTATTTTCCACTTCAACAAGGATGTTACATGCTATAGTCCTTCACCTTCTAGAGAATCCTTGGTGGATTGTTCTGCTGCTGTTGTTCAATCTGTCCCAGGAGGGGCAGAGGGGAGGAGAAGGTGGTCATGGAGGTGGTGGTGGAGGTTGTGGAGGAGGACGTGGAACAACCTTCCCAAATGCAGTTACGGAAAATTATGGATAACCCCCTATTGTACATCGAAACTTAGATTGCATAGTAGGCCTTTCATCTTCTTCACTATTATGAGAATACTGATTGAACTTGAACCTTTTTCTCATTGTTAGAAACTGTTGCTGTATAACAAAGAAGCATTGGTAACCTTTTTGTGATTAAACTTCCTGCTCATTCTAGGTTGGCTTGCTGCAGAGTTTTAGCTTCCTATTATGGCTCACTACACTTGCTAGATAACCAAATTAACTTTTTGTTTGGATATACCTTTCTCTTAGAAGCTCAATTTAATAGATCTACTGCCCCTTTTTTTCAGAACTATGGTGCTTTCCTTGAGAAGGATGGCGCTGGATTCAGAGGTAAAATTATACTTTCTGGACTAAAAGGAGGAAAAATTGACCTCTCGAATTTTCTGTGGACATATCAGGTATTACATTCAAGTATCTAGCTTGCTGTAACCGTCCAGGCTTAAAATTGAATTGCTAAGTAAGCATCTTAAAGATGTCTAACTTCGAAGTCCCACATAGTTTCCATCCGTAGTATCTGAAAAAATGGATATATATTTTGTTTCCACTTTCCATTAATCTGCATTGCCTATCCCATCAGTAAGAGGAGTTGCTAGGCGCTTTGACCCAGCCAAATGGTTGGTTGTTTGGTGCCGCCCATGCATGTAGTATTTCCCATCCCCAATGTCTATAAACAATGAAAAAAAAATGATGCATGTAGTATTTCCCACCCCTAATGTTTATTACAAGATTTTTTATGCTGGGCGGCACGTGCCGGATCCGCCTGGCACCGTGCCGGATCCGCCTAGCATCGTGCCGGTGCCGAGCTGCCGTGCCGACCGTACCGACCAGCACAGTCAAGCGGTGCTGACCGTGCCAGTTCGCACATAAATTTTTTTTTTTTTCTATTTTATTTTATTTTTTTATTGCGTTGGGTTTAATATATTCATTCTAAAAGCCATATCGATATTTTATGTGGCAGTAAACTATGTATTGTATATTTTTGCTATATAATTTTACGACTTTTGAATATAGTATTTCATTATTTCTTTTTCATTATTACTTAAATAATTTTAGTATTTTAAAAATAAACGGATCGGCACGGCTTCGATCGGCACGGTTGGCACGTCTCGAGTTTCGGATTTACAGAAACTCGGTTCGACATGGCACGGAAAACCTTAGTTTATTAACAAGGAAAAAGATGATGCCCATACATGAAGCAAATAATAGCGCTAGCCTCAATTGCAAACTCTTTCCAAGCTTTAAGAGGGCTATCATAATAGCACCGTGCCAAAGCCGTGCTGACCGAACTTTTTTTTTTTAAATAAAGGTTGGGGGTACTTTCGTCTTCATCGCGAGAGGAAGATGAACAGTCCGTTTAATAGGTACTGCTAAACTGGTCGCAGCACATGACCTCGGTGCTACGACCCATTATGTCGCGACGCGATCTAACGGTACCTGTAACGCGCATGACACGTCTGTTAGGTCGCGACCCTTTTTTTACTTTTTAATTTTAGTTTATTTTTAATTTTATTTTTATTTCCTGTTTATATTTTTTAAAAATATAAAAATTGTATGGATTGGCACAGTCTGTACGGAACGGCACCATCTGCATACTCGGCATATCTAGAGTTTGTGATTTATCGAAACTCGGCTCGGCATGGGACGAAGAACCTTGGTTTATACAAGCTTTACAGCTTTGCTTGTCGTCATTAGGAGTATTGCAGCCTATTCGTTATCTTTCTACTTGTCTAAATGAGGAACATAGTTTCTAATAATTTCAGTGGAAACACATATAACCGACTGCAATTTCTAAATAAACATATTATATCTTTTTCAAAACATACTCAAAACTTCAGTAGTCTTAACTTTTATGCTCAGTCTAGAAATGTGCTCTTTTTACACCTCATGCTGTACTTGGAAATAAAAACAATTCTTTCCAACTATAATAAAAAATGTGTGCAAAGTCTCTGGTTTTCAACTTCACCATATTCGATATGAGCTTAAGAAGCTACGTTTTCTCTACTTCAATGTGAAAAACTCATACATTAACATGTCTTGTATGTTTTTTTATTCTATAAACAATGTGCAACATGGAAATTTGGTCTCAACCAACTTTTCTTTCCATTATAGGTTGGTCTAAAAGGAGAGTCCGCCAAACTATATGATCCCGAAGAGCAGAAAAATGTAGACTGGGTCGAGCTGCAGTTGGATTCTGTACCTTCAATATTTACATGGTACAAGGTAGAATATTTTGATGAATCCTGTTTTAGGAGTTTCAGGTTATTTTCATAACCATTCAGTGGAGAATTGATTTTGTCTTTTTCTGCATTATTTTAATCCATTTGTGTGGAAGTTCTGTGTTTTTCATTGGTATGCTTTGGAGTAGCACAATGTCCTTTTCAGATTTTCTTTTTTTCTTCCTTTCGCATCCACATAGATATAATACTTTGCATTTTTTGGAGATACATTGCATGATAATGCGGTAGGTTCTGGAACACTAGTGGCTTAAACCTTTTAGACATTAGATTTAAGCTAACTAGTTCACATTCAAACTTGTTAAAGGGACTTAATTTTCAAAGACAGTTAAGTTTATCTATGCAGTACAGCATTTTACCGTCCTCGTTGTTTGTTTTGTCGATTTGAGGTGATGTCTGAATCTAATTTGCACTTAAGCATCAGAGTGAGTATTTGTACCGTAAGTCATTGGCTGCCATCTTTGGAAGAGTTCAACTGATAATGATCTGCCTTGATTGTATCATTGTATGCAATCTTAGAATTGTAGAAGGGCATCACCTACTGGGCGTTGGATGAATGAGCATATCTGAGAAATATTTCTTCTTTGCACTTACCATTTGTAGCCTTCAGCTTATTCGCATTCCTTCTCAGACCAGACCCTTGACTTCTAGGTGCTAATGGAATCACCTTTCTTTGGCCTTTCTTCTATGTTATAGTCCTCTGCCTGCTCTCAATAGCCTTAGGATATTCACACTTAGCAGCAGCGAGAGACATTAAACAAATGCCTGTTGTCTGATCTTGCTGTCTGTTCTATTATTTTCTTCTTTGAAGCATCTGCTTGTTTGTTGGTCAGAGTACTCCTTAAAATATTTTATAATGATTACCTCCCTTTTGTAAGATGAACTATTTCTAATCTTCATCCGTCCAATTCCTCACTATTATGCCCTTTTCTTCCGTAGATGTTCAGTTTGTTGTGAATTGCCTATAATTTAGAAGGATACATCTGACATGTGTGTGTGTATATACAGAGAGAGAGAGAGAGAGAGAGAGAGAGAGAGAGAGAGAGAGCAATCCAAGATTTTGATTAGACTTCTATCAGTTGGTTTTGCGTACTCGGACAATTCAAGATCTAAACCTTTGGTTATGATGTAGAACGAAGAACATACTGTATTACTGTGAACCAATTTTCGAATACATCTATGTTTTGACCATATAGGTCAAAACAAATCGAAAAATGAGATGTAGATTAAAAGTTTAGGATGTGATCAGATATTATTTTATGTGTATTTAAATTTCAAATGGTTTAGATATGTGGATCATATATTTCTCAAAAATGAGCATGTTACAACATCTGTAGTATACATGTCTTATTTTACAACATTCATGTTGAAAATACCTTATATATATATATATATATATACAGTCACAACTAAGGCTCCTGACAATATAAGGACTTTTATCTAATTTAGGACTTACAAATAAATAAAACTATATAAACTTCTACTAAATGGAACTCTTACTTGTCAAACAAAATATAACATTCTTACAATTTATAATTTTTTCCTAATAATAATTTATAATACTAAACTGGATGCTACCCTATTAAATAATAAATATGGATCCTCCAACATAGCTACATTCCTTCTCTGGTGCGTAACCATTCTGTCTTCCTAGAAAACCTTGTCAGAAGGTTTGCCGAAATCAAATCCATCCTTTAGTTATTTACTGTTGTCCAGACCAATAAATTAATATGATGAACAAACTGCAAGTGGGTGCAATGTAAAAGTAGTTAATAGATGCCTTCAAAGTTACATAGGAGTCATTTAAGCACCGACAGCTGTTGGAGGAAGTGCAATTGTCCATGCTTGTTACACCTAATTCCTATGTGCAGACTTATTGTGATGTTTTTAGTCATGCAATTATTCTGGAGCTTACAAACAACTATATGGTTGCATCTAATCTCTAAGAGGGCTAAATTTTTATTTCTTTGCAGACTTATTTTGATGCTCCTGGAGGCAACGATCCAATTGCTCTTGATCTTGGGAGCATGGGCAAAGGAGAAGCTTGGGTCAATGGTCACTCAATTGGAAGATTCTGGTCAAGAGTTGCACCCAAACATGGATGCCCAGACTCATGCAACTATCGGGGAGCTTATACTGAAAATAAGTGTGTCACAAACTGTGGGATGGTTACTCAAAGCTGGTAACTTTGCTCAATATTTGGTAGTCGGTGTTTACTCCTTCGCTAATATTAGCAACATGATTTCTTCACATGTACATCTAGCTCATGGTTTACTTCCCGAACCTTCTTCCAACAAAGATATGCATAAACTTCTCTTTATTCTCGAAAAAAAGTCATATCTTTTAGTTGTATTGTTGATAATTTTCTAATCCTAGACCTAATATAGCAAATTGATAGTTGAAATAGTAGTAGTATAACTCCCAACACTCATTTTGATAGTGAAATAACACTAAAGGAGGAAATTATGCAAGGTCTCACAAAATAGTAATATGTAAATGTAATTAAACGCTATTTTGTTACTTATCATTGTTAAATGCACAAGCACGATTCTACGTATTACTGCGACAGAGGGAAGATCGCTCAATCTTTTGTACTTAACAAGAAGGATCTTTCATAATTAGTCAGGGGTAGTTGCACTGTACTTACATAGTTATGTCCTTCACCTTAGATTTTTGTTATGCTACGGCTGAGAATGTTCATGATATACGAGGTCTATGCTTTTGTATACCTCAATTACAACGCATCATCGCTAATCTCAGGTACCATGTACCAAGAAGTTGGTTACAACCATCAAACAATCTCCTTGTACTTTTTGAAGAAACAGGTGGAAACCCGTTCAAGATATCAACGAGGGCTCACTTCACAGAAACAATTTGCGGAACAGTGGCAGAGGATTATTACCCGCCCCTTCGTACTTGGTTAGATCCGGACTTTGCCAGTGGAAAGACCTCTATCAGTGAGACAGCGCCTGAAGTCAGTTTGAGATGTGACGATGGCCATGTTATCTCTGCTATAAAATTTGCAAGCTTTGGAACTCCTAGTGGGAGCTGTCAAAAGTTCAAACTCGGCAAATGCCATGCTCCTAATTCACTCTCTATAGTACAAGAGGTAGAAAAATACGTATAGTATTTTTTTTTTTTAATTTAACAGCGCGATGGGCATTGTTGATTTTTTAAAATTATTGCAGGCATGTGAAGGAAAAAATATGTGTGCAATTGGTGTGACTGTGTCGAATTTCGAGCCTGATCCATGCAGAGGAGTTCGAAAGACGTTGGCAATCGAAGCGGAGTGCGCACCTCAAGCTGATGTGAGAATTCCTGTGTCTTGAGCCATGGATGGAATAAAGGCTGTACAGCGTACGTCATTTCCACTTCGTGCTATGATCTAAAAACTTGATTCAGATGTATGGTTGCACGTACACGTCCTGATTCACATTACAATTCGAGTTTCATATTCCTATTATCTTTTTTAATTACGATAACAATATATGAGGTTCTGTTGTTGATTTACAAAATAAGAAGTTTGATTAGCTGATTGTTTTGTGTTGAGATAATTGAATCCAGTGCGTTTCCGCGAAAGCATGAGTAATTATATCTACTGCTCACCTTTTGATTTATCATCGTTCTACATGTTATGACATCACCGGCTAAATTTTGACATGTGGTACTGACTAGACAGATTAAATTTTGAAAATTAAAAAATTATTGGAAATTTTGGATATTCGTACAACTTCGCCTGCCCAGTTTTTATTTTAATTCAAATTTATTGATGATTTTGCTTCCTAATATCTAACCGTGGTATTTTTTAAAGTTTTGATAATATAAGTGATATATTTTATAGTGTTCAACAATTTTACTATTTATTTTCTTAGAAAAATATTTTAAATTATGCCAATAGACTTATGCAAGTTGTAGTTAAGAATTATTATTATTAACTTCGATCATCACATAATAGTTATGAAAAAATTATAGAATATGTTAAAATATATAACTTACACATAATTTTTTTAAAAATGTTCAAAATAAAGTTGTAATGAGAATAAATTTTACACTCTTCGTAGGTCTATTTGACACATGTCACATAAGATATCCAAAATGAAGTTAAGATGAGAATAAGTTTTACCTATAATCTTTATATGTTTATTTCACACATGCCACACATTTCAAAAATATTTATAAAAAATTTATACAATATATTAGAATATATAACTAATGTATTATAAGTCTCAGAAAATATTAAAAATAGTGTTGAGATAAAATTGGGGTGCTAAATGTAAAAATATATGATGACAAAGAAGCTGCCGTTGTTTTCTCAGGAAGGAAACATTTATGTCCTTTCGCCAGTCAAGAGTGCATAAATTTACTATTTTAAATTAGAAAGATATATATAATTCTTTTAAATTATCAAAAAGCATAAAAAACAAATCCTATATATAACTGAGAGGAGTATTAATTTTTTCTTTTAGCATTTCTACAATGCACAAAATTATCACAAGTTGCACTCGATTTTTTTTTTTTTTTTTTTTTTTGTTTTTGTTTTTTTGGCTGATATTTTTCGTTAAAGTTTAATTACTATTTTTCTAAACTTCTAGACCAATTTCTTGGCATAATCATTTCTTATTTTAAGATTATTATCAGTATAACTCTAATAAGCAAATGAACATGCTATTTATTTTAAGTATTAATTTTGTTATCTCTAATATCATCATGATTTTGAAAGTCCTTCTCACAATAGGTAAACATTTTGTGTCACATAATTAATTTGAATTTGTGGCATTCATGATATCCACATCATATAGAGATGAATCTATACTTACATAATTTTAGCATTGGCCGTCAACTAAATTGCAAACGGAATTAATATTCCCAGTTTAATAGTGGCAAATATTGATGAATTCGAAATTTTTTGAGTTGGGCACAATGATATGACCTATATTATATTGCCCCCAGAGCTGATCTACTACGCACACTGATCTTCATAAAGACATCAACATCTTAAAATTAAGCACCCTAGTTGTAGTTGGTTTTCCGTACCATCCCCAATATCGAGTACACTGGCGATATTCTGGGACTAGACAAACTTACAATAAGCAGGTACTAATCTTATTAATTAATAACTATTCGATTAAGAATATTATTAGAGCAAACCCTCTCACATATTCATCCGTAGTAGAACGACCTCAAAGACACATCACACGTATTTCATACTAATGTTTCTACCAAAGTATGTTAGAGCAGTCGACACATATACATATTTAGATAGACAACATTAAAAGCATATTAGCGTGTATATTCACCAATATTGGCTTTATCCATTAATATGTACATCATTTTTGTATAAACGATTTGACTATATTAGTATAACATAATAATAACATTATATTAATATTTTATTATAAACGGGCACATGAATATCCTAGAATTGTTACAGGTTCTTCACTACCTTTAGCTTTGTCTATTATCTGTATGAGAGATTCTTGGGTGTAAGGATTATATCACGTCATTCCGTATAACGATTTAAAAAATTCTATTTAGAAATATTTTTTAAAAAAAATTTCAACATAAAAATTATAAATTTTGACGAGATACAACTTTTATGTTTAAATTTTTCTAAAAAATACTTCTAAAGATATATTTTGGGGCTCCAAAATTTGACAAATTTAAAGCGGGTTTAAAAACTGTTTTAAAATTCATTAAACCCGTTAAATTTAGGAGTCCCAAAATACTTATTTAGAAGTATTTTTTGAAATTTTTTGAATATAAAAATTATAAATCTCATCAAAATCAGTAAGTTTCATTTAGAAATTTTTTCCAAAAAATAATCGTAGACTTTATCATTTTTTTTAAACACAAGAGAATATATGTTGACGTGGTGTAAACATTTCATTGTAGAATTTTTCTATATATATATATATATATAGTTTCTCTATAAATAATTTGACTAATTAATATAACATAATAACAACAATAAATTATTAAGTTATTTTGTTGAGCCAATGGGATGGCGTTGGGATTTGCTTTCACATATACCTCAGCATGCTAAAGAGATACACAGATGAATACAATCTGGCTGGAAGGTTCTCAAAGTTGAGGGAAAAAATAAATGATTATCCAAGATGCTAAAGTCTATTGCAAGGAATACCAGAGGTACTGTATCAGGTGTTCCTCACAAATTATTCCGATTAGCTAGGTTCCGCCAGAGGCGGGATGTGTAAAAGTTCATTCAGATTATGGTGTATAGAGTGGGAGATTGTTCTTTATTTGAGTTAAGCTATAAAGATGTTTTATAGATCTGTATTTTATCTGAAACTTGGAATTCAGAAGGTCCATGTTGAAGTAGATTCTTCAGAGCTAGTTAGTAGAATGCTTCATTGCGGAGTTGTCTACAAGACAATATCGAAAGATCGTTCTTGTATGGTGTGAGTTACTCACAATGACTTGAAAGGTTAAAATCAAACACATCTACCGAAAAACCAATCACATTGCGGATCATTTAGCAATTAGAGCACTATCTTTATCTTATAAATTTTTTTTTATATTTGGATAATGTAAGAAGGAAGCTCAAAGTCTCTTTCAATTTGATAAAACGATTTTGGTATTACTATAATTATAAAACTTTAGAATTTTTATCCTTCCATTTGATACAAAAAATAAAAAAATTATATAAAAAATTTATTGTAAATACTTAATTAGTTATTTCAATTATTATTTTAATTTTATTATTATAGTAATTTATTTTTATCTTATTATATTTTTACTTTTAACGGTTAGGTCGACTGGTACAAGCACTCCTTATAAAAAATGATAAAATTTTTCATAATCTCTATATTATATTTTTTAAATCTAACCTTAGAATATTAAAAAATTTCGGATAAAATTTTGAGGATCTATCATTGCCTGTGCTTCTAATATCCAATATAGACACAAAAATGGCATCAAATTATCTTAATGGCTACTAATGTGGCAATTAGTATGTCGTCCGTGCGCTGTGTTTCGTGTAATATGCATACCGGCTGATCTGATACAGATGAAGAATCCAAATTCTTCTGAGTATATAAGCACACACGTGAGCGAGCGGACGGGGCCGGTGGGAGCTCGGACTCTACGGCCTACCAGTTGATCATTTTTGGAACGAAAAATTCTATAATGAAACGCATGTTAGCATATAAATTTTTGTATTTAAACTAAAAAAGTAAATTTTATGATTATTTTTAAAAAAAATTTTAAATAAAATTTTTAAATTATGATAAAATCTACAATTTTAGTTTTCAAATATTTTTCAAAAAATACTTCTAAATATATATTTTACGATTTTAAAGTTTAACGGATTTAACGGTTTTAAAATAATTTTTAAATTCACTTCATACCAATTAAACTTTTGCTTCCAAAACATATTTTTAGAAAAACTTTGAACATAAAAGTTATAAATCTCGTCAAAATTTATAATTTTGATGCTAAATTTTTTTTCAAAAAATACTTCTAAATAGATTTTTTTTATGCTGTTACACGAAGCGAATTGGTGTAACCGTTACACCCAAAATTTTTTTTTGAACTTGTGCTTGTGATTACGTGCACGCACATTTAACGGTGGTTATATGGTATAATAGACGCTACTAAACTTTTATAAAAAAATATTTAAAATAAAAATTAAAATAAAATTATAATAAAAAATAATTTTAATATTAAGTTTTTTTAAAAAAATATATCTAAATAGATATTTATGAATGTTAAAAAATTTATCTAATTAAAAGTAATTTTAAATCTGCCAAACTTTTTGAGTTCCAAAATATTTATTTAGAAATTTTTTTAGAAAAATATAAACCACCAAAGCTGTTGATTTTATTAAAATTATAATTTTTATATTAATTTTTTTTTTAAAATAATATCTTTCTATAGGGGTTTGAAACAGATGACTATATCAGATCAAGATTTTAGATAAACAATATTGGACGAGTATCATTATAGAAAAATGGAGTATTGTCAAAAATATTTATACTCCGTAAAATCTTGACAAATTAACTATTTTTTAAAAAATGTATAAAACCACTTATATATATATATATATATATATATTAGCATTTTTTGAAAAAATTTTGAATACAAAAATGTGCTCTATAGTTTTTATATTTAACTTTTATAAAACATAGTTTTAAATAAATACTTTGAATTTTTTGTAACCAATAATAATTTTGAAGTTTAAAATATCTATTTATGAACAATTTTTAATTTTTCAACACAAAAGTTTGATCGTACAAATAAACCCAAATATTTGAACGAACAAATAAAATAAAATTTTAATGTAAAAAGTATAATTGTTGTGTCCATAATATACGGCTGCTTTGAGTCTCTTGATCTCGGGATCAGCTAAGATAAAGCTCAAGATCAACTCAACTTGGCATCTGTTAAAACGAGTGGAGTTTCAGCATAATAGTGCTTAAATCGATTTTACAGCTACCCATGTTATGTGATAATGATTTAGGATTTGCACAGATCTGACCATTGTATTGTACATATTCTCCATAGCCTATGTTCAAACGAATTTGGTTCGATATGCTAGTTTGGTTGTTTTTTAACGAATTTTTAGTATAAAAATAATAAATTTAATAAAATTTATAATTTTAATACTTAATTGGTTTAAAAAAATATTATAAATGTTTTTTAAAACTTTAAATTTTTACAGATTTAAAAATATAAATACTTAAAATTTGTTTAAAAAATAATGCACGAAAATGATACTTTATTTAAACATAATTTTTTTTTTTTTTTTTTTTCAAGTAGAAAGCTCGGGGTACTAAATGTACTATTAAAAAGAAACTTTTATAATGATACAGGTCAATTTGCGTGTTTAGTTTTGATATTTGGTATTTGATGGTAGTAATAGGTGGTAAAAATTTTATAAATTGTATGAAATAAAAAAAAAATATTAACCTATTCTTATATGTTCGTAGTTGTTCGTAAACGTTCTCGGATGTTCGCGGTTATTCGTAGGTGTTCACGGTTATTCGCGGTATTCGCAGGTGTCCGTACTTCGCACTTCGGACCTGCGAACAACTGCGAGCAGTTGCGAACACTTGCGAACAACTGCGAGCAGTTGCGAACACTTGCGAACAACCGCGAATATATGCGAACACCCGCGAATATATGTGAACACCCGCGAACAGCCACAAACAGCCGCAAACACCCTAGAATATCACATACTTCATATCTTTATTCTTGTAATATTTTTTAACAACACATTTTTTTTACGCTTGGTTTTACGAGAATTTGATATCCATGAATCTTCCAAGGCGGAATGCTTCTCCTCGTCTCTTTAAATGGAGTTGAATATGAGATACAACAACTAAGAATGCTGAAAATAAATTTAAGCTTCTCCATTTATTCCTCACTGATATTGTTCTGATCAAAGAAGAGCGAAGGCATATACCCGGAACTCTTATTGGGAAAGTAGATGTTGAGATGTTCCTCTCCGCAAGTGGACTAAAAAGAAAGTCGAATTTGAAGAGGAAAGACAATCGGAATGATCCCAACCAAGTGATCATGATGGGTCTGGTAAGAGTCTCCAGAAAAGCCACCTCCGCATTAAGGAAAGGGATTCGAGGAAGGCAAATTCTTTGAGCAAACCGTGGCGAAGGAAACATGGAAGTGAGGATGAAGATGACTCGGAAGAAGATAACTTTGAAATTAGCTATTAAGCTCCTTTGCCTTCTCCTAAAGCTTCAGAAGCAACGGAAGCAAACATCCCACCTTTATCTTCTCCTAAAGCTCTAGAAATAGAATCAAGGGAAGTGATCATGGGGGAGAAAGAGTAGGAGGAGAAAAAGACAAATATTCCTCCTCTATCTTCCCCTAAAACTCTATAAGCGGAATCAACTGAGGTGATCATAGGGAAGAAAGAGTTGGAGGAGAAAGAAACAGATATCCCTCCTCTAACTTTCGAAAAGGCGTTAGTAGCAGAATCGCTATCAACTTATACTGTTCTCCTTCCTCTGACCACCGGCATGGAATCTGCCGCAGCAACAACTAAAATATTATGAATATTGTGGAAGTCATCAATCAGAGGTGGCGAAGGAAACATTGGAAGAGAGAATTTTGGTTAAAAATAATGAAAAGAATGAACAATTTGAAAAAGAGTTGGTTACAATTATTGAGAGCAATCCTATTCTAGCGTACACAAAACTAACCGAGGAAGAACACATTGTCGAAACTGTTAAACATGTATGTTCAATTCGCAGCCATTCCCACATGTACGAGGTGTTTACGGGTGTTCGTGGGTGTTCGTAGCTGCTCGCATTTGTTCGCAGCTGCTCGCATTTGTTCGCAGCTGCGTACTGTGAATAGCTGCGAACCGCATGAACACCCGCAAACACCCTTATTTTCTTTTTCATTAGCGAAATTTCATTTTCTGTTTCGATGTTCCTTTTTTTTGCTGCAAGTCTCATGTTGCTAATGGCATGTTAGAAGAATACGAGGTCGAGGTCGTAGAGAACTTGCAAAATCTGCCACTTGATATACATGAAATAAAGTTTTTGTCAAATTCACTTTTATGAATGTCATTTAATCATCGTCATTGTATCATTTTGTTTAGTTGTAGATCTATAATCTGGGCCGCTGAGTAAACATCAGTGGTAGTCATAGAGTTTATAGAGTACTATACGGGTCTGCCTATATTGGTGACGAAATAATAAACGCCTATACTTATTTTTTTCTTAAAGAAACGCCAAATTTAGTATCCTGAATTTTTTCTCAAATGTATGTTTTGCAGCACACTTTTCGAAGTATTATCTCTCAAACCTTATAACTTCTTTGAAACTTTTTAGATTGTTTATACATGAAGTCTGTAAATATTTTTTTTCTTCAACTTTTTATTACAGACGGCAACACACTTCGACGCTGATAATAGTACCGTGGCTACAACGTTGCAGGAAATTCGTAAGTATGTCCAAACGTGTAGATATATATATTCATCCTTATTTGCATAGATACACACTGATATTTAATGTGTATAGATATGCATGAGGAAAAGTTCCTCCACTATAATTTTCTGTCAATGACATCGCCAGGAGGAAGGTTTTTCTCAGGTTAACTATTCTATTGAAAAAGACACTACCTGATATTTTTCCATTCAATAAACACGCCTGAAAGATCACAGAAATGAAAAATATAACTCAGCAGGAGGGGTAAGCTCAACTATTTATTTTCTTCTTATTTATACTTTTGAAGCATTCTAACACATATCATTCTAATTTTATTGCAGGAGGGATTGTGGAATAATTATTCTCATATGCATGGATTACGTACAATCTGACCGTCAATTGAAAGGGAGCCAAAGGCGAAAAGATATCAGAAAATGTAGTAACAAAATTATTACTAGACAAAAACAGCAGATTAGACGCTCTATCAAAGCAATAGTGTTTAAACTCTTTCAATTTTTTTACGGATATTACCATATCAGCGCCCCCTCCTTTTTAAATTTTTCGCCGGATCAGCCCCTGGAAACATGTTTTCAGGGGCCGATTTTGGACAAATTAAAAAAAGGGGGGATGATATGGAGTTTCTCCATTTTTTTATTTGTATAAATGATCGATTCAATTCAATTATGTATAAAACTCAACACAAATGTATAATATTTTTTTTAATATAATTATAGAGATCATGTTTTACTTATCACCATTTATTATATTTTTTTCATGTGTTAGCATGTGTTCGCAGGTGTTTGCGGGTGAATGCAGCTGTTTGCAGGCATTCGCAGGTGTTCGTCCATATGTGCTCAGTATGAGCATTATATTTTCCTGTTAATACCAGTAATAATAATAATAACAATTATAACATAAAAGTAATCGGTGATGTTAATTCATCTTGAAAATCTCTACTTTATATTTCTTAAATAGAAATTGAAGAGTAGTGTGAGAAGAAGGCAAATGTCAACCCTAATTTGCATGGAATGAAGATCTAACTCTCTGAATTGCAAATCCCATTCGTCGAGTTAAGCTTGTAAGTATACTACGCTCCAAGTTTCGCTCCTTATCACTCTACTCTAGGTCTATAATGGGTTTTGCTTGTGATATTAAGGGGCTGTTTACTTCGCGCGGAAGCCTGAGAAGTGAGAAATGAGAAGTGAGAAGTGAGAAATGGATGAACTGTGAGAACTGAGAAGTGGGTGAGAAGTGGTGTTTTGAGTTTCTCTGTTTACTTGTGATTTTGAAGTAGAGGCCAGAAGATAGTTTCTTTGTTTACTTGGGGTTAGAAGTGAGGGATGAAAGATAATATTTTTTGTTTACTTGGAATTGAAAGCAAACTGAAACATCAAAAATATATTATATTTATAAATTTATATTTAAATATTTATATTAAATTATATATTATATCCTATCTTTTGTATATATCTCTCATTTAATATCTTAAATTTATATATTAAAATATATATATTATATTACACAGGATATGTTATATTATATATTTTTTTTATTTTATATGTATTAAATATATATCAAATAAATTTTATATGCTTGAATACTAAAAATTATAAGAGATAAGTTCTAAAATTTGAACACAAAAAGTATTGAATACAAAGACTTTGTATTAAATAAAAATTTACAAAAAGTTTATTATTACATATATATGTATTCATAAAAATTAAAAAAAAACAAAAAAAAAAAGATTACACATTGTACAATTATTTCAACCATTGGCTACAGTGATCGCCAGAGGAAGGAGAAGAAATCACGAGAACACAACAGAACTCACGCGCGGAAGACAAAACGAGTTCGCCCACTTCGCAGCTAAAAGCTGCGAAGTGGGCGAACTCAATTTATTATATACTTGCGGAACTCGGAATTGAGTTCCGCGAGTTCCCGCGGCGAAGTAAACAGCAAAACTGTGTTTTGAGTTCCGAGTTCCACGAGATCCACCAGTTCCGCGCGAAGTAAACAGCCCCTAAGCTGCAACTCCGAGCGAGAGTCCCGCATATAAATGGTGGCGAGCAGGGAGAAGGCTCCAGCCATGGTGTTCATGAGCACCTTTCTGGTAAAAACAGTACAGAAGGGTGCATTCCGGCCTTGGCGGCGATCATACTTGTAGCGGCGGTTTTGATTTCATTGAGGTCTAGCAGGTTGAGTTTAACGTCTGCAGTCGAGGGATTGGAGGTGGTGAGGCGTAGAAATCGATGCCAGTAATTTTTTTAATCTGGTATTCAATTACTTCATAAGACAGTCCAGATCGAAACGATATACTCCAATTTAAGATAAATCTGACTCAAATATATATATATATATATATATATATATATATATATATATGAGCTTATCACTGTTAAAAATAAATAAATAAAATTAAAAATGTATTAAAAAAAAATGAAGATTGAGAAAACTACTAACATCTTGTAGAAGAAGACAATGGACTCGCCAGCAGTGGACGACGGAAGAAGGTGAATAGCGATGATGGACAAGATCTCATTGCAAATCTTTGCCATTTCATCTTCAACCTTTTCCATGTATCTTTTTACCCTCCTGACATTATCTATGCTTGTGCTTCCCTTGCCTTCTTCCTTCTGATAAATGGAAGTCAAATATCCTCCACGATGCTCTCCTTGCACCAACAACATTATTATATCCAACTGATAGCAAATTTCTCTCCTCTTCTGTAAGTACTTCTATGTCCAGCCTTGCAACTTTCTTCATTATCTCCACCATCTCTACAGGGAAAAAGCTACAAGTTGGCATGGACCAACAATGACAAATTAAGACTTCAACTGGATGAAAGAAAAGAAAATAAAATCCATGACAATCAACATACGTAGTAAAGTCAATACATCATTAAAGCGTTAAATTCAACATCCAACCTAAGCTCATCCGAAAAAGGCTATCTTTAGACATTATGATGTCATGTCACTTCTCCCACTGTTTCCTACTAGCTCTACAGAATGTTCATATGCCACGGAGAACCAAAGCATATTTTTACCTCACAATGTCACACACGTTGATATCACCTCCAATGGTAGTTTAGAAAAACAAATTACCTTTTTTTTTTCTTTTCCCTACCTTTATGCATTTAATAATGTTCTCAAGATAGATGTAATCAGATAATATGTACTAACACCTCCAAACGAAACTATCTAAGAATAACTTTAAAAAGTTAATATTCCAATTTACCTATTATGACACAATAACAACAAAGCCTTTTCCCACTAAGTGGAGCTAGCTGTATCTTAGTACACTACTCTGTTCTATTATGAACTATGTCTTCCTTTAAATCCGGAAAACATTAACCACTAAGACAGTGACTAGGAAACACTAATGAAGGACTAGCCTTGTTAAGAAGACATGATGCGATTTATTCAATGCATAAATACTGTTAATGTAGAATCGGTACAAAATCACAGGAAAATTAACAATAAATCCCATTACTATTCAACGGGTCCATGCAATTAAAGAGACATAGTGAACAACAACTCTTCTCGACATGGGAGTGATGAGACACCACAGGATTAGGCTATTAACATCAAGCTGTTCTATCCGGCAAAAGTCGGACTAGGATCCACCTGGAAGAAATAATGCATCACACCAAATCTGTGTAAGCCTTTGTGGGTCTAGACTATATCCATGCAGGCATGCCGTTCGTGCACGATAAATGCACCTGGATAGTATCATAATATCATTAAAGGATGGCAGCTAAAAGTGCTATAATTCATGAGTTGTGCTCGTACCAATCGACCATATATGCGGGGGCCACAGTCAAGCACAACTCAATATCACCTTTAATTCTAATAAAAGCATAGAAACCAAAAAGCAAAAAAAAAAAAGAGTCGTTATTGCTTAGAAGTTTGATCTGGAAAAGGGGTAGCAACTTCTCCTCATCTTAAATTCCACAAAGAAAACCTTAATAAACAACAAATCAAGATACCCCAAGTCCACACTACACCATTCACCCATAAAATCAAAAAAAAAAAAAAAGGACAAGTAATGTAAATAGATGATAGATGTATAACAAGATTGAACCCAAAAGGGGGAGTAAAGAAGAAATTGGAGGAGCGTGGAAAACCATCGTATCTCTCAGCCTCTTTAGCGAGCTTAGCAACGAAGACGTGCCTGCCTCTCTCCTCCATTCCCACCATCTCTTCTTCTTCTTCTACTTCTTCTTCTCTGCAACACTTCTTGTTGCCGTTCTACTTCGAAGTTTATAAAGTGCTTATTTGTTTGTTTGTAGTAGCAGTCGAGTGAGTTCTGATATGAGTTGGTTGATTGCTGGAAGAAGCAATGCTCGACGGCCACGGCCACGTCCACCTTCCTATTTCTCGCCCTGATTTTTTTTAATAAATTTTTATAAACTTTTGGTCTAAGTTTTCAACAAATTTAAGGTTGTTGAAACTTTCACTAAAGCTGTTTATTTTTTTTTAAATTTTTATTTTAATCAAATGATTTGTGATGGATCCACGTCAACGGGCATCCAAAAGGTTGAATTTAAGTTATTTTCACCGTGTAATTTCTTCCGTAAAGCATAATTTCTTGGCGCTAGAATAGCAGTACATGGTGTTACTGAGATTTCAATATCTTATCTTTTTGGACACAAAATAGAACTTACGATAATTTTTTTTTCCATCCCGACAAAAAAAAAAAACAAAAAAAATATCTGAGAACTTTTAAAACAGATTATTGTGCTAAGTCAGTTGACACCCACTGCTTTAAAAATGCTATGCATCTCTAGATTTATCTCTTAAAAGATTTAGGTGGTAAGATAATATGACAAATATAGTAATATGATTAATTAATAGATAGTAGGTTGATAGATTATTAAATAAATATAATTATATTTTGGATATGCATTTTAGAGATGTATAGTATTACTTATTCATTTGTTGTACTTTAAGGAGGGAGAAATGGTTTAGTCATGAACCTTTGTTCTCAAATCAAAGGCAATCCACGATTTTATGTAATGTGATACTTTTGGAACTTATAGTTATATTCCATGTGTCAAACATTTAATTTTGTTTTGGCATTTAAGAGTATATAAGTCTTAATATTCTTTACCCATTTGAATAATTTTAATTTTAAAATATATACAATATGATTATTATTAACTTTTATAGTCACATGCAGCAGAATGTGTAAGAACTAGAGTATATTTAGCCATTATAGTGTAACTTCAAGCAGTTCTATTTATGATGAGCAGTGTTACATCCAACAACTGTATTACTAAAAAATTATTCAGACTGATATAATACAATATAGATGGCTATATTTAGTATTGGTACAGTATAAAAAGGTTAGTTGATGGTACAGTATAAAAAATATTTAGTTATTACTGTTTTTTTTTTTTTTTTTTTGTTTTTGTGTGGTGCGGTTACTGTAACTAACTTTCTTTTTATATATATTATCCTACACTAACAATAAAGGAGGCGAGATATTTGCCCCAAGGGCATGATTGCCACTCTTTAGTGGAAACATATCTTTTCAAAAATATTATAATAATCACTTCGATATCTTGCCAGAAGCCAGGAATGATGTGGATATGATATGGAATCTGATCAGATTGGATTGGCCGCACTAAATTACATAAAACCTTATTCTCAAAATCTTATATATAAATATTTTTTATAAAAAAAGTTGTACACAAAATATTTGTAAAAGTATGAGGTTTGAAATTCTTATCTCCTTTAGAAATTATTTTTAAATTCCTGAAAATTTAAAATATTAAAATATTCACTTATAAATATTTTTAAAAAAAAATAATAAGAATTATAAAATACACTAGATTTTTTTTTTAAACTTTCTTATATATTAATATATGAATATTTGGGAGTTAATCTCACTGGATCAGCACTCATGTAATCTTATCTTTTAAATTTTTCCTACTGAATTTCTTTGGTCCTGATATAGACTCTTACACAGAAATGGGCCAAAGTGTTAAACGTCCAACAACAACGACAAAGCCCATGGACCTCCCAGCCCTCGGCCTCTACAGGATGCACAACGAAGATGGAGGAACCACCCCGCTTATGCTAAGGAAGGACGTGCGCATTACACTGGCCGTCGTGTGTTTGTCCGCCCGTAGAATTTGAGCGAGATTTTGCCACCTCCGATACCTGAAGAATATGTCAACCTTTTCCGTCCGTGGGGGGCCACAAGAATGGCTCCCCAAGAGCAACAAGGTGCTTGACCAAGATTCCAAGCGGCATGCAGCGTCCTATGCTCTAGCAGCTATCTAAGAATAGAAAGTGACCTAAACCTATAACAAGCATAGAGGAGAGTTACATATCAGCCCCTCTATTGTTTAAACTTTCCGAATAAATTTTTTATTTTATCTATTAATTTTGACATCCTAACATACTTATTTTAGAAGTATTTTTTAAAAAATATTAAGTAAAAGTTGTAAATTTTGATAAGATCTACAACTTTTATGTTAATTTTTTTTTTCAAAAAATACTTTTAAAAAAGTGTTTTGAAGCTCCAAATTTCAGCGGGTTAATGGATTAATTTTGAAACCCACTAAAACTTTTAGGTTGCAAAAGACTTATTTGGAAATATTTTTTGAAACTATTAAATTTATACTGAAAGTTTTTTTTAAAAATTATTTATACAATTGTTAAAATGGCTCCGACATTAATATCAAGAGGGTTTTTTTTTTTTTTTTTTTTTTTTTTTTTGTAAGTTTAAGCAGTAACTAGATAATCTATGGATATTTGTACGAGTAATAGAAATTTAGAGGTTAATTTGTAGTTATCCCAGCATGGCCTCTTCCTCCATTAGAGGGGGCTTCGTCTTGTATAGAACATAACTCCATTTTAAGAGACAAGAAATGTCTCATCTATTTGTATGTACTCATCCCCTCTACACGGTAGGGGTGTGCAACCGGTCTAGACAGAACTGAACCGGACCAGATTGGAGACCGAACATAGGAAAGAGTCAAGGCCGTAGACCGGACCGGATATAAACCGGTCTAGACCGCACTAGACCGCGTAAAAGCAGGACCGAACCCGGACTAGACCGGTTAGACCGTTCTGCTCCCACTCTCTCGTTGCGCTCCTCGTTGACGTCACAATCACAACCTCGCCCTTGCGCTCCACGGTCGCGATCAGACAACGACATCTGCTCGTGGCCAACACGCCTCTCCCCTGATCTCCGCACTGTTGATGCAACAACGACGGGAGGAAGTTGACGGTGCTCGAAATAGACGATGATGCTCAAAATCGATGACTGACGACAACTTGACTCGATGACGACGGCTCAAAATTGAAGTCATAGCGATGCCTCCTCTCCTTGCTGCGAGTCTGGGATGACGAGGATGGCCGGCGGCCGCTGCGACAAACTCTTGGAATCCTAGGTTCGACGGTTCGCTTCTCAAGTTCTGTGAGAATTTGGGCTACAAAATGAGTTTGACTGGGCCACTGGCCAGTTCAGATCTTTCAAGATGAGTAGCATTTGGCCTATCAATTGGGCTTTCTCAGTCCAGTACACTGCCTTTACCAGTTTTGGACCGGACCGAGGACCGATACAGTCTTAAGAGGATCGTGAACCGGACTATTTTAGTACCGGACCGAACCAAGGACCGATACAGTCTTAAGAGGATCGTGAACCGGACTATTTTAGTACCGGACCGAACCGACCGGTCCGATCTGATTTTTCGATCCGGACCGGTATATGAAAACCTCTGTAACTACACGCATATATGGAAGGCCACCGAGGTGCTATCCCCATCGTACCATGGATATAGGTCTCCATTGTAAGAGACAGGAAAGGTCTTAATCTATTTGTATGTACTCATTCCCTCTACACTCATGTATGGAATGCCACCGAGGTACCATCCCCATTGCACCATGGATGTAGAGCTCGACAAAAGACTGAAACACTATGTCTCTTTCTGCTCCTATAAAGCAAGCTACGACCCTAAACATCTCCAATACGTGTATGCATATAAGCCTTGCCCCCAGCCTTGCCCTTGTAGACTGAGGACATTGCTAAGTTCAAATCACGAGCAGGCTCGGGAGTCGATGAACAGTCCGTTGGAGGCTCTCCGGTAACAATGGCTGCTTGAAAATGCTGGATTTTTTTAAAAATACTTCATTGGACCAAATACTGATTAAGGGCGTCCTAAAAAAAATATTGGAACTATTTTTTTTTAAAAAAAAAAATTAAAAAAAAATTATATATTTTGATAAAATTTATAATTTTAAATCCGTCAATATTTTGAAGCTCCCAAAATATTCCGAATCAAGCTCCCAATCAAATTACCGCATGACAGCCGGTACAGTTTAGCTGGGAACGGGTAAGATTTGGTTGAACTCCACCAATTAAACGCTTGCATTAAAATGAATAAAAGCATCAAATAGTTTTCATTAACATTTTAGCAAATTAACAAGAATCAAGATCAGGTTTAAAAGAAATTAGCTTAAACTTTTAAAATAAATAGTAAACTCATTAAATAAATAAATTTAATAAATTAGTACCAACAGTCTTTTAATAGCGTGTGATTTTAATTGTAAAATCCATACACACAAGATATTACACCTCTGAAATTTAACTGAATTGATATCTAAATTCAGTTATATCAGCACCACCTTCTATCTAATTATCTCATTATTTATTTAGATATAAATTTAGAGATAAAACTTCAGAACTTGGACAAACCAATGTACTATTTATGCTATGGTTTTGATAACATAGGTCTGCAATTCCACATGCCTCAAGGGGACCAGCTCTCACCCTTAATTTCAGGCCTTAGCTTACGTGGGCCACCATGTCCATTGGATTTATTTAACTAATTGATAGCAATGGGTTTCCTATAATTTTCTTTAGAGATAACGAGGTGAAAACTCTCTCTATTCTCCACTAACTCGCGGATCACAGTTTTCTACGCACAACTATAGAACTATTTTAGACCCAGGTGCACGCAGAAGAGTAGAATCCCGGCCTGACATCTACCCCGGACCTGACATAGAGTGCTGCAATACGTAGCCACCAGCTTTCCTATAGTCGCTGTAAACACGCAGTGCAGGCACATCTCCATTACAGACAGCACTTCTCCTTTGCAGGTAGGGCTGAGCATTACCCGAACCTACCCGAAAAACAGAACTGAACCGACCCGAACAAAGTCAAAATTTCGGATTCGGTTCGGGTCGGGTTCGGTTCGGGTCGGCATTTTAATAGTTCGGGTCTATATAATTCGGTTCGGGTTCAGTGATCGAATTTCGGGTCGATTCGGGTTGGACCCGAATTATGCTAGCGAGTCACATTTTAATTAGTTTTTGTTAGTTTTATGTGCTAATTTTTTCTTTTTAACAAAACATTCATATTATAACTATTCGGGTCGACCCAAACTGACCCGAATCCGAATTAGTATTGAATAAAATTAACTTTTGCTATTAATCGGGTCAACCCGAACCAACCCTAACTGACCCGAATTTTAGTCGGTTCGGGTCGGTTCGGGTTGAAACGAAATTCGGGATTCGGTTAGGGTCAGTCTTAAAATTTCGGTTCGGGTCGGTTCGGTTCGATTGCTCAGCCCTATTTGCAGGTGTGGGAGTCGAACCTGCGTTGGAGAGCACGTTTCCTGAGACAAACCTTCCAACCGGCTGACCTAAGTGTGAGGGCATGGGTTTCCTATAGTTAACACCAAAGTTTTGACTGAATTCTTTCCATCCAAATCTGACTTTTCGTACAATCGGCTATATATTCTAGCAGATTGTAACGCACACATACGTCATTCACGTATGACTGATGACTCTGCTCATGGACGGCACGAGTGAGTCTTCTCCTAAATAAAATTGGGTGTGGGGTTATATGGACAGTGTCCTAACCTTAAAAAACAAAATTTGAGCTCTTTAATTTGTAAATTCTCTGCTTAGTTAAATTGATAATTAGAAGCCATATATGGTTCTAACAATTGGCAAGCCAGAGGTTCCTGTTTGAATCACAAATTCCCCTCCAAAAGCACATTTTATACCGCCCAATCTCGTACCTAATAAGTTGTCATCTATAATGTGGGTTACACACTACAAGTCCTTATGAGTAAAGAAGAAATAGACATTATGCCGAGCATTATCGATTATACTCTAAAATTTTTAAAGATTGGAACCGGACTCTTGCCGAAATCAACTCATAGTCATGAAATGACGATTGCAACCGGACTTTTGCCGAGAATCCACTCATACTCATGAACCTTTATTATTCCTAGAAAAATATTACTTTAAATGTAATGTATAACCATCCTATAGCCAAAAATAAATAAAATATGATCGTTTGAAAAACGGCTTTTTGGACGTAAATTATTTGTTTGAAAAAAGAATTCAGGCACTTAATCAATAGAATTATGAGATTTGTATATCAATCCCTCTATCATATTCTGCATTATAAAGAAGCCCATAGTTAAAATTTATTATTTTTCACCTTTTAAATATTTATTTAAAAAAAAAAAAAAACATTGGACATATACTGTGATTGCATTGAAATCTATTTTTTATTTTTAAATTTTCTCCAAAACATATTTATATAAAAATTTTCTAACATAAATATCGAGGGTAACTGATTTGTAATAATTTTGAATTGTGACTAATTTGTAAACAGTTTATAAGCTGTTATCCTACAGGTCTAAAAAATCGAATTCCAACTATTTTTTTTTTTTTAAAGTGTTATTTTGGATTTGATTGAGTCGCAGCGTAGAAGGTCAAGATTTTTACGTCAAGATTTCTACAAACACCTTAAAAATATTAATTTAAGTAGCAATAATTTGGAGCTTAACCACGTGAAGCACCCATGATTACTGGCTTGCTACGCGGTAACAATCCGACGAAGCAGAACAAGAACAAGAAGACGAAGAAATATGAAGTTGAGAAAGAAGAAGAAACAAAAACTCTCCCAAAACTCCCACTGAACTCAGCTCCAATTCGCAACACTTGTCTGCGAATCTTCACTATTCTTCAAAAATCTTTCTAAAAAGCTTCATCGGCGACAATGTGGCCGGCAATCTCGCGCCGCGGGCAATCGAAGCACACCACAAATTGCTCTCACTTCGACTTCAATCATCTCGTAAGATCGAGATCGAATTCGATCAAGCTAGCACTGGTGTTTGTGATAGCAATCTTACTTTCATGCTCATTGGTCTGGGCTTTATCGATCTCCGGCACGTCGACATTGAAGATTTACAGCACTTCTCATCGGCGAATGCAGCAGCAATTGGTCTCTGATCTACTCGATATCGGAAGGATCTCTCCTGGTTTTGCGCGAGAGATCGAATTTTGCCCGATCGAGTACGAGGATTACGTCCCGTGTTATTCGAATGTTTCTGAGAGTATGAATTTGGTTAATCAAGTTAAGTCGATGGTAAATGAGCAGAAGGGATGCGCGTGGGAAAGTGAAATAGCCAAGGGTGCTTGATTTTGCCGCCAAAAGATTATAAGATCCCGCTAAGATGGCCGACGGGAAGAGATTTTGTATGGAAAGGGAATGTGAAGATCAATTCGCATGAATTCTCTTCGGGTAGCTTGACAAAGAGGTACAATTCAATTGTATCGTTTTATTGCTTTTTAATTAGCTTGCTGACTATATGTTTTGTGATGTAGGTTGATGGTGGAAGATGATCAGATCTCTTTTAGATTTGATTCGTTAATGGTTGATGGTGTGGAGGATTACTCGCATCAAATTGCAGAGATGATAGGACTCAAGAATGAATCTAACTTCAATGAAGCTGGGGTGAGGCTATCAACTAATCTTTCAGTTACTTGGCGAAATCTTCATTCTTCAATCTGTATCTAATTTTGATCCATCGTCTTCGTTATGGTTAATATGAGGTGAATTACTGAGAACTAATTACTTTGTGTAAGAAGATTTTAAAATTTAAACTCACCTCTCTGAATCGTTATTTGACTAACTAAAAATACTAGAGATCCCAAAATTTTCAGCCAAATTCATGCATAGATTGACAAGCGAACTATGTAATGCACCAAAGTAAACTTCATTGATTTAAAGTGAAATTTGTTTAATTTTGGGAACTCTACTGCTCTTGATTCAATGTGTCCAACGTTTAAGCCTTAATTCATTTGGACCTTCTTTTTGTTACCTAAAGTATTTGATAAATAATGGCTACTTTACGAATTGCTTGGCTGGAGGCCATGATCTTGTGTTAGCATCGAATTCCTGCTTTTGCACTTCTTGGCTTTTACCTTGTGGGAAAAGGTTTCCTTGATAGTTGATATTCCTCTCTTTTAAAAGTGCAAAACTGCAATCTTAAAAAGCTTATTTACAAACTAAGAATTGTTTGGCTTGTATTTTGTCAAAAAAAAAAAAAGAATTGTTTGGCTTGTTAACTTCCACAATTTTTTCGATTTTGGTTATTCATAAAGAACTGACTACTACTGATTTAAAATACTACTTTAATTATCAAGAACCCGAGATGCCCTTGTGGCATAAATGTTATCTCTTGATACTAAAACTTATCACGTGAGTTACTGTTAATGTTCAGTAGCTCGCTAAGTGAGATTCCTCTTTATGTCAAAAGCTTGAGATTTTTCGATTAGTGGAGCACGGTTCGGTGCCATCCATAGGTTTATTTATATTTATGCTGCACAAAGTGAGTGGTTGTGGCAAGATTTTCCCACAATAATCTTTTAAAAAAAAAGAGATTCCTCAATTTTTTGTTCTTTTCGTTTTGTAACTTAGACCTGTATTTTGTATAGCATAAGCTTAAGTTTGCGTTTCAAGTCTTCATTCCAACGTTTACTCAAAAATATATCCATAATTTACAATATCAAAATTTTCAGTTACAAGCTTTTCATGAGAATGAGTATCTTATGTCCACTTAATTTATTTGCAAACTATACATCCTATAAAAAGCATTAAAGGATGCATCAACTACTGATGCGGCTAAATAGCTTGTAGCATCTACAGATAAATATGACAGTTTTTTTTTTTTGTATCCAGTAACCAAAAATATATATGTAATTCGCTGTTACAGGCTAATGACCAGTGGTATACAAATGCCAGTAGAGTGATTGTCATTAAAAAGATGCAATAATGCATTTTCTTATTGATTTATTTGATTTTGGAATCTTCTTATTATGGTATAGTTTATGTGGTTTTACCTTATCGGTGAATTCTTGGTAGGCTCCATTCTTAAGGAAGTTTTTTCCCTAAGTCATGAGATTTTTTTTCTATCTGCATAATAAACTGAGACTTTTTGGATGGGATTTGTTTCTGTAACAGGCCTCTTTCAATACATTGTGCCATATCTTTGATATTTTCAGTTATTTGGTCGTATTAATTCTCTATTGCTTACTTGAGGTTATTCCTATTGTGCTTTTACAAAAATTCATCCATTGCTTGTTTTAAAATTTTTAGCATGACTGAGTTTGGTCTTGAGTGGCAGGTTAGGAGTGTCCTTGATATAGGTTGCGGTTTCGGAAGCTTTGGAGCGCTTCTTTTCTCAAGACAGCTGCTTACTCTGTGCATTGCTGACTATGAGGAATCTAGTAGTCAAGTTCAAATTACTCTTGAAAGGGGGCTTCCCGCTATGATTGGCTCTTTTGCTTCAAAACAGCTTCCATTTCCATACCTTTCTTTCGATATGCTACATTGTGCCAACTGTGGTGTAAAGTGGGAGGCTGATGGTGAGGTTTCTACAATTTGTATACATAAATCTCAGCTTTATTTCATGGTGGTTTCCATTGAAATCTATCTCACACTATAGTTGGTCACAAGGCATCGTAAGCAGTAAACTAGTATCCATGATAGGATCCCATTCTGCATATAATCTAACCAAATAAACATCCAAGTTTTGCGAGAAAATTATGCTTCGTTTGTGCATGAGGTTATTTTGCTTTACCTGAGATGTCAAGTTCGAAAATTTATGTTCATGGCAGTATCTTTTACAACCCTCAGCGCACTGGCAAAAGCTATCTAGCTTTTTATTTTTTGACATTTCTCATTCAACCGTCTGTTGTTTAACCAGTATTTGTCTTCACTCGCCAACCAAATATAGTTCAAATATTACTCCAGAAACAGCCACCTTAATCTTGCTGCTCAAGATCTACTCCTGTAGGAAGTTTCCATGCGTATGCGTCATTTACCTTAGCAGTTGACATGAGCTCATGATGGCAGTACCTATTCTATTGGGATGTTCATATGATGATGATATGATGGGTATGATCTTGATGCTGACATTGCTATAATTTACTTCAGATGGTGTTTTCTTGGTTGAAGTAGACAGACTTTTGAAGCCTGGAGGTTATTTTGTTTGGACTGACTCTATGATCAGCCATAGGTCCTTACACGATGAAGACAATCAGAAAAGACGGACATTCATACGTGACTTTGCTAGCGATCTTTGCTGGGACATGTTGTCACAAGAAGATGAAACAGTTGTATGGAAGAAAACCAGCACGACCACTTGCTATACTGCACGGTATGCTGTTGGCCGCTTAATTACATGAGTTTTTTGTTTCTTAAACCAAGTAAACTAGTTTATCTTTGCAAACTTGTCACATGATGTTGTCCTCTAGAAAATCTGGGCCAGTGTTATGTGGAAGAAGCGATGATGTTGAATCTCCATACTACCAGCCACTAACTCCCTGCATAGCAGGAGCTAGAAGTCAGAGATGGATTCCCATTGAAGACCGCAGGCCTTGGCCATCTAAGGAGAAACTAAACACAACTGAGCTTGAGACTTATGGTAACACATATATACTCACTTTTGCTAAAATTGATATGGAATCATATAACATGCTTCTTGAATTTTAAGAATAATTACCATTCCTCAGATCTGCATGCGGAGGAGTTTGCTGAAGATGCCTTGAACTGGGACTCGATAGTTCACAATTACTGGTCTCTTTTATCACCCCAAATATTCTCAGATCATCCGAAACGACCTGGTGATGAGGACCCTTTGCCACCTTTCAACATGCTTAGAAATGTGCTAGACATGAATGCCAGATTTGGTGGGTTTAATGCTGCTCTATTGGATGCCGGAAAAAATGTCTGGTTCATGAATGTGGCCCCAACAAATGGTCCCAACTATCTTCCTCTCATCTTTGACAGAGGGTTTGTTGGTATTCAACATGACTGGTATGTTTTACTTTGTATGATTTTTTTTCCAGCTTTGGATTAAGCTTACATTTTTCATGAATCTGGCAATCTGCTATTAATTGCCGGTTTAATTTAGTAGTAAATGCTTCTATTGCCACCTAATTGCCTTCACCCTTCTGTATAATATCGATTTAGCAGCAGTGGTATGTTCATTTTATTCATTGACCTTCGAATTGTCTTTATCCATAGCTGCATCTATTTCCATGTTGTCCTATTTATCTACTTTACCAAGCATCTTATTGACTGACTTAAATAGCTGCCTTCTGTTGTTAGGTGTGAACCATTTCCTACATATCCAAGAACATATGATCTGATACATGCAGAAGGATTACTGCTTCTTGAATCGAAGCAGCAGCATAGATGCTCTACGCTACACATTTTTTTGGAGATAGACCGGATCCTTCGACCGGAGGTATGACTTGACTTATGGAACAAATTTTGAGAAATCATGCTTTTGAAATTCTCGTAGTGCATTAATTAATTCAAATTGAGATTATTATATGATGCTTATTAGAAACCATTTTTTCTTGCAGGGTTGGATTATTATTCGTGACACGGCCTCTCTAATTGCAGCAGCAAGATCAGTAGCAGTGCAGTTGAAGTGGGATGTCCGCGTGATAGAGCTCGATAGCAGCAGCAATGATGAAAAGCTACTTGTTTGTCAAAAACCATTCATTAGGAGACAACAATCGTAGACGAATTCTTTGAAGCCTCGGAAATCATAGATAATATTCTTTCGTTCCATTATTCGTTATGAGGATGCACAACGGCAATATCCAAGAATGTTAGGCTCCCAGAATTTCTCCCATAATTCCTGTATGAATTGAACCATATAATGCTCGAGCTATGATTTTGGAGGAATTTGTTTGGGAGAACATTTTCGGGAAGTTCTAGCATAACTCCTAGATGTTGAGAATCAGGTCATGTAATTACCCAAAGGAGTTGCCGGCATATATAGATAGTTAAATCTTCGTTGTTAAAATCATTTTTCGATATGAGCACGTGATCCCAAAATAAGTGTACCTTTTGTAATATATTCAACGTTGTTAGATCAACTTACTTTCCCTGAAAAATGAATGGTGCTAGACTTGTAATTTACTGTAGGTATTCGAAGTATATATTGCCAAATACCAGTATTGTGAGATGGAATCACATTACTTTCTTCAAAAATTGTATCAGAATTGCAGTTCATCAGGAGTCTCTGAATTCTGATATAATTAGAATCATATGCCGTGTATCAGAATATGTATGATACATATCATAATATATAACATATGTTTGATCCTAATTGTATTGATAGTCCTAATTTGTATTATAGCATTCAGGACATGTATCTAAGTGATTTGAAGGTCAAAGGTGAAATAATCATTTATTAGCAAACGTACGATGGTACAAACTCAAGTATGTGTAGAACGGGATTTTTTTTTTTTAAATATTATTATTTTAACAAAAAACTTATTAAAATAATGTTAAAAAGAATTTATTTGCCAAACTACGGTAGCGCGTGCCAAAATAACGTCACGTATGAATAGCGTTTTTTGAAAAAAAAAACGTTTTTCGTGCTGACTTATCAGAAAAAAAACGTCTTTTAAAAAACTGCTCTTCTTCTGGAAAGTGCGTTTTTTTAAAAAAACGTTCTTTTCTACTTAAAAAAAAGGTTATAATTAAAATAATATAGACGGAGAGCGTCTTTTCTAAAGACGCTCTTTCTCTCAAATTTTATTTCTCACTGCGGTGAAATCAATACACAAATTTTGAGATATTATATAAATTTTCGTCTATTTATTTGGCCTATTTTTAAACACTTTTAGAAAAAATTTGAAACTATAAAAATATAAGTTGAATGTGATTTACAACTTAGTAATTGAAATGGTGGTTTCAATTCTAGATAGAAAGCTGTCATGCCTTCGTAGTTGAGCTTTGGGGTTGTTACCGACGTATCCAGCTTGTTTCTGAATTGGAGTTTCGGAAGGTGCAGTTTGAAACAGACTCTTGAACTGATACAATGCTTGGAGTTGGAGTTCGTGCCGGAAATACAACACATGAATCTTATTCTTATACGTAAAGAGCTACCCAATAAGACCTGAGAGATAAACAGGGGCGGAGCCTTGCATGGGCAGGGGTCTACCATGCCCCCCCCCCCCGACCTCGCGGAGCGGCTCTCTGGCCGCCGTGGCCGGCCGCCTGGGACAGCTCTCTTCCGGCTGCCACGAGCAGCTCCGCCTCCCCCCCGACCGCGAGCAAAACCTTCCCCTAGCAGGGGCGCAAGGGGGGCCAACCGTGCTCGGCGCGGCTACGGGCGCCGGCCTTCGCACCGCTGCAGCGCATCTTTTTTTTTAAATAAAATACCGTTCATCTTCCTCGCCCTAACCGTTAATAGATAATGGGTCGCGCGTGTGACCCGTTATCTATAATTAACGGGTCGCGTTCGCGAACCGAATCGCGAACGCGACCCGAGCCAACAGGTCGCGTGCGGCACCCTTTTTTTTTAATTTAATTTTAAATAAACATACTTAAATATATGTTTATTTTAAATATTATATTTTCGTAATTTAAATATTTTAAAAATAGTGAATTATATGGATCGTTTTTTTAGTCTCGAAGTTGGAATTTATAGAAAATTTTGAATAACATTTCGTTGTATATAATTAATCAAAGAGTCTCTTAGTAGTTCTATTATGAATACCCAACAACAAATTTTATTTATTATATAGGTCGACTTATTTTTTTTTATATTCTACAACTACATTTTTTTTTCTTTTAATCTAAATCATCTCTTTTTTTAATTTTTATTTTCAAAAAGAAATTTTATTGGTTGTTACGGACTTTTGCCTCCCCCCCCCCCAGAAAACCAGGCTCCGCCACTGGAGATAAAGATCTAATATATTTATCAAGAAACAAACTAGGTTGCTAATCATTTAGCTAGGTGAGGGGTTGCCTTTACCTTATAGTTTTTAGTATTTAGATTATGATACGCAAGAGGCTAAGTGCCTCCTTTATCTTGATATATGTAATTTTGGTTCCATTGAAATTATAAAGATTTAAAGGATTCCGCTCTTTGTTTTTAGGGATAATTGCATATCAGCCCCCCCCTATTTTGGGGTTTCGCAAATCAGCCCCCTGAAACGCGTTTTCGGAGGGCTGATTTGTAAAAAAAAAAGCAAATCAGCTCCCGAAAATACGTTTTCGGGGGCTGATCTGCGCAAAAAAGAGAAACGAGGGGCTGATACGGCAGAACCCCTTTTTATTTACTAAAAGGACAATTTATTTATGACAATACTAAAAATCAACTAAAATCAAGTTCAATTCAAACAGTATAAAATTTAACTGAAGCAGTTTTAAGTTCAAATAAAGTAACACTATGAGATTTGACGGATCAAGGAACAGATTTTTCGTTTTTTGGTTATCAGAGAAATTGTAACCAAGTCATCAAACGGTTTAATGAAAAAAAAAAAAAACTTGCACCCTAAAAAAAAAAATCTAAATATGGAATGTATCCAAATAATATGAAGTCCATGATTTGAATGTTGTACTTCACTTATTTTGGCACTAGCCTTTCCTACCCTACCTATGACAAAAATATACTTGGGAAAAATACCAAATCAGCCCTCCCCCCTTTTCAATTCCCATACCATATCAGCCCATCCTCTCCAAAACAGCCCAAATCAGCCCCCATTCACTGTTTACCCTTTTTTTTTGACAAAACTGTCCTTTTGTTGCCGACACCGAAATCATCTATTTAGAAGTATTTTTTGAAAAAATGTTGAACATAAAAGTTATAGATCTCGCCGAGATCTACAACTTTCATGTTCAAACTTTTTCCAACAAATGCTTCTAGGTAGGTGTTTTCGATGTCCTAACTATTTGTAGCAATTTCGGGTCGGGTCGGGTCGACCCGTTATGCTTCCGACCTCAAAAACATAACTTTTGAAGTATTTTTTTGAAAAATTTTCAACATAAAAGTTGTAGTTCTTTCCGAGATCTACAACTTTTATATTCAAAGTTTTTTCTGAGGTCGCTTCTAAATGTGTGATATCGGTGTCCGAAATGTTAACGGGTATAGGGGTAATTTCGTCCGAAAAAAACCCCAAACAGTAACCAGGGGCTGATCCGACCTAAATTTGAAATGGGAGGCTGATTTGGGATGTTTTCAACAGTTAAGGGGCTGATTTGGGATGTTCTCTCTATTATACTTTATCTTCAATAGACCATATTAATTGTAGGGGCAATGATCGGCAGGCCCCTGGCAGGGCCTGCCGATTCCGATTCAGCCCCCGCTATCCGATCCGCGGGGGCTCAAAAAACGAGACAACCTAATACCTCGGTTTCGGTCAATTTTTTGAAAAAACTTTCAACATGAAAGTTGTAGGTTTTGACGAGATCTACAATTTTCATGTTGAAAGTTTTTCCAAAAAATATTTCTAAATAGATGTTTTGGAGGTCGGAAGTTTAACGGGTTCTGAAATGTCACGTCAAAATCCGTTAAGCTTTGGAACTTCAAAACACCTATTTAGAAGTATTTTTTGGAAAAACTTCCAACATAAAAGTTGTAGATCTCGTCAAAATCTACAACTTTTATGTTGAAAGTTTTTCAAAAAAATACTAATATAATGGTCAAAACGGAAATGCACATTTTACGAGAGATGGACATAAACAGTAACCAGGGACTGAATCGGTAGAGGTTTGTAAAGCAGGGGCTGGGGAGACATTAACCCTTAATTGTATGGTCCATGGTTTTTTGTGTCATTAGTATTCGTGCCGGATGGTACGTGCCTATTCCAATAATTATCGGTACGGCACTAACCGGAACAGTCTATGCTAAATAATCTTATACTTGAATTTTTTAATTAATTTTTTTTTTTATTTTTAAAAAATAATAAATAAGTATATATAAGTACGGTTGGCACAATAGTATTTGCACGTGCTGAGATCTGAGTTTAACTGAAACTTGGTTCGGTACACAAAACGTTAGTATAGCTGCTGACAAATAATTGGCCGAAAGTTCTTACAAACATTATACAAGACAAAAATAAAAAGTTTGAGATAACTACAAATCAGCCCCAATCTCTGGCCCTCTACAAATCAACTCCTCATAATTTTAAGTTATAAATTAATTCTTCTGCTGCTGAAGCGGCAGGATGTTGCACTGTCAGTGGCTGCCGGAGGGCTAATTTGCAAATTAATCTATGGAGGGGGTTGATATGTACGAAGCTAAATAGATTAGGAAATTACAAATCAGTCCTCTATAACGGTTGCGCGTTTCAGCCTTCGAAAATACAAAAACGGGTGAAGTGGCGGCACGCGAGCGCGCCACATCAGTATAAAATACGTTTTCGGGAGCTGAAATGCAAGACGTAATTTTTAGGTGGCTGATATGCAATTATCCCAAAAAGATTTGAGTTCTTAAGATACGTAAGCTTGAAAGCTCTCTGTTGCTAATTGACATCCATTCGGTCCCTAGAGCTATAAATGAATGTCCATTCACAAATAAAATTAAAAGCACAGTTATTTATTCTGATATAACTAATTTTCTTTTTGGGTGCAGGCTCAGATTGTTAAAAAAGTCCATTTTTAATGGCATTTTTCTAAAATTATTGAATTGCTAGTAATACAGTCCCATTCTATCAATAAATGAATGAATTACTCATGTGCTTAATATCAGGCAATGTGCATCAGCTTAGAAGCACTCCAAAACTTTCACTAAAGTTTTAATATTGCCACTCACATAACTGCTAGCGGCGGAGTGGTTAGAATTATTTCTCACTGTGATATTGGTACGCATTCGAATCATGCAAAAAATAAAATAAAATAATCATCCGCTAATAGCACGGGTATGAGTACGTACGTAGTCCTCCTATTATTTGAAAATAATCATCACGAATTAGCGAGAATCAGAAGTAGCCTTATATCCTTATGTTTGCCTTTACTCACATAACTCGAGTAATTTATGTTGGTGTCCAACCAATTAAAAACTTTTATACTAGTTGGATCGACTGAATCGGCCAATTTAAGGGGTCAGACTGCTGACAGTTGGTTCAACCAGTTTGATTTTTTATTTTAAAAATGTTGTTACGAGGGTTCAAATTATTGTTTCGATGCAATCTTCTATTTATTTAAGTTCAAGTTTGCTCCTTTTCACTCCATCAAACCGGTATAATATCATCTAGTTTAACAAAAATAATAATAAATTTAAAGTTCAACTAAAAGTTCAAATAAAAACAGGAGCAATAAGAGAGGGACAGTTAACACTTTTTTTTTCTGTTTTTACTTGTAACAAGTCATCAAATGGTTTTATGAAAAAAAAAAAAAAAAAAAAAACATGCAAACCCTCCTTGAAAGTCTAAATATTAGGCATTTTGTAAAAAATGTCCCCTAAAATCACTTTTAGCTGAAGAATACCCATTTAATTAGGCTTTTAATGTCACTTTATGATGTAAAAAGACGAATATACCATCATCTTTTTTTTTTGAAAGAGCAACTTACTGAATCATGCCAAAATGTTCATATAGTTATATTTAAAAAAAAATTGAATATAAAGAAGACAAATTTTAATATGTTCTACAATTTTGTATTGAAAAATTTTCTTAATAAATATATCTAAATAGGTATTTTAGGGCTTCGAAGTCCGTACTAGTTATAAAATTTTTTTGATGCCCAAAAACATAATTTATAACTTTCTAAAAAAAAAGAATATAAAAGTTGTGGAGCACGCAAAAGTCTCTTTTTTTTATTCAATTACTTTTCAAAAAAATATCTATACAAATGTTAATTTTATAAGTATACGAACGATAGTATTTTATTCATTTAAGCGTTTCAGCGAGCATTAAAGTACCAAAACTGATTAGAAGACACTCTTCGACAAACTACTCATAAATATTATATGTTCCTCGTATGTTTGTTTCCAAATAATCTGAAGTCTCCATGATTCGGATGTTGCACTTCACTTTTTTTGGCACTGCTCTTTCGCATGGCAAAGCTGTACTTCATGGAATTGTACTCGCTATCTATTTACACGATATTTCCTCTTCAATAAACCATATTAATTGTATAGATTTTTTTTATTAATCAACCCCTGTTTTTATATTTTTTCTAAATTTGTCCCTACGTTGCCGATGTGGAAACTTTAAAATAGGGGGCAGCCGATTGGTAACAACATTCAAAAGGGAGCTTATCTATATTGTTCCTTAATTTTATAGCCCTGAAAAATTATTAATTGGTTGAAATAAAAAAGTCTCAGCACTCTTCTGAAGAGTTACCAAAAGACAAAAAGGGGGGAAAAAAAAAAGAGCTCAGGAAAAGTGAATTTGAATTCTAGTCTGTAAGTTTTGAATGCTCTGAGATTCCAATTGACAACCATCAGGGTGGCCAGAGCGATAAATGAATGAACTTTCCGAAATTTTGATAAAAATTATAACCATTACTATCGGAAATTTTGATTACAATCAGTCACCCGATGACGTACATCAAAATGCATGAATTATACATTCCTATAAACAATTTGTAACTCATTTTATCACGGCCATCAAGAACTCCTGATGAAAGACGCTCTAAAATCATCAAATTGGTACATGTAGATTATGCAGCCCTGTTCTATTCATAAATGAATGCATTATTCATGTGCTTAATCATCTAGCACTGCACATCTGCTAAGAAAAAATCCAAAAAATATAGCTAGATATCCGAAAATTTCATAAAAAAAAAAAATAAATAAAAAAAAATAAAAAAGATCAGATTTATGCAGATCAAGCCATAATTCATTCACTTTGAGAAAGACATATTTAGCTGTACTCCATGAATGATTTTGCCACAATTTCTAGAGTAAACTCTGGAGCTCTAGTATTTATTATAATAATTCAGTAAAAATTCTGGTGCTCCCAAGATGGACTTATTTCTTGGAGGATGAACGGTTGTGTCTGGTCTTTGATGATCCTTGCTTGCTACTACTTGATCCTCTGTGTACCGATGAGCTCAAAGTTTGCGACGACCTTCTAACCGTCCTTCTCCGAGAACTCCAAGAACTACCCCGAGCGCGGCCTTAGCAACACTATCTTTTGCCACCTCTCTTACCCTCTGAGGCTTAATAGACTGTTTGTTAAGGTACACCAAATGAGGGAGGAGTCCGCAAACGGCCCTGCGGAGTTGATCATCGCCGATGTTGGATAGAATAGGGTTTCCAACGAGGTTGAGGGCTTGGAGGGTGCTATAGTTGGCGACGAGTTGACCCAGAGCCTTTGTTGTTGTGATCTTGTTGAAGCTCAAGTCAAGTACTGAAAGCTTCAAGAGACGGTGCAATCCTTCGACGTCGCTGATCTTGTTCCCGGCAAGATACAATTCCTTGATTAGAGCGCAGTTTGATAATCCTGTATCGAAACATTATGACAATCACAGCATGGCTCAAACTTACTCTCTATAATGAAAAAACAAGAGATCTCAGCCTGTTAATTACCTCAACTACTTTACAGATCACTATGTCGTGACGGGAAAACGGTACAAAATAAATTAAAAAAAAAAATTGTGTATACACAATCAGAACACTTTTTCTCCTAGCTTTCCTACATTGTGGACCATAGAACTCAAACTTACTAAAATTACAATCTCTTTGGTCTCCCAAAAAAAAAAAGTAAAAAGGATCATCTCATTGATGGCTCGACTGTGCTTGTATTAGATTTACCCTATTTTGCTATACTTATAGACCAATGTAACTCAAACTTACTGAAGCGCTTCATGTTAGGGACCAGTTGCGAGCATTAACCTCTTAGGCCGAGGGTCCTACGGAAATAACCTCCTTTAGGACATAGCTGCGTACATCTACCCTTTCTAAACCACGCTGCGGCGGGACTAACAAATGGGATGTTGTTGTTCGCAGCCAAAGAAAAAAAATGAAGTGTTGATCCGGTCCCCAAGAAAACTTTAGCACGTATGGTCTCTCCAAAAAACAAAATAAATATATTCAAGATCTCTTTGTTAGCTCAACTGCTCTCGTATTGTAACCCTGCTTGTAGAGACCAATCGCCTATCCATGTTTTCATTTAATCCCCTGCATTTTCACTCACGCACCTAGCCGCCTTCATCACGAACAGCAGAACACAACCTCACTGAAATTATACATGCTAGGGACCGAATATTCACTAATTCCTTGGATGTCCAAGAAGTGACGTAGCGGTCCCGAATCTTCTCTTTCTTTGCTTCTTGATTTTCGTATTTACTTTCGAGTTTTGCTAACCAGAGAAACACAGAGAGACCAAAATATGAAGCTCTAACATAACTCCAGAGGTGTTAGGGTCCTTGCTAACCGAAGCTGGGGAGTTGTTGCGTGTTAGCTTGATTACTCCAATATCTAATGCGTGTGGTATTTCAAGATAAAAGAATTTTATAAGACTTAAGCATAGCTACCAAATAACTCTGAGCTCAAGTTCTTTTCAGGTGCGCCACATTATTTCAAGCCTAAGTTACAAAGTTGATACAAAATGGTGTCACAATGGAGGCTCAATTTGAAATGCAAGCAAGATAATGCTGACGAAGATGATTAATATCATTCTCCAAAAAAAAGGCAAAAATGGTTAATATTACTCACCATGACCAATTCTTGAGATCCTGTTATAGCTTAGATTGAGAACCCGCAATCTTGTGAGTTCCCTTAAGCCCTCAATTGTGGATATTTTATTTCTTGACAAGTCGAGTATGTGAAGGCTCTTGGGCAATGATCCAGCAGAAATGTGAACTGTGATCACATAAAATTTTTAGAAAACATTTACACAGATAAATTTAGCATGCAACATTTTACGAAGGGATACCTATGAAGTTTGCCGAAAGGTTGACGGCTCGTAGGCTTGAGAAAGCTGAAATTGAAGGAATAATCTTCAAACCCATTCCAGAAATATGAGCCACGGTAGAGAAGGAATTCAAAGATTGGATGACTGCGTTTGCTTGAGTCACCTCTTCTGGCACTCTTTTCTCAACATGAAAATAATTCTTTCCAGAAGATTCCCCGATCTCAAAAGAATTCACGAGAGGCAAGTCTTTTGCTTCTTCATCATCGATATGTTCATCGTTAACAGGACAGAAATTATTATCATTGAGACTATTAACCCAAGCATTCACTCTGTCAAAAGGAGAAGCAGAAGCAGCAGCTGAAAATGCCATCCATTGGTTTTGGTGCCATAAATCAGCCTTTATCTCATTCTCATTCTCCTCTAAAACTTTCTTGTCTCTTGAATTAGGCTCAAGCGTATCCGAAGAGTAGCCAGCCCTCGGATTGGAATTATTATTAGTAATTTCATTATTATAAAAAGAGCTCTGGGAGGTGGAAACTAAAGGCTTATGGAGATTACGGTGGCTCCATAAGAAAAGCTTCCACCACAGCTTTCGGCTTCTGGAGGGTAGCACTTGGCTAGATGAGCGCTTCTTAAGCATGACTTTATCAGCACTGCATTTAGAAACCACTGAAAGTGGACTTCCGTTAAATCTGTGCATGAGGATATCTCCATCGGCATCCCCGAGTAGAAATTGGAGGTCATTGTAAGAATGGGACCTCTCCGGAGATGATGTTAGCTGGCTAATACTCCTCTTAGTTTCGATGTTTGAGCAAGAACGTTGAAGCTTTGGAGAAGAGCCCCATAAAGGTGTGGTTTTTGCAATTCCTGGATCACTTACGTGGCCACTTTGCACAGCAAGCTCCGGGGTTAGGGTTATTCTTTCATCCCCTTTCTCCAACTTTTGATCAAATTTACAAATATTAGATCCATCCGAATCTTGAAAACTTACTTCCTTACTACTCTCTGCAAGAGCCTGAAGATCGACATCAGAGTAGTCTCTCTTCAATGACAGAATCTCATCGTGCTCATCACCGCCCTCATACGCCAACTCCACTTCTACTTTTGATCTGACAGAGTTCTCATCAATTACTGGATTTTCTTGGGATTTTTCAATTTCGCATGATTTGCTTCCCTTATTAATTAAATCCTTTGAATCATTTGCAGCAATACCCTTTGCTTCTTTGTTCACAGATTGGTGCACACAATCTTCGGGATTTACCTGCAACTTAATGTCTATAGGATTTGGCAAGCCCTATACAACAACAAAAAAAAAATAACAGTTAAAGTTCAGTTCACATATAAATACTTTGCAATCTAGATATCCAAAGTTTCAACTCACTTTTGACTTTCTCCTCCTCCCGATATTGAATGTAGGAAAACAAGCAAAACTTGCCATTTCTGAGATTTACAGTCACAAACTCAATCAAACAGTAGCAATGATGCTCCTATTAAAATCTTCAAAATACTACTACGCCTATCAAAGTCTAAGTAAGATATAATCAAACTCAATTTTTTTCCTTTTCAAAAGCCTCAGTTAGCCATTATCTATCGGAGATCCTTTCAGCAAACGACATATTCGCCAAACGAGAAGAGTGGAGATTGGAACTGAGAAGAGAGGAAGCAAAGCATCCTCCTTAGTCCACACCTTTCTCAAGGTGCAAGGAGGAAAGGTACCAGCCAAGGCCAGAGTGATAGGAGCGTTCTAGTATAAGCTAAGATCCTTAGTGAATCCGTCTCTGAACCTGCCCCTGCATTTGAAACACATATTAAGATATTTAAAATATATTAAAATATGACAATCCATGTTGACTTAAGAGGATATTTAATAAAATGGACAGATAAAAAATAAAAATCATCTAATAGTTTATCATAATTAAACAAAAAACACAAACAGCCAAACTATAAATTATTAAAAGCTACTTAACAAAATGGAAGGATAAAAAGAAACGCTGAACACGAACGAGAACATCAACCTAGTGAAAGTTCCACCCGAGCGGAGTCTGGGGAGGGTAAGATGTACGCAGCCTAGCCCCTAAGAATGTTGTTTCCGTAGGACCCTCAGCCAAAAAGACCAACATACAAAAACAATCACAAAAGTACGCAGAGCAAAATTTCAAACTAGACCACGCGCAAAACATTCAAGGGAGGATGAACAGAACAAGTACGCGACAAAAGGGGTTAAAATTAAACAACGAGAAAAAAGAATAAGGGCACCACAAGGTCAACACGCATCAAACCCAGACCCTAAGCCATCTAAAGAATGGGATCCCTAATACGAACTCTTCGGTGCCACTCAAGTCGATCGTTAAATCTTCCTAAGTTCTAAATAGGCAAGATCCTGCTAAATAGTTTATCTTAAACTCTTTTCTTGCCTCAATGTTCGTTTCAACTCGTTAGTTAACCAAACCAAACCATTCTATATTCTCCGTGTCACAAGACCAAACTTTTACAACCGCATTTTTCTTATCTTCTATAGAAGCCACGCGGTTTTTGTCTGACTATCTCATTCGGATTCCGTCTTCGATAGAGAAAACACATGCAACATCCTCATCTCCGCTAAGCTCGTCTGTGGATATGCTAACACTTAACCAGCCAACATTAATGCCATACAACATAGCTGGCCTTACAGGGTTACAATAATACTTTCCCTTTAGTTTAGAAGATAACTTCCGATCATATAGAATTCTCGATGTTATTTTCCGCTTGTATCATCCTCATTTAATTTGATGGCCAACATTATTGTCTATTTCTTGTTTTCTTACCGAATAGAATCCAAGTACTTGAAACTCACCTTATACTTTCTCTTTCCAACTTTAACTCAACCTATCATAGTGTTAATATGGTTAAACTTGCATTCCATATACTCAAGTTTGGACCAGCTTAGCCTTAAACCCTTTTGATTCTAATGTCACTCCCCATTGATACAGCTTTGGGCAAATCCCTTTCTTTGTACCATCTGCAAATAGGTATGTACCACGAGATGTCAACTTGAATTTGCCTAATCAACTCATTCATAATACAATAACCCCCCAGTATAAAGTCGCACCTGAATGGGTTCTAGGGAAGGTAAAATATACGTAACCATACATCGAACGAGGCTATTCATGGAGAACTCTCGGCCTAGAAAACGACCGCTCAAGCAAACAGGCATACTAGCACAAGCAAACCAATTCAGAAAGCACAAATTCAAACCGCACACTCAAACACGCAATGAGACAATGCACATAGCGAATAAGCCTTAATAAACCCAAAAACGAGTACAGTAAAACAAGCAACCAAAAGAGCGGGAGAAAAATATGTAAAGAAAACCAAACTCCTAAGCAACAGTGTCAATAACACAAATTTTTCGACGCCACTCCGCACGATGCAACTCATTAATAATCAAGGAAATAAAAAAGGATGCAAGGTTGAACCTTGGTGGGGGTAATGTAATGGGATGCGCTTCAAAATCACCCTCGGTCATCCTAAAGTACGTAACAAAGTTCTCGTACATAAGCAATAGCAAAATTCAGAATAACCTTCACCTCCTCATTCCTTTCACCATGACCAAAGCCATCATGGAAGGATATGTAGCTCTCCGCCTCGTTCCTCACATGCCTATTCAGGTCCCCTACGCCTTTCTTAGATGGGATATTCTGAAACAACTAATCAAGATCCTTCAAAGAATTTTGCCTTGACTTGTTCTTGCAAACAGCTCTGGGGTGTGTACACATTGAACATATTAATGAATTTTGCTTCTACCGCCAACTTAACAACGATGATCCAATCTAAAAATTTCCTGATGTCGACGACCTCTGCCTTCAATTTACAATCTAGGAGGACTCCAAGTCCTTTCCCCCTTCACCTTACTTAAACATCATAAACTAAGCACATCAACATTCTTCACCTTAGAACAAACCCATTTAGTCTCTGCAGGCACACAATACTGATTTTCCTCCTCTTCCTCTTGGCCACCAGCTTGAAACTCATGCAAGTGAGGGAGCCAACATTCCACATGCCAATCCTTAAGGAACGTCCAAATAAAAAAAAAATACCACTCATCCAAAATTATCATATTTTGCAACTTCTAAAACGAAATAAATCAAGTGATTACCTCTTAGGTTATTGGTATCGAGTTTATCTAGGAATAGAGAGGTCTCAAGTTCGATTCTCGCTTGCGACTTGGAAAAAATTTGTAAGGTAGTTCTCTTGCTCAATATCGCACAAAATATCCACTGTGTGCAACAGTCTCTGGGCTTCGGTTCAGTTGTCCTCTCAGATGGAGCTATGTCACAAAAGTGGATAGAGTACTGACTGGGGTAAATAGCCATAATAGTCATCTCCAAAATATAAAATGAAATAACTCAATGGAGAAAGGAGAAATTAACTTGTTCCATCAGCTCAACTTACAGGCGATAGAAACACCTAATGAACAATCATTAAAAACATTTAAAAAAATGGCCTTTTTCGTATCTAAATCTCTATACTTAGGGAGACTCATCCTGCCAAATTTTCCAACTTAAACTTCACAAGAAACTACCTTGAAAAGACGTGAAAATAATTTGGAAAGATGGATTAAGAAAAATCACTGTTAACTATCTCAATTACTAATAAATCGTATCTAATTTTCTAAGACAGCTTCCTCATACTCAGTAATAAGATAAAGAATAAAAATTACTTAAGGTATTATGTTCAAAAAGCTCTAATTAACAAGCGTACATGAATGGAATGTAACAAAAAAAAACCCAAAAATCACTTTTCTATTTAAACTCAAGTTGACATCTCATCCAAGTCGAGGGAAAAAGTTAAGAAAAAAAAAATTCCTCTATTAAAAAGGCCATATTCGTAAAGGATGACTAATATGAAATGGCCAAAAAAAGAATTTTAGACGGAAATATTGCCTTAAAAAGGTTTCAAATAGGAAATACAAGGAAATTAAGGGAATGGAAAGAAGAAAAACACATCCAATAGATAGCAGAGAGTAATGAAAGCTATGCATGTCAAATCTATGCATGTTAGATCAAAATGAATGGGAGAAACAGGGAAGAAGTAATCGAATCTGAGATAAGCCAATCTATAACTATTTAATCTAATAGGGAAAAAAAGAACGTAGTTGATTGGATCCATCAATAACTCAAACAGAAACTGAGCAGTATCATTCTCCGCACAGCAGAAATGATAAACTTTTATAGAAAAAGCGTAGTTATTTCCATCAGATTCAATCCCAAAAAAAAAGAAAAAAAAAAAGAAATCCAACTCGAAAAGCTCAAGTTATTCTAAATTTCTAATCAGTTTGCAAGGTATAGCATACAAATAACCAAAATTAGAAAATGAATGAACAAAGCACATACTCCGAAGACGTTCGAGGAAATGCCTAAAAGAGAAAATAATGCAATTACCTTCAGCAGAGTAGCCAATAGTCTTCCTCTGGTCTGAAAACAATTGAATCAACAGATAAAAATCACAAGAAAAAAAATAACAATATGCGTGCGTATATATATTCCTTAAAGAGAGAAGACGGAACAAAGCAATCTGCGGTTGAATTTGGGGGAGGGGGTGAGAATAGAAGCGTCTGCAAAATTAATTAAATATGAAATAAATAAATAATAAAATAAATAAAGGGGAGGGGGATGAAGAAAGAGCGGTGGGGGGCGCGGCTCCCCTGATGCTGAGGCATCAGGGTGTAGGAATTCGGACGGCCGAGATCGGCCGATCCGTAATAATACGGATCTCGAGATTTCGTATAAAACTTTCGTCGACTTATTTGACCTATGTTTAAGCATTTTAAAAAAATTTGAACTACAAAGTTATATATTTTGATGAGATCTACAACTTTGTATTTGAAACTTTTTCGAAAAAATGCCAAAATACATACCGAAATGATGATTAAAAGTTTGAATCATCATTTTGGTATATAGTTTGGTATTTTTTGAAAACGTTTCAACTACAAAGTTGTAGATCTCATCAAAACCTATAACTTTGTAGTTTAAAGTTTTTTTCAAAAATGCTTAAAAATAGGTCAAATAAGTCGACGAAAGTTTTATACGAAATCTCGAGATCCGTATTTTTACGGATCGGCCGATCTCGGCCGTCCGTTTCCTACACCTTGATTCGGCCGAATCAGGGGAGCCGCGCTCAGCGGTGGGTGAGCGTTTTGTTTGCGCTGCCCCTCTACGTACGTTACTTAATCATGCTCGTGCCGGCTAACGTACGTGCCAGGTCATTCTTAAAATCTTTTTTTTTTAATCTAATTAAATTGTGTTTATATTATGCTTCGAATTATACCATTTCAGGAAAATAAATTCGAAAGCGGCCAGCTTTGCTGTTTTAATAGTTTCTAATCTATCTATATATCGAATAATGTTATTGAATCCGAATATTTAATATATAAAAGTGTTCAATTTTTTTTTTTTCACGTCAAGAATCGATAAATTTATAATTTATAAGAACTAATTTATAAGTTCTTTAGCTATAATGTGTTGATCTTATATTATCAACGTTTATGATTTTATATTATCAACGTACTCTATATCAACGTTTATGTTATTATATTATCAACGAACTCTATATAAACCTCTATATAAACGTTTATGATCTTATATTATCAATTTTACATATATTCATAACATAATAATTTATGGATTACTTTATTTTTATCTTACGTAATATGATATCTGAGCGATAGATCATTGGACTTCTACGCAAGAAATATCTATTTAGAAGTATTTTTTTAAAAAAAATTTAACATAAAAATTATAAATCTCATTAAGATCTACAACTTTCATATTAAATTTTTTTTTCAAAAATACTTCTAATAATTATTTTGAGAGATTGAAAACAACACAAAAAATAATTAAAATGAGATACTGTAGTATAAAAAAAAGTTAATGTGAGGATTTGCGATTGATTTTATTTGTAGGTCTGAAATGAAATGATATTAAAGTTTAATATAGGGAGTGCAGTACAATTTTCCGTATTTTTAATAGCATCAATAGATTAAATCAATTATGAGAGACATAAATTTTCACAAGTTCACCATCTAACATGTACAACCGCTAATATGGATCTTACAATCACCTTGATCTATTGGATTTGTTGAAAATCCAAATTTTTCTGAAAAAAAGTGTTCCTTCCAATCAGTATAAATGATGTCTAATTAATTATTAATTGCATTATTTGCATAACTATTAGTCCTTTAGCTTTTGTCTTTTATAACATATATACATTAATTGATTCTAAAGTATACTAGCTAGCAAGGACAAAATTGTCAATATATCAACATTCTGCATAATTAAAATAATTATTTTAGTTTCTCCAAATAATTATGCGATGCCACGTCAGTAGGCACAGAGGACTAACTGAAAATAATATGGCTGATATGTAGTTGTCTTTTTTTTTTTTATAGAAAATAATAGTTTCTTATACAATACCTACATTCAATCATTAAGTTTTTAAATATAAATTATATTCTCCAACAACTAATATTCTAAATGATTAGGCTGCATGAACTGAATTATGTTGAATTGGTAATCACCATAGAGGTGCATATGGGACAGGTGTTAGGCAATGTCAAGGTGAAGCATCAACCACTATATAAATATTTTAAGAACATTTATTATTCAACTTTTGATTAATTATTATAAATTAGTTGCTCTCTCACCGAAAAAATATAATGTTATTAGTCGCGATCTTCGGGTAGTGCAACCATTAATAACCAAAAGTTTCAATATCATAATATGAGTGGCCTACCTCGGTTTGCACCATATATAATACGATGCATCTCTGGTAATCTTATTTCTTTTCTTTTATATTATATTTAAATAAAGAAAAAGATTAAGAGAGATTCACTCAAGAAAAAAAACAAAAAAAATTGTTAGGATATGTATTCCTTTTCTTTCTTTTTATTTACAAACATTAGACGTCGGCCTGAAAGAAACCAAAATGAACAAAAAGCAGAAGGCAAAAACAAAAATAAAAAATAGGCTAGAGAGCACCAAATAATTGTCAAGTTTATCTCCGTAGGTCTATAGATGATCGAAGTCCTGGCTCGTTCACGGGCACGGGCCGAGAGTTGGCTTGCATCGTCTATTGCACGGCCACCCAATTTGGCCCGTGCAGCCCCGATCACCGGCTCGGCTCGGCCTACACAGGTGCATTTTACTGAAAATAAAAAAGCAATGATGCCGCTGCTGAGCGCTGGCAGCAATAGTGCTTCCGGCTGCTACACATGACGGAAATTTGAGAAAAAAAAAAGAGATAAAAGATACCAATAGTGTGAGCTAGTTTGCGGTCCAACACACAGGCTGACTAGGTCCCATATGAAGTCGACGGGCTAATTTCAGGCAATTAACTCACACAACCCAGTCGTTCGGGTCACCTGTGATTCGTATGGCCGATGCTATAGGCCGAACTACAGCATGCACGGTCAGTGTGGACCGTGATTCAGCCTATACGGTACGGACATTTTTTGCATCTCTATCCAGTACCCCAATTCATTCATTACCTCCATCATTGAATAGCACTAAAGCCTACTGTACGCAGCATGGAGGATTAATGCTCATGCAAGAACACTTGTATTGAAAATGAAGGAAATTATCAAATAAAATTTGATATAGCATTCTTCTCAAAAAATAATAAATAATAAATAAATAAAATAAAATAAAATAATTCTAAAAATTGATATAGCACTCAGCTAAAATGTCATGTGTCTGCGGAGTGGATCGAAAACTTTCGCAAATGGACCAAAGTCTAGGGGCTGAATCGAGATCACCAAATAAAATGAATTTCTGAAGAATCAGTCAGCATCTGCAACTGTTGCGAGATCGTGCGGTGACATGCGTCAGAAAAGTTGTTGTCCAAGAAACGTGGGATGCCACATGACAAGCTGAGGGCAAAGTTGAACGCTCAACTCACGATCTCAGCTAGATCCACTTCTTTCGTCATGACCGTAGCATCAAAGTACTGCAGAGAGTGCCTACAAATAGCTATGTAGGCTGCTGGCGCGCGGGATCAAGCATTCGAGACTTGAAAGATATAAGAGAGTTAGTGAAAATTCTGCAACCAAGAACGACGCATGTCTATGATCTCAGCCCCTAGAGCGTAAATGTGAGTTGTACTTTTTATTACTTAAGGGCTATTTACTTCGTAGTAAAAAATAATAAGTGAGAAATGGATCAACATCCAATGCGGCTGATGGATAATGGTTAGAAAACGGCGACGATAGCAACATTAGAGGTGGTGCATCATGAAGGTTTTGAATTTTTATCTTAAAAGAGAGAGGAGAGAGAGAGGAGAGAGAGAGAGAGAGAGAAGTTGGTGAATAGCGAGTGAGAAGTTAATGAAAATTAAGAAGAAGATGAGAAGTGAAAAAAAAGAAGAAGAAGTGATGGGTGAGAAACTAAATAAAAAGTGGACGAAAATAAATAAATAAAATTTATGTTAAATAAATTGTTAATTAATTCTATAAATAAGTAAATATTATTAAAAATAATTTTATTTAAATGAATTATTTATTTATATGCAAATATTTATTTTTATAAAAATAAATATTATATATAAGTTATCATTTGATATAATTTGTTATTATGATTAATTATCATAAATAATAACTTATTTCAATAATTTATTAATTTATAAATAATTACTATGTAGATAAACATTATATTTATATATATATATATAATATATATGTATGTATGTTATTACAAATAAATTTTATTATAATGTTGTACATATCTACTAATGATTAGTAATACTAGTTAAGTTTTACCACTTCACCCACTTCCTTAGAAAAAGCTATAAAGTAAAGAATATAAATTTTGAACTAAAATCGAGAGCCGGAAAAGCGGGTGAAACTGAGTTCTCATTCACCATAATCACTTCTCAGTTCTCGGTTCCGGTCCAAGTAAACAGCGAAAGTGAAATCTTATTTTTCATTTTCAAATTCTCAAAATGATGAAAACAGAGAAAGTGATATTTTAGTTTCTAGTTTCTCTTTCTCAAGTTCTAAATGAAATAAAATAGTGAAAAATAATTTTACTACTTATCATAATGAAAAAAATAGCGAAAACAATTACACCACTTTTCATCGCGCGTAAATGCTCATCGTTTTACCTCGATTGGTACCGAGTGTTTCAACGAAAAAGTGTGCTGAGTGTATGCTTGTTTTCGCTCATCCAAACCACCTCAGCCTTCGCCCATTAATTACATTGTCTCAGGCCAAGTCTAGATCAAAACTATTAATTATATAATCAATTTTATTGGATAATTCCATATCAGCCCCCGATAGTTTGAAACTACCATATCAGCCCCTTTCAGCCCCTGAAAATGCGTTTTCAGGGGCTGATATGGTATCGACTTCAAAATAGGAGGCTGATATGGTATTATCCGAAAAAATAAAGGGAATACTTTTACTCATTAATTTGATTTTTGATCATATATTAGCTTTATAAGTAATTTATATTTGCTAAAAGTTGTGTTGCCAGTAGATGCTAATAGCTAGGGGTGAAAGCGCATCATGCTGCTCAAGAGTAACTCGTCCTTGAACTCACTTAAGAAAAAAAATTATGAAAAAAGTTAATAACTCCAATGAAGAAGATATTAGCGAATATTGCTTTAATAGTTTAAACGTATGAAATTATTGAAAATGATTCGTATAAAAGTTAGAAGAAGGTCCAAGAAGAGCTAAGCGGAAACTATTAAAATGATTCCTTATTGATTTAGACGTGGTTCCATTTATAGGAAACTTTTAAATATCTAAAATTTCTTTCATAATTAGTGTTTATTTATTTGTTGCTAGGAATTTTTATTTTTATTTTTCTTTTTTTGCTAGCAACAAATTTCAATAGGATAATATTTAGAGCACCTTATTTATTGGCCTATTTTTTTTATTTTATCTAACCAATTCTATTTATAATTTAGATCAATTCTCACTCTTGAATTGCATTATCATTGGCATGCAAGCCCCAAATCTCACATGTTTATAACTTATTCCCAATTTATAACATAATATAATCAAAATTTCCTTCCTTACCTCAGCTATTGTTAGTCAAAATTTTGAATCCATAGTTCAAAAAAATATTTAACTTCGGTAAACAAAACTGAACTAACTATCATAAAAATAATTTCGATTCATTTGTCTTGATAAAATTTATTCATCGAAGCAGTGCTCATCTAACCGACTAGAAAGTATAGGTATGAGGACACGATATGACATGATAATTTTTACAAAATATGATATAGATATGGATCGGATACAGTAATAAAAAATAAGTATTTAAAAAATAATTTATATTAAATATTTAAATATATAATGATATAATAATGTTTAATAAAAAATTTTAAAAAAATAATAATATATAAATCCGGATACGTGTGTCTACATTTATGTCTAGCGTGTCTGACACTAATGTCTGAATTTTTTTTTTTTTTAAATTTTGGACACTTTTTTAACGTGGCTGACACGTATCCAACCATATTTATGACGTGTCCATATCTGACACTGTATAAGATAAAATTTTAACATATCCATATTTTATACGACATTGAGTGGGAGAGCAATGAAAAGACTTAGTTGGTTGAAAGACTGAGGATTGTGAGGATCAAACATCAACACCAAGAGCTCACGTTTTAGAATCAATTGAAGCCATCATCAAATTATTCTTTTTTTTTTTTTTATAGTAGAAAAAAAGAATGGTCCATATAACTTGGAATTTCTTCTCCGGCTCATCTGTATTTCTTCTTTTTAAGCCGTCATTCCTTTCTCACTGTTGCAAAAGTGGCCTCCACAATCACTTCTTAGCAAAATATAGCCCCGCTTATATGGCATTGGCATAATTGGACCCCAGATATGTTCTGACTTTTTTTTTTTTTCGTTTTCTAACGAATATCACCACCCTCATTTGGCGTAAGACTAACTTCTTGACATATGGTTTAGCTTGTTAAAGCAATATTAAAATATTATATATTAAGATTATAATGAGCTTCCAATAGAAAATTGTCTAATTTTTTAATTAGATTGTTTCTCAATTATAAATTTATAGACCTCAATATAAATGGTGTCGGTTATGTATTTGTAATTAAGTATCAATTCATAATATATTCATATTATCTATTGCTCCATATTTATCTTTTCTAATATGATATCCGAGCAAGATATCGTTGACTTTTTACACTACGAATGCTTCCGCTTTCCAGTAATTTCAACAGATTTGATCGCTTACGAGATGCGCTATTTCAAATCTCACCGATCAACAACTACCGTTGTTAGTATGAATTCTACAAATATCTTTTTTCCAACAGAGGTCATTACTGTTACCTCTAATCAACAACTCCCAACAGAGTCATCTTCAAGCGGCCAGTTTTCAATTGGAGTCTCCGAACGTCACAAAGCATCATCCTCCCCCACACTGAGTTTCTTTGCACGCTTCCGGTCGGTATTTAACAATTATTTCAATCTCAAGATTACACCATAAAATTTTAGTAGGATGTTAAAGCAATATTCGAATATTATATAATTAAGAACATAATTAGCTTTTTATAAAAAATTATCTAATTTTTCAAATAGGTTGTTTCTCAATTATAATATTATAACTTACTATATACAATGTGTACTTGAGCTTCTATTTATAATATAACAATATTATCTATTATTCTATCTTTATCTTTCTCAATATACCTATCAAAAAGTTAGAAGAAAAATACAAATATCGAAAAATTATATTCGTGGACATTCTTTTTCTATGCATCCTATCTTAATTTCTATCCGTCCATGCTCTCAAACTCCCTATTCATCGAGGAGTGCTCGGTCTAATCAGAATAAAAGGAAAAATATTATTTAGAATGTCAACAAGTTAGCAAATGGAATTGGTAACTGATAAAGACGTCGATTCAACAATTATTGTGGCGATCGATTCCATATTATAAGGCGGTAAAGTAATCCCCTATTATGATAAAATAACCTTTACCAGCTTATTGTTGTAAAATTGTCAATCAACCACAATAAAAAGCTGATTTTTTAAGCCATGATAAAGTTACCAAATAGGATAAAAAAAAGTTGTCAAATATCATTTACTTTTTATTGAACATTTTTCCAAGCAGAGCTCTTAAATTAGTTAAATCGTCTTAATCAGTTTGGCCAAAACCTGGCCTCTTTATATCCCCTTAACAAAGCACTTGAATTCTCAAAATGAGTGTTTTTTTTTTTTTTCATAAATAACTCGGATCATCTTAAAAAATTTCTATAAATGCATCAAAATATTTTTCACAAAATTGTAATTGCTCAAGAACATTTCATACCCTATTTTGTCATACTTTAACATATTTCGTATCTATATATAACAATGTTATACATGAATAATCTATTTAAGTACATTCAAAGTCATTTTCATTTAAGACGAAATTTATATAGTAAAAAAATTCTTATAAGAGTTGTTATATTTAGTCTCATATCGGGTAAACAAAGAGAACATATTTGATTCATATAGGTACCGACATTATAGATTTGGCAAAATGGCTTCAGTCCATGGACGGATCCAGTAAATGGTATATATATATATATATATATGTATATGGATTTCACTATAATGACTGTGTATCGTGCTTGGCGCAGCGGTTGGAAAGAAAACACACGCGCGTGAGACGCGGTTTCAAGTCCCAGGACATTTGTGAGTTTTTTTTTTGTTTTTTTTTAGATCTCATCAAAATTTATAATTTTTATGTTAAAAATTTTTTCAAAATATTTTTCTAAATAAACATTTTGTGATATTAAAAATATTAAAAAGAGGCCAAAAGAAAAAAGAAAACAAAATATGGAGGCTGAAATGGAAGAAGCTTTCAAAGCAGGAATTATCCGCGAAAGGTATCTCTTTTTTCTTCACTGCTTATGCGCCAACCCCGATCGTCGATTAAACTTAATTTCATAATCCTTCCTGCTGTCAACACCCTATCGCCACAGTATCACAAAACACACATAATTTTTTCTGGTCATTTTTTTTTCTAAAAAATTAATAATAGATTTTATTACGGTTTAAATAAATTATGCTTGTTGTAACTAAATTAGTTATTATTATGAAAATTAAATAGTTTGACTTTTTTTACTTGTTACATATTTTGTCTAGTTTGTGAAAATCTTTTACTTATAAATATTTACATGTATTATATTATATTTTGACACCCCTGTATAATTTTTTTTGGTCCGTCACTGCTTCAGTCAATCCATTTTTCATATTTAACTGTGGTGTTACATAAACACATCTGACCATTTATAGTAGCTCAAACAACCAATTGACAAATATACCTTTCTCTCGATATATTATTTGTATATTTTCTTATCCCTCGTAGACAAAGAACAACTTTGGCATGACAAGAAGAAATATTGTCAAGATTGTGTTTTTTTTTTTTTTTTTTTTTTTTTTTTTTGTGGGGGGGGGGGGAGAGGGGTTGCAGAAAATTATAGTGGAAATTATGATGGCAATGAGATTTACTTAGGAACGGACTGGTCGAATTGAGGCTGTTCATAGCTATTCTTGCACCTATATCTAGTATTTTAATAGCTTGCATCGTGGTCAAGTTATCTACGTAACATTTTAGCCAAAGTTGGCTTCAAGTTTGACCTGTTCCGGTACGAAAATAAAAGCACATACCACACTCAACAAATAGAATAGAGCCAATTTCGTTGGTCACAAAACTCTTAGAATAGTTATTTCTATCGCTCTCTCTGCTCCGCCGACATCATCTGATTTTCATGTCAAGAGAGAAAATGGATGCACCTCCAATTCACCTTTCAGTGGACGAGCAACCGATCAAGTGAGAGAAAAAAAAAATTATTTTAAAGAAACCCCTTTTAAAAAAAAGGATAAAACAACGTGGGGTGAGAGAGGCTCGAACTCTCGACCTCAGGATAACTCAATCAGCTATGAGACCTACGCGCTAGCCAACTGCGCCACCACCCCTTTGTTGGTTTGATCAAAAACAAATTGGTTTGATAAAAAAAATAAATGTATTCATGAAACACATTTTCACATGAATACGGTTGGGTGCACGAATTTTGTTACGGATTTGTGTACATAATGTTTGAAAAATGCGTTTTTACGTGTTCCGTACCCAAATACGTACTTGGATCTGTGCACCCCAAGCGTAACCCATGTACATGCATAGAAACCCATTCAACTAATTCAATAGTTATGTAGTTAAATGCTAATTACATAATTATAAATTTGGTTTGATGGATTGCTCAACTGATGTGAGATGCCTCAGAAAACGTCACTATCTAGGTTCATGTTCATATGGAGTAAAATTTTTCACAGAATTTTCTGAAATTTTTTATATCCGGCGATAGAAGCAGTCATTCATAGAAGGCTTGTACTCGGATCCAAAGCGCCGGTTAGGAGTGGTCGTGGGATTTTCAAAAGTTGGGATCCCTACCAGAACGTGTGCTCTTATTACAGATTCCACCATGGTAATTTTTAAAAAAAATTATGTGGTTTAATGTTTTAAAAATAAAACAAATTTGTTTAAATAAATTTTCTTCGGTTGCTACGAATTCATTTTATATTTTATAATTTAAAATGTTAAAAACTATTAAAAATAGATAAAAAAAGAAAACGTAGACCAACGAAATCATAGCTATCTCAAATCTTATAATATATAATAATATTTTTTTGTCGAAACAAATATAATAATCTTAACTATTGTTTAAACTGCGATATAGAAATCGTAGCGCTGGCCTTTTTTGGCAAAATTTTTAACACACATGTAATATTTTGATTCTAATACGTGAAATCGTGGTTATATCCCCGAACATTTTGATTGGCACAAATTTATCTAACCTACCTTTTGTGAAAATGGACCTGACTGCCGTCAAGAAATCTTTTTTTTCTTTACCGTGACCATTAAATTTGATTTTTATCATATATTTCAATTAAAACTGAGCAGAATGATAATATTTTCCGATTAACACTTGCTGGGATTCACACCTTCGACCTTTCTTTTATGAGAGACAGTCTATAACCGTATTCCAATATTGAATTCCGCTAAATAATTGATGACCTCAGTGTTTTTTTGACGTTCATCTGATATATATATACAGGGGCGGAGGCATGTGGGTGTTCGCCCCCCCCCCCCCAACTTTCCAGCAAAAAATTACCCCTATCTATTATAGCCCAACTTCCAGCAAAAAATTACCCTATCTATTATAGCCCAACGCAAATTCATATTTAGGCCAACCCAATCTATTATAGCCCAACTTAATCTTCAACCCACTCACACCCTAAATCTCTAATTTTCACCTCCCCTCCCACTCCCGGCTCCCGCATCCTAGTCTGCCTGCTTGCTCACCGCTTTCCAATCACTGTCATCACCGCCTTCGTCCTCCCATACTCGCCCTCGGGTGTCGCCTTGTTGGCAGGTCCTCTCGAGTCTTGAATCTCTTGATCGTGCTTGACTGCTCGGCAACCTCGGCTTCGCCTCCACCACCGCGGCTCTTCCTCCGCCTCTGATAGCAAGTAAGGGTTGGTTAAGTTAACTACAAGTTATTTATTAATTCTTTATTCCACACCTCTTTGTAAATCTACTTATTCTTTTAGTTTCTGGTAAAGCCAAGTAGCTAAAGCATGAGAAGATGGCGGGCGGAGGCATAACAGCGGCCGGCGTGAAGAAGGAGAGAGCGGAGCAGTACAGAGGGCGTGTGACGCCGTTCGTCATCATAGCCTGTGTCGTCGCCTCCGTCGGCATATCCATCTTCCGCTCAAGTAATTTGATTCATTTATTAACATGTTCTTATAACATTGTGTTGTAAAATAAACAAATAAATAAGAACTTTATTTCTAGTGAAGGTCCGATAATATATATATATATATATATATATATATATTCGGGTGCAAAACTAGTTCTTTTTTCTTCTTTTTCAGTACACTCCCTCAACTACATTACACTCTACCCTGTGTAAGTTCCAAGTACCAAAATATGTAGATAATATTGTCAGACAATAAATTATAATGCCAAAAATCAATGAATTAGAATATTTAGGAAAACGTTTTTTTAAAAGGAGTAAACAGCACCAGAGGCGTTACTCTAACTTGCCTTAGTTTGAATACGTATTGTTGCATCATAATTTTCTGTTGCAGGTAGGGCTGTTCAACGGAGTGGACCGGACCGAACAAGACCATTCCAGACCAGATACTGAACCAAGTAAATTTGAAGGACCACAGACACCAACAAAAAATTGCGGGACCGAACAGGACCATTCCAGTCCGGACTGAACTGGTTAAAACTCGGACCGAACCAGATGGACTAGTGTAGATCGAGAGATTCTTACATGCTTCAACTATTTCGGGTGCAAAAACACCAACAAAAAACATGAAATTACAAACATTACTTGATCCAGTAATAGATATCTAAGCTTTACTTGACACTATAAAAAAAGAAGAAGAGAAAATCTAAGCATTAAACAATGAAATTACAGATTCGAGATACAGAGATATATATTGTATGTACTGGATGTTAAGGTGCCGATATTGAGATGGACGCTGCGGGGAACGATTCGATCCTGTCGGAGATGAAGATGGAGGTGGAGGCGGAGATGGAGGAGGCGGCGGCGATTCATTTCTTTATTACTGCCGGAGATGGAGGAGAGGCGGCAGTCCATAATCGAGGATAGAGAATCACAGAGAAAAAGAGAGAGTGAAGAGCAGCCGACTACAATTTCAGGATGAGGGGATGGGCCATTATTAAGTTATAAGAATTAATGAAATTGGGCTTTGGACTGGCTGTGAGTCTTGGTCATTACAACAAACCCTTGTTAACCGGTTCCGGCCCGGTCCACCAGTTTTTTGTATTTCGGACCGGATCGGATCAGAACCAACTAAGAAACCGGACCAACTTAATACCGGTCACGACAGGACCGAACAGACTATTCCGATTCGATTTTCGTTCTAGACCTATCAATAAACATCTCTAATTGCAAGCCTCAAATTCAAAAGAAAACAGAAAAGAAAAACAATAATATTAGCCCTAATATAAGACATCAACAAGAGCAGGACTGTATAAGATCTTTTGAAAGTAAAATCAAAATAAATAAATTAAATCAATTTTATATTCGCATTACGTGCTACTTTGAATCCTATGAAACCCTAATCTTGATAAAAGATGTATTAACTACTCCTACATATATAAAATATAATATTAAAGTTACTAAAGTATGGAATGGCAGCCAAGTTCATCAACAAAGAGAACTAAGATGAGAATAAACTCGGTTATCATGGAAGGGGCCGCGACTTGTTTTAAGGATGAAACCAAATAAATTTCCAAAAAAAATTGTAAGAATACTAAAATAAGAGAAATATCACATAAATAAATAGCAACGGAAAAGCGTTAAAAGCATAAAGAACTATTTGTTAATTGCTCACTTTTATATTGAAAGAATAGTATGTCATATCTCTATAATCTATATAAAGTAAAGGTAATCTTCGAATTCGTGCCGCATGGCACTATATATGATCTTAGTTATTTGCCATATGTCATCACTTAAAACACTCATTAATGTGTCGTGTCCAATTTTACAAATTCCAATCGTTAAATCAGTCGGCGGCTTTTATTTAATAATGTCCATAAGACAATTTGATGTTAACTACTTCAATAGCATATACACAGCAATAAACATTATTCCTCGAGTCTATCAATTACACATTCAGCAATAAATGGATTCAACCTATTAATTTACAGCTTAATACCTTCATACGGTAATGACCAATTATCTTCTCATGCCTCTTCATTCCTCAACTCACATTCTTCGTAATAGCTAATTTTCTTTCGTGTTTATCTCCACCATCTCCCTTTATATTTTCACTACTCTTTAAATTCTTGAAACTCTTATTTACATAACATCCATTTCAGAAAATATAAATAAACGCAATTTTGCATCATACTACTCATGTCCTCAATTTTTTGTACTTCTTCTCTTTTTTTTTATTTTTGTTTTTAATTGACAATTTTTATTATTCTGATTATGTAGTGCTATTTGTTTATTTATAAATCAACGTGATTTTTTATTTTTCCGTACTTTTTTTGGTTGTACTTCCTCAATGTGATTCCGCATATCTAACAAAAGAATTTTTCAAATTCTTTTCTAAATTCCGATTCTGTATTTATTTTAATTTGTATTGTTGTTTATTGTACAAGTTCACTAAAACATTCGTTAAGTTCTTTCTGAAGTTAGTTTTTATAAATGATCAAATTATAATTTATAAACTTAATTATTATTCATAATATTAATTTATCAATTTAGCTAAAATATCTTTAAAATAAAGATTAAATAGTATTACACATACATTATAATTTTTATTGAGCTATTACATTATGAATAATTTTATTTTATATTAAATAACATTTAAAACTTTTAAACTCAATAGTCCGTGCTTAGCACGGGTTAAGAACTAGTATATACAAAGAAAGAAAGCTTGAACAGATGCATTGATGTCACTATGGGTGTTCATCCGAACCGAAATAGACCGATTCGGACCGGACCGAAGAGCGAACCTCGTTAATAGACTGGACTGCAGACAAACAGGAATGAAATCGGTCCATTCCAGACCGGACCGCTAAATAGCTGGGCCGAACCGGACCGTTTGGACCGGATGAGCATCAATGCATAATGAGCGGAACTAGTTCGCGAAGCGAGCGGAACAGCTTAGTGGGCTGGGCTAAATTGAAACGCCGAAATAAGCTTGGTCTTGATGGGCATCAATACATCAAGGGGTAGATTAGTTCGGTCTCCGGTCCGGTCCAGATTTTTCTCGGTCCAAGACCGAACTGGAACGAAGACCGAAGATGGGTCTCGTCCTGGTCAGTGACCCGGTCCGGACCGGACCGAACTCGTATATGCACACCCCTAGATGTCAGATATCCATGAGGACGAAAGAAAAATGATATAAATGCTTCTTTTTCATAAAATAAGAAGGAAATGATTTAAAAAAGATACATATACATCATGCAAATAGAGCAATTCAATAAGAGTCAACAGGATTTCTCTCACTAGATGAAACATATATATCACCCAATGGCCTCCCACAATCAGACATTCATTTGCAATACGAGAGTTAAAAACAATCATAGAAAGTGTCTTAAACTTGACAGATATGATTTTGTCACCCATATATAGGAAGAAGCAAAAGAAGCAAGAATCCAAGCAATAGAGTACTGTAGTAGTACATACATATGCAGCAGCGTAAAAATAAGGCATTTTTTTTAATGATTAAAATATCAGAAGGGATATTGATGTCGGTGTATCTATAGCATCAAAATGAGATGCTGCTTAAAATGGAATGAGATTAACAAAAAATGTGATACTGCTTACTATTCAACATGTATGTAAGCAACTAGCGCATTCCAAGTTGAAAACTTCTGAACAAAACACTCCTAAGAGTTCGAACCAAAAGCGCAAATAGACTGCAAAGCCGAAGTTATAAAAAGGTTTACATAATAGGACAGCCAGATGCTTGGACTTATCATCTCCTGGTGGTTCAGCACTAGGATTGCTCGGCTGTGGAGGAACACACCTGCATTTGAATCACAGGGACCCATGGGTATGTGAAACACAGTGGTGCTATCTGTGAAAGGTTCTGAGTTGCATACATGACGTAAGTCAGCTCTACCAGTGAAGGGATAAGCGCCACTCGGGTTTGGTAGGTAGCTAATTCATAAAGTGTGTACGCCCACAGAGATTACCTTGGTTATCCCAAAAATAAAAATTAAGACAAGGGTGTGTAGACTCGAAAGCAGAGTAAGAGATCTTTCGTGGTCCCTTCTTGCGAAATTTAACAGAAAGATCAGCTTCTTTTAAGACAGCAAATTGCTATCTATAAACAAATAAGTTTGCGGATCTCGAGAATAACTAATCGCTACCTTTCACATAAGGTTCTTCAAGACTTGACTAGTTCCTATTTAGTGTTCATGTCTACCAGTGTCCTTCTACATATTATTGCTGCAAGGTTTGTCTATGTAATATAGCAAACTACCCTAATACATTGATTATACCTACACCCATGGCTTTGCATCCAAAGGGAAATAAACCTGTACAATAATCCGACTAAAGTCCCAATACGTACTTTGTCAATTACATAGCAATATACTCTATAACTATACTAACTACATTGGAACAAATGAAGAGCTGAAGTCCCAAACTTTCATCTTAAAAGTTAAAACATACCAAAGTGGGAAGAAACCCAACACCAATCAGCAGCAATCAATTTCCAAAATGAATGCTTTAATCTTTATAACTGCAAAATTGCTAAAATTAATATTTCAGAGCAAATATATTCCTCATTACAACATACAATACTAAAGCCCCGCTACAGTATATACTTCGAAGAATTCATCTCAGGCAATATATGTTAATCAAATTATTCCCAACAAACGAAACTTACTATTTCTTCCTCGCCTTCTTCACTGATGATGAAGAGTTGATGGTGGTTCCAAACGCACTCTCGATCATCTCTGCAAGCCGTCGGCTTGCGTTAACCACCATCTCTGTTCTTTGCTCTTCCATTTCTATTCGATCCCGCTTCATTTCACGAATGATCTCCATTTTTTTCGTCTCCAATCTCATTAAATTATGCCCAAATCCCCTTACTACACTTGCTAAATCATCCGCAACATCGTCATCATTATCACTATCATCTTCTTCATCATCACTACCATCATCATCATCATAATGATAATCATCTTCACCGTCTTCATTCATAGGTTTTCTAAAGAATCTAGGGCTTCTAGAATCACGAGGAACGGAATCAAACTTGAAGCCACCATTTGTAGAAGTGATTTTAGGGTTTTTAAGTGGGATAGGAGAAGGTAAACTCTCGGATTCATCGTCAGAGTCCGGTGGAGGAAGCGGCGCAGCCGCCGGCGGCATCGATGGCGTCGGACGGCCGCGCTCGAGTTGGTCCATTGATTCCATTCGCGAGAAATAGGGCCACGCCGGGGTCACATTAGGGGGGAGCTGGCGCGCGCGCTCAGCTCGGTACCGCTGGCGCAGCTTCTCGATCTTGTGGCGGCACTGGGTTCCAGTCTTGGCGCCTGCGGCTGGCGAACGGCCGACGCGCGCGGCGACCGCGGCGGCGACCTCATCCCACTGCCACGCGCGGAGCTGACCGCGACGGGAGGAGAGAGACTGGTGCTCGTAAGCGTCGAGCAAGGCGACGGTCTCTGCCGGAGTCCAGGGGTCCGGCCGCCCTCCGCCGCCGCCGCTGGTTGACATCGTGGTAGGGTGACTAGGGATCTGGGGGGCTAGTTTGAGATGGGATATGATTATGGTGGTGGCGGTGGCGGGGCGGTGGTGATGGGGGGTAAGGACACGTGGAGGCACGTGATGGGCAGAGAGGTGGAGGACGTGGTGGTGGTAGTAGAGTGGCAGAGCCACAGTGGTCAACTTGTGGCCCGCCGCCAACTTGTGGCCCGCCGCCAACGGTTCGGTCAAACGGTCGAATTGAACCGGAAAAGTAAGCGGGGCAGGTGTGGCCTGACGATAATGGGACTATTATGAAGCATAAACTAGACCGGTACGCTCTTGAGTATGATACGGGGACCCGTCACCCGTGCTGCAGTATATGTCTGCAAAAAATTCACTAATTCGAGGTTAAAAATAAACAAATATTAAAAAAATTTTAAAAAAATTAATATAATTTTTTTATTTAAATAAAATCTATAATATTTTATTTTTTTTTAAAAAATGCTTGGTTTTGAAGTTTCGAAATTTAACCGGTTTTAAGCAGATATCACAACTATTTTTAAAATTCGTTAAGACTTTAAAATATCAAAATATCTATTTAGAATTTTTTTTTAAGAAAATTTTTTAACATTAAAGTTGTAAATTTATCAAAATTTATAATTTTTGTATTAGAAGTTTTCCTAAATACTTAAAATTTTATTTTAGTTTTTAACTATATAAATTGATGAATTTTTTTAATAAATCAATCGGTGGGGCAAGCATTATTCTAATGTCCCTCTCTCTCTCTCTCTCTCTCTCTCTCTCTCTCTCTCTCTCTCTCTTGAGCTGCACCACATTATAACGTGGACATAGAAACTAATATAGTATGAATTTAGCTATGATGATCTGATTTGGGATCTCCACTAAATATAGAATTTACATAAGATTTGAAATCTAGGTCTTTTCTTATTAATAGCAACATCACCTACTAATAGAAGTGATGGAGAGCAAATGAACTTTGGACTATTTTGAAGAGTCAGCGAAGCCTCAGTCTCCATGTCATAGAGAGAGGATTTAGAGAAGATACCGAAACTCTGCGAAATTTGGTCCTCAAGTCAAGTGAGAGATTATTTTAATTCGTCACTTCGATACTCTTAATGATTATTTTCTCGCTGGTTGCGTAACAATCCTTGGATTGCTTTCTTATTCTCCAAATATTGCCATGTAAAAATATCATGTGTCATGTGTGATTGCCTTCATTATTCTCTAAAGGTTGCCACGTAAAAATATCATGTGTCATGTGTGATTGCTTCCTTATTCTCTTTGTCAACCTCTGTAATCGAACTCCAATATATCCGTTGAAACTATGTTCGATCAAATAGCACCATCCGTGAAAAACGTCATCACGAAGGCATGGTCTACAGGAAGACGTGCAATATGTTTTCTTTAGCATATTGAAGCGTTGGATTTGATTTAATTAAATTATGATTGTTCAACAAATTAGGGTTTATACAAGGAGCTTTTGCGTATTAACCCCTTGTTTCCGTTTTTCGCACGTTTCCTAAAAACGTATTTTCAGGGGCTGGTTTGTTTTTTTCTTCTTTTTTTTTTTCAAATCAGCCCCCTAAAAACGCGAACCCCCGAAAATAGGAGGGCTGATACGCAATTATCCCTTTATACAATTCATGGAGTGCTGCTTTCAATGATGGTTGGTGAAATGAAATTAGAGCCGTCCATTTCAGATTCGATGGCCATGTATGAAGCCATTGATTTTGACGAGAACTTTGGGGTCGAGAAGTGACCCGCTGTCATTGTCGCGGCTCACGCGCTGGTGCCGATGTTGCTACTTCTTGGGACATCGCCGCGCTCCTCCACCTCTAATAGAGTTACGGTTGGATGCCGTAAGCCGCCGCCTGCTCAAAAGGCTGGAGGCCATACAGTCGGGGGCCTTACGCCGCCGCCTGCTCAAAAGAACTGCCTACACAATATAGTGACTTGTGGAGCCTGCTCATAATTAGGTGATTCTCGTCAATCCCAATTGGTAGGATCGGAGGCCGAATGGGCACCTTTTTTATGTTTGCAAGGTTATCTCTTTTTCCCCGATGTCACGGGGATAGACATTTGGCCAAGGCTAGGGTCGTGCCCTGAAGAGTACCTTGTCCTTGGCTAAGACAAGTCTAAGTTTGCCTAAGAGAATTATCTAGAATTTCTTTGAAGCCACCTTATATCTTAGCCAAGGCAAGAACAAGTCCGCCTAAAAAAATTCTCTATAATTTTCTTGAATACTTGTAATATTTAGTTGTCTAGGATATAAAAAAAGAACACTCTAGAGTTGTGATCTTAGGCCACTATAAATAAGTGACCCATCTTTCATTTCTAAACATCCAAGTCCAAGCAAAATACTAAAAGTTCTAAGAGTTCCACAAGTGCTCTTAGTCTTATATTCCCTTTTTCCCTTTCTCTTAAACTAACGCGTAAGGTAGTTCCAGAGAGGCTGAGTTTAGCGATTAGTGACATTAAAAGAAGTTGTTATGTACCAAGAGTATAACCTTGTGACACCGGGGCCAATCGTGCATCAATAATGTATTTCATAACTTCAAAAAACAACCAAAGTTGTTTTTTAGGGGACTTACATATCAGCCCTCTATTTATTAAAGTTTGCAAATAAACTCCTTATTTTACCATTAATTTTGATATCCTAAAATACTTATTTATAAATATTTGAAGAAATATTCAACATAAAAAGTATAAGTTTTGATGAGATCTATAACTTTTATGTTAATTTTTTTTTTTAAATATTTCTAGGTAGGTATTTTAAGGGTCCAAAGTTCAGCGGATTAATGGATTGATTTTGAAATTCACAAAGACTTTAAATTCTCAAAACACCTATTTGAAAGTATTTTTTTTTTTAAAAAATATTGAACATGAAAATTATAGATCTCATAAAAATCTACAACTTTTATTTTAAAAAAAAAAATTAAAAAATATTTATAAAATGGTCAAAATGGCTCTCGCCGAATATCGAGAAAAAAAAGCGGCAAAGTTTTTTTAAAGAAATGGAGCGAATCATTTTTTTAAAAGCACTAACGCGAAGATATCTTAACCGTTGATTTTTCTCAATCGTACGGTCTCCAATACAGCTGAGTTTGGGCTGTAGTCAAATTAAACTGAGAATAGCTCTTCTCATATATGTGTGTGTATGTAATATATATGTGACTTAATATGACCACCATTTTATAATGCATCTCAAATAATATCTATATATGCCATGTAATATTTATTCTTACTATCATAATATACAAATATAATATTTTTAAATAAGTATTAATTTATCTATATTAAAAATATACAAAATTAGAATTAGAATTAGAATTATTTATATTTATAACCAGCATTCGTACAATGCACGAGTGTAAAACTAGTTATTTTTAATTTTTATGAGCCGTAGTGGTTACCCATTCGCCGCATTGTATAGACTAATAATATACCAGACCTCCCTTGAAGGATATAAACTGACCTAATAGGTTCCTAATACTAAGCACAAAGATAAATTTGATAGTGTCTTATTGTCTTATATCTCAATTTAATTATTTAATATTATAATTAAATTAAAATTATACATAATAGTTATTATTAATATTATATGGTTTATATTATGCTGGACATGCTAAAATCGTCTATTTTTTTTGCTCTCCTTCATATCCTCTATTTTTATATTTAATTTATTTCTGGATTTATATTTCTACTTTTCTTAAAACTTTATTTTGTCATTTTCTTCAGGAAAATATGATTTATAATTGATCAGTAAATTTGAGAGAATAAAAAATTATTTCTAATTATAAGTTAAGAAAATTATAAATTTACTAATTATAAAATTTAAAGTAATTTTTAATTATGTTTTACATATGTATCGTAGATAGACCGCCCGCTAGTGTGTGTATGTGTGTGTGTGTCTATATGTATATATATTATTTTTATTTTATAATATATAATTAATATAATATAATATTTTTAAATATACGGAAGATAGCTCTCATACTGTACTCTTCTTTCAAGGTCATCAGCTGTAGTAAATTAGTAGTTCATCGTCACCCTTTCTTATCGGAGTACATGACCCTGCAGCTCTCTTCGTGCTTTCTTGCTCGAGGTGGCAAACGGGTCGGGTCGACCCGACCCGCCCGCGGGTCAACGGGTATGGGTCATACGGGTGCGGATCGACGGGTACATTATATTTGCCGGGTTACAATTTTGGTACCCGTACCCGCCCGCGGGTTTGCGGGCGGATCCGCGGGTATCCGGATTAAAAATTTTCAATATTTAAAAACCGTAATTTTTGAAAAAAAAAATATTTATAAATATTTTTGAAAAAACTTTCAATATGAAAGTTATAGATCTCATTAAGATCTATAAATTTTATATTGAAAGTTTTTCCAAAAAATATTTTCAATATTTTTTGTTCCAAGTGTTAAATATGAAATTTCGAGTTTGAAATGTATGTATTTCACGTTTCGCCATAAAAATACCTATTAGATATATTTTTTGGAAAACTTTTTAACATATAATTTATAGATATCATCAAGATCTACAATCTTTATATTGAAAAATTTTTCAAAAAATATTTCTAACTAAATGTTTTTAGGTTCCAAAAATTAAATCTGAAAATTCGAGTTTAAAATTGTACGCGTTTTATGTTTTACCCATAAAAACACCTAATTAAAAATATTTTTTTTAAAAAAATTCAACATAAAAGTTATAGATCCCAATGATATCTATAACTTTAATGTTGAAATTTTTTTCAAAAAATACTTCTAATTATGTGTTTTTAAGGATAAAACGTGAAATTAAAAAAATATATAGTTAATGCGGGTGCCCGCGGACCCGCGGGCACCCGCCCGTTTGACCCGCAAGTTGCGGGTTCGGGCGGATGATACCCGTATTCAATATTTATAACTAAAATTTTTACCCGTACCCGCCCGTTTGGACGGGTACCCGCGGACCCGCGGGTACCGGGTGTAATTTTGCCACCTCTACCCTTTCTTATCGGAGTACATGACAAAAGAGAGTCAAGGTCATCAATCCGAATAATTGATTATTTAACCAATTAGGGCAAACAATACCCGTCAAAGATTTATTTCTACTTCTTAAAAGAAAATAACGACTATAGCTTACTAAGAAGATAAAGCACCAGGGAATAAAATGACCCCAAACTTCTTTTTTTTTTTTTTTTTTCAAGGACTTTGGCTTCGAAACATCGCCAAACAGTATTGGTTTACCAAACAATAGAACACAAAAAATGGATCTTTTCCGTGGTCTCTCTACTCCTTTTGATTTAAAAGTTATGATCGTTTGAAATTAGGATATGCGATTGGATCTCTTGAAACACGCTTTTTCATTTTTGATGCTTGGCCGTTTATCACGTCACTTATTATAAACGATGAAAAAAATATTGGAGAGTGCCTTCTTTTCCTGTCTAATAAGCACCCTCCGAAACCCCACGCTCGGATCATATTGCAAGTGTTCGTCGGCAGCAAGTTTGAGCTCGTGCATCCACGAAATTTCAATTTCGTTGAATACAGATGAAAGCTCTGCCTATGAAAGATCTAAGTTGATAATAGTACACAACCCGGCTTGACAATAGTGTTGTTTAAGCACGTGAGTCCAAATACGAGTATCTAATGATGAAATAGGAGCAAGCACCATCCAACAATTTATCTGCCACGAAAGTTCACTAGGTGGTTTTGCTCACAGATTTGCTCTAATTTATTTCAACATTTAAAAAAAAAATTGAAAAAACACCCTCTCTAAAATTCTTAATGGTGATTCAACCTGTTAATTTTTATATTACTTTATTTATTAGAAAATTCCACTATATTTGAAGTGCTACTTCTATGTGCCAAGTCTCCACCAACCACATTGACTGTGGAAGAATCCAAAAATATTATGTAGAGCCCCAACCTACCACTTCTGACTAAATTCATTCGTCGACTTAGAATTTGGGAGGCTGAGGTAGGTGCACGTATTCCATTGCCTTCAAACTATTTAAAAAAGACGCTTTTGCATATCCGATCAGAGGCTGATTTGCAAATCTTTATCATAAGGGTATTGATATGGTTTGTCCTCTTAGAAGAAATAAAATGTTCTTTTGGGTAGCTTGAGTGGCGTGTGGATAGCTTATTAATTATCAGTCACGAGCTTTACAAATTTAAAAAAAAAAAATTATGAAAGTTATGGTAAATGTGTATGTACTTAATGATATATCCAAAAATAAAAACATGTCAGAAATTCTTCTCTCCGATCATGGTCTAACAGATTGTGGTTAGAAAACTGTGCCAAATGAAATAATCTGGTGCATGTAACATAGAAGTTTTCATATTGTTACCTCAAAATGACAAAGAAAATACTTGTGAGGTTCATAGATGTTGACTCAGTTTTTTCTAGTTCAACTCTAGGTCTATTATGCAGTAAATACCGAGTTTAACTTAATTTCGGATGTTTGGATTGCATTTAGATTGCTTTGGGCTTGATCATAATTGACTGTTTTGGACTCAACTTTGATCCAGTGGCTTCACTAGATTGCATGGTTAGGCCAATTGGCAACCAAATATTTGGGCTGACCCAAGTGGCTAGCATGCACACTTGGGTCAAACCAAGTGTCATTTAACTCGACCAGTCTGAGTCCGTTTGACCTAGCTTGACCGATCTCTCTCTAATTTGTTCTCTCTCTTACGCATGAAACCTCTCTCTCTCTCTCCCTCCCCCGCTGCCACAACCCTATATGTATTTATATCTATATAACATACAACTCAACTACCAATCACCCGTAGGAAGCCCAATTCATCAAACCAAAGTGAGTGTCATCTACCACCTAGTCCGTCTTAATACTCCTTCACTTCTTTGTCATAGTGTTAAAAGGAGACACGCGTCTAGCATGCAAGGTCAATGTGGAGTTACCTTGAACCCCACGAATAAGTTAGCCTTAGTATCAATAAATCAAATTTAGGTTTAAGTAACACATTAGCCAAATTCTACGCTCTAGGACCATTAGCCTAAACCGCTTCTCTTTCCCCGTACAAGTGCATCGTCCTATGATTCAATTTCCCGATTAAACTGGACAAACATGCATTCAACATTCTCCAGATGAATTTATTGAATCGGGGCTAGCAAATCAACGTATATCCGCAACAAACATTTCCGAAATTGATGCCACCAACACGGCTAGGAAGTCGAGCTACTGCGAGTAGGTCAAACTCGTCGGAAGAGTTAGCCGGAGACGGTCCCCTAACGACGGTTACTGGTGAAGGCGAAGCTCTGACGAAGATGAGAGCCAAAGAAGACACTGCAGGAGCCAAGGAGATGACGGCGATGATGCATTTGAAGAAAGAGAAAGAGATATCTAGCGGGAGGGAGAGATAAGCATCAACCGCGGCGATGAGGGCGACGGTCAGGGAGTATCCGGTGCAGACGATGACGACGAGCCGGACTGCCTATGACGGGACCGAAACTTGCGGAGACGCGATCAGGTGAGCACGAGCTGGACTGCCTATGACAGCTTTAACAGGTCGTGATGTTACGAGACGGCGGCGACGAAGTTATGGTATGAAGTCATCCATGAATGTATCTATATATGTACCCACGAGTTCAAGTTCATCTGTTGCATTGTAAGATAAACAAAATTTAAATTGTCAGAAAATTTTTTAATGATTTGGCAGATATGTAATTGTTTTCAACAAATTGTGAAAAATAAGATTTACCTAAAATTTTTTTAATCATAATTAGAGATTAGGATTATATATATATATATATATATATATATATATGTATAATTTATTTTTAAAAGTTAAATTATATAATTTAAAATATAAGACTGGCACGTAACTTCTCTAAATGAAAAAGAGTTTTTTTTTCTTCAGCCCCTAGTTGGGCAAAGATCATCGGGTTCAGGGGTAAATTATCTATTTGGTACCCTGACTTGTACCTATATTAACTTTTCGTACCCTATTTTGCAACGCACCTTAGCGCATACCTCCAGCGAGAATCCGTGACGGCACCGTTAACATGGATGACGTGGCAAAACGAATTGTTTACCCATTAATATTTAGGCCCCAAAAATACTAATTTAGAAGTATATTTTAGAGAAATTTTGAATATAAAAGTTATAGATTTTGATGCGATCTACAACTTTTATGTTTAAATTTTTTTTCAAAAAATATTTCAAAATGTGTGTTTTAAGGCTCCCAATTGTTAACGGATTCTAAAATCGACTTATTAACCCGGTAGAATTTGAAGCCTAAAAATACCTATTTTCAAATATTTTTTGAAAAAACTTTAAGCACAAACGTTGTTGATCTTATCAAAATCTATAACGTTTATATTCAAAATTTCTCCAAAAGATACTTCTAACTAGATGTTTTGGGCTATGAAAGTGAATAAGTAAAAATTTAACTCGATAAAATTTGGAGCCTCATAACACCTATTTAGAAATACTTTTTGAAAAAATTTTGAATATAAAAATTGTAAAGTATGATAAGATCTATAATTTTTATGTTTAAAGTTTTTTCAAAAATGCTTGGAAATAGGTGTTTTGAGTCTTCAAAGTGTACCGGGTTAATAAGTCGATTTTAAAATCCGTTAACAATTGGGAGTCTCAAAACACACATTTCGAAGCATTTTTTGAAAAAACTTTAAACATAAAAGTTATAAATCTCATCAAAGTCTACAACTTTTATGTTTAAAATTTCTCCTAAATATGCTTCTAAATTGGTGTATTTGGAGTCTAAATATTAATAGATAAAAAATACGTTTTGCCACGTCATCCATGTTAACGGCGCCGTCACGGATTCTCACTGGATGTATGCGCTGAGTTGCGCTTGCTAAATGGGGTATGAAAAATTAATATAGGTACAAGTCGGAGTACCAAATAGATAATTTACCCTCGGAGTCAGCCCCCATACTTCCGCAATTCACTTTTAGCCTTTGCTTGATTTTCTTGCCACATTATTTTAACTGCTATATAAGTATTTTTTAGAGAAATTTTTATATGGAATTTATATATTTTGATAAGATTTACAATTTTAATGTTCAATATTGTTTCAAAAAAAAAAGAAATTTTTAAATAGGTATTTTAAGACTTTAAAATTTCAGCGCGTTAACAGGTCGGGTCCAAAATTCGGTAACACTCGAATTATCAAAATAACTAATTAGAAGTTTTCCTTAAAAAAATATTAAATATAAAAATTATAGATTTAATCAAAATCTATAATTTTTATATTTAAAGTTTTTTTAAAAAATACTAATATCGCGGTTAAAATGATAGAACATGATTTTTAAAAGAGATGATAAAAAAACTTTTGTAAAGTAGAGAGACTGATTTGGAAGATGTTTCTAAAGCAGGGAACGACATTATCCTAAATGAAAATAGTCTGAAAAAATTCAACAATGAAATGTTTACGCCACGTCAGTATATATCTCACTCGTGTTTAAATTAAAAAGAAAAATTTTACGATCATTTTTTAAAAAACTATTAATTAAACTTGTAAATTTTAATAAAATTTATATTTTTTATATTCATTTTTTTTAAAAAAAATATTTTTAAATAGATATTTGGTGACTCCAAAATTTAATAGATTCAATGGATTTTAAAATAATTTTTTAGATTCGCTTCAAATCTATTAAACTTTAGAGCCCAAAAATATATTTTTAGAAGTATTTTTTTTTAAAAAATAAATTTTATTAAAATATAAAATTTTAATGTTACAATTTTTTATAAAAAATAGTTCTAAATAAAATTTTTTTTAATTATTATATAGATAATATAATACATCCAAAAATCTCCCTACTGGCTGATTTTTCCTATTAATCCCAAGCAGCAACGACTATCAAGTCAAATTAGTCTCACGCGTACGTGTTCCAATCAAAAGCAACGCCACCTACCACGAGATTCTTCTGGCTCGCTCCTGCCCAACTCACACAAGATTATGAATAATAGACTTATAAAACTTTTTTATTTATTTACAATAAACCTAAAATAATTTGGAATTCAAATGGTCTAATATTAAATTTATTGCAATATTTAATACAAAAATAATTTTTAAAATAGCCTTTATTTTTGGCACGCCTTCTAAAATTAATATTAAAAAAAGTAATTAAATGTGGCCAACGAAACTAACTTATCAATTGGGACCATCCAGAACTATAATGTAGGACATCAACAGTATCAATATTTTACTACTATATAAAAATATAATAATTCTCCGCGGCCTAATATTAAGTTTAGATTTTGTTTGTCTAGACCAATATTTTCACATATTATAATACCCCTATGTTAAACATATTTAAAGTTTTAATAAAAAAATGTTTTTTAGGGTATAGGTATAGAATAATAATACTAGTGGCCTCCTCCTCCCATGTGATTGCATACAGATCTCAATTGTGCTAAAATGCGTGATGCACATGTTAAGCTGTGTATTATGTGGTGATTTTATTGTATATTTATGAACATTCATAAATCACACTTACATATATTGCCAAAAAACTTTTATTGAATTTAAGGTAATACAATGGATATTTATATTTTTATATTCTCTGATAATTTGAATTGTAAACACATTTTTTTAATTGCAAATAATATTTTTTATATATTAATCATATAAAATAATTAAATTCTCCTCGTTAAGTTAACTGTTCTCGTATTTAAAAAAATAATTTCATTAATTCAAAGATTAAGCAATATTTAGTTAGGATAGTTTATTATCTATCACAAAATATAGAATAAAATTCATGATTAATATCTAATAAATAATAAAATATGATTTTAATTTATAAAATAAAAAAAAAATAATTTTAAATTATAAAAATATAAAAATACAAATAGCTTTATTATAAATATAAAAATTTGATGAAAGTTTAATTCTATTAAATAGTTTAAATATATTAGATTTTAAATTTTCAAAGTGCCCCATACCCAAACGCTTTCTTCTCTCGCCCTCAACAACCACACTGGCCCCTTTATAAATATCGTTTCCTCCCCACCTTCCCCTCCTCCAGGGAACAACATTTTCTCAGAACTCAAGCTCCCTCTCTCTCTCTCTCTCTCTCTCTCTCTCTCTCCGAACCCTCCTACACAGATCTAGAGAGAAAGAGAAAGAAATGGCGCTCGCTGCAGGATCCACCATCTCCGCTCAACCTCTTCAAGAGCTCTCTAGCGGCGGTGGTGTCGCTGCCTCTTATCCCGTCTTCCCTCCCTCTTCCCATCCCGCTCCCGCGCCATTGCCCGCCCTATTTCCGCCGTGCACGCGGCGGAGCCAGCGAAGCCCAAACCGTCCGCCGCCGCCGCAGCCACCAGGACAGCTGCGGTTCCGGCGTTGGAGAAGCCGTCGAGCGGGAAGTGGGCCGTTGATTCGTGGAAATCCAAGAAGGCTCTGCAGCTGCCGGAGTACCCCGACAAGGCCGACCTCGAGTCGGTGCTAAAGACGATCGAGAGCTTCCCACCGATCGTGTTCGCCGGCGAGGCCCGCCACCTGGAGGAGCGCATCGCGGATGCCGCCGTCGGCAGAGCGTTTCTACTCCAGGGAGGAGATTGCGCTGAGAGCTTCAAAGAATTCAATGCGAATAACATCAGAGATACCTTCAGAATCATGCTTCAGATGGGTGTTGTTCTCATGTTCGGTGGCCAAATGCCCGTCATCAAGGTAAGTTATCATCTAGATCGGTAACCCTGTGAGATTCACTCGGGATGGATATTGTGATTACTGATTACTAATTGTGTTCAATATAGGTGGGGAGGATGGCCGGGCAATTCGCGAAGCCGAGGTCAGATTCGTTTGAGGAGAAGGATGGCGTGAAGCTTCCTAGCTACAGGGGTGACAACATTAACGGCGACGCCTTCAACGAGAAGGCAAGAATTCCTGACCCACAGAGGATGATTAGGGCGTACTGTCAGGCAGCTGCAACGCTTAACCTGCTCAGGGCATTTGCGACGGGAGGATATGCTGCAATGCAGCGAGTCACTCAGTGGAACCTCGATTTCACTGACCATAGTGAGCAGGGCGATAGGTACCGCGAGTTGGCTCACCGCGTCGACGAGGCGCTTGGTTTCATGGCTGCAGCTGGCCTAACGGTCGACCACCCAATCATGACTACTACGGATTTCTGGACATCCCATGAATGTCTTCTACTGCCGTATGAGCAAGCACTCACCCGAGAGGACTCCACCACCGGCCTCTTCTATGATTGCTCCGCCCACATGCTGTGGGTCGGTGAGCGCACCCGCCAACTTGATGGGGCCCACGTCGAATTCCTTCGAGGTGTCGCCAATCCTCTCGGTATCAAGGTACTTTCTTTTCCTTTTTCTTTAAGATGCAAGAGCTCCCAAGAATTTGTCCGAAGGTGCTGCGCAGTTGTTTGTCACGTTGGAAGTGAACTTGAATGATTTTTGGGGAAAATTTTGGGAGCTCCTGCAATACTTAATTAAACAATATGGTTCCTTATGTTATATTAAATATATAAATTTGGCGATAGATAGAGGTATCAAGTAACACCCACAATTGTCTCCGTATTGACCATGTACTGCACCAAAGTGAACTACGTTATGTTCAAAGTCGACTTCGATTGATTTTGGGACAACTTGTGGTAGCTCTAGCGTTACTCCTAACCTGAACATTAACATATAAATGTTAAATTATTGGCGTTTCTAAGAAATTCATGAAAGTCATTGATGGATAATAGGTAAGCGACAAGATGGACCCTAATCAGCTGGTGAAGCTGATTGAGATCCTAAACCCAACAAATAAGCCTGGAAGAATTACAATCATCACAAGGATGGGAGCAGAGAACATGAGAGTAAAGCTTCCTCATTTGATCAGGGCTGTTCGTAGGGCTGGGCAGATTGTTACCTGGGTCAGCGACCCTATGCATGGTAACACAATCAAAGCTCCTTGCGGTCTGAAGACTCGTCCATTTGATTCTATCTTGGTATGTATCTCTTCCATTTTAAAATCTTTCAGCCAACAGACTAATTTTTTTTTCTACTTATGCTTTTAGTATTTCACTGTATGCAGCTTATCATATATAGATTCAGTGCTGACAATTCCTGCTACTATCTGAGTTTTGTGCATGAGAGTAGAACTTCAACCCATTTTAAAATTATATGATTAGTAAAGATGAACAATGACAAATCAAAGGACTCCGCTAAATCCTGAAGAGGTTCAACAAATAATTAGGGCTTAGAGACCCCTTCTGTGACTCCGGCATGATATGTTTTTACGGAATTAGCTAACTGTTTATAGTGTTGATTGGAGGGATCACTTCTCGATCAATATGATTGTTGCGTTGCTATCTGACCGTCTTGTTTGGTATAGGAGTCAATAGGGAGAGACAATTCGTGTGAACCATTTTTTCTAAAAACAAAGGAATTTCGTATTCATGTTAACTGTTATCGAGCAAGTAGACCTATGTCCCCGCCGGAAAGATATTGCAGTGGTCGGGATTGATTCAGTTAGATTTCCAAATCAATTGTGATACCTATTATTATCAATCTCTCGATATTATACAGCTGTGATAACTTATGGGGTAGGCATGTGAGAAACATATCAAAATTTAAATGTCTTTATCACTATATAAGAGCAAAGGAGAAAAAAGTAGTAGCAATCTGTCATTATCATTGTGTTTTTTTATTGAATATTCGTTTTTGTAAATAACATATAATGTGTTCGCCATGATATTAAAATCGAATGTTCCGATTCGGTCTCTGTCAAACTTAATATTTGATTTGTAAAGCCTACGATCTTAATTTTGTATCTAGCATTACAAATTAAGATGTATACAAGTATTGTGCTTGTTCTGATGGCTGACAAATTTGTCTTGATTTGTAGGCTGAAGTGCGGGCATTCTTCGACGTCCACGAGCAAGAAGGCAGCCACCCGGGAGGAGTGCACTTAGAAATGACTGGGCAGAACGTTACGGAATGCATCGGCGGTTCAAAGACAGTGACATTTGATGACCTCAACTCTCGCTACCACACCCACTGCGACCCTCGTCTGAATGCCTCCCAGTCATTAGAGCTTGCCTTCATCATCGCCGAGCGTCTGAGGAAGAGAAGAATCCGGGCTCCGATTCAGGACCCGCTACCCTCCTTGTCCTCTTTTGGTTTCTAAGCGAGGACACGGCGAGCTTATAGCTTTATGGACGTATTTTACTTCGTTATTGTCATTCGTTTTTCTCCTAGTTGTAACTCTTATTAACGCGGAGGTTGTTGGAGTGGTCGTTGAGATGGGAATAAAAGCTGAATTAAAATACTATGTGCATCTATATTTAATTCTAATTTCATCTCTAAAGTTGAATTCCGCCGTAATTTAGAGATTGAATTAGGTTGCATTTACAATGTGTCTCGCAGCGCTTGGTAGGTGGAAATGAATTGAGAAAATTGGAATATCTGAAAGTGATTTCTAACTACCATTCTTTTCTTCGCTTCCCACCTTTTCTCCGCTTTCTGAATACTTTTTTTTTGTTTACAGATGGTTACTATAGCATACTAAAAGCTCCCACAAAGTTAATTAAGCTATTTCTACCACTTATAACCATAGTTCTATGTACCAGTTTGCATAGTCTATACTGGATGGTACATGTCTATTCTAGCAGTTATTATTACGGTACGAACTGAAAAATCTTATATTTAAATTTTTATTTTTATATTTTAAAATATAATAACTAAATATATATCGGCACAATCGGCATGCTCGATACGTCTCGAGTTCGAAATTTACTGAAATACGGCACAAAACGATACTTTAAATCTTGCTCGGTAACTACACTTGCACGTTCTTGTTACCTTAGAGAGAGATGTTTGAGATGGCTGCTTTTTGTCCCTTACCGCAGCTATCGTTCTATGATGGGCGAATATGTGGTATGGGGATTCGTTTTTTGTCACTCTGTTTAGTTCTTTATATGGCATTTGATTGGTAGACGGGGGGATTAAAATAGTACTGGAATGAACCCGAATTAGAAGAGCAAAATCTAATCCCTTATTATGCTTAATTTAATCCAAAAAAAATGAGAGTAAGAAATAATATATGATCTTACTATCAAGAGGATACTTTCCAATTAAAAAAAAAAAAACACACAATTAACTAATGAAATCTCAGTCCCGGTAAGATGGGAATCATACTCATATTGCTTCCTGTGAAACACCGCTTCTTATTTAGCCACTTGATTATTCACGAGCGATCCATTTAATTGTATATCAGATGGTCTTTCTCAACTTACTCAACATACAAATTCTTAAATGTCTTTCTTACCAAATACTTTAATTAAAATTAAATAAAATTTAAAATATAAGATAAAAGAATAAATTTAACAAAAACAAAAAGTAGGATAATACTTATTATTTGTAATCTTTAATCATTTAAATTTTTTATGCTATCAATTTCTCAGTTAAGATATAATTATTTTTTATGCGTATCATATTTTATAAAATATAATTATTTTAAACCTTAAAGTTCCGTGTTTAGCTCGGAATCAGAACTAGTTTAACAGAAGCATACAAATGGCAACAAAAAACCATAGCATTCTTATTGGTTACATGCTGTAATCTATCCTCCTTTCTATTCTATGTATCATTACTTGATAAATGCCATGTCCTTTTTAATAAAAGATTTACTATGATATAAACTAAATAAAGAATATGATACGCATTAAAAATATAAGATGAGATTAAAAAAAGAAAGAAAAAGAGACGTTAATTAGAATTCTCTGCAGAGGGATGCTATAATCAGGGTTAAATCAATCTTATTTGCATATGTACTCACATGACAAAACAACCATAGGCCGGTAACCGAACAGTTGAAGTAACCACACCTTTTATCATTCCAATTCAACTAATCATCAAAAAAAAAAAATTTTAAAAAATAATAAGTTCAACTACAACAACACACAAGTTCAACTAAAATCAAATTCAACTCGAACAGTGACTGAATCATCATCAACTACAATAGCAGTATGGAGAGTTAAAACGGTGCCATAATCAACAATGTTCAACTAAATCAACGTCAACTAAAACAGTAGAATGGGAGTTGAAATGGTGCGATAATCAAGCAATGTTCAACTGAATCAACGTTAACTAAAACAGTAGAATGGGAATTGAAACAGTGCGATAATCGAGCAATGTTTGACTGAATTATCGTCACTAAAACAGCAGAATGGGAGTTGAAAAGGTGCGATAATCAAGCAATGTTCAACTGAATTATCGTAAACTAAAACAGCAATAAGGGAGTTGAAACGGTGCGATAATCAAGCAATATTTAATTGAATCAACGTCAACTAAAACAGCAGTATTGGAGTTGAAACGGTGCGATAATCAAGCAGTGTTCAACTGAATCAATGTCGACTAAAAACATTATGGGAGTTGAAACGGTGCGATGATCAAGCAATGTTCAACTGAATCAACGTCAACTAAACAGCAGTATGGGAGTTGAAACGATGAGATAATCGCAACTACCCGGTCGAGGGCTCGACTGAAAGGGGTGACTTAACCAAGGTAAATCTGCTCTGATAAGTAGATATCCTAATTTATATAAAGAGCAGCACCACCTCGACCAGATAAAAACCAAAACCAGATGAGTATGAAAGCACATTCTTGATAACTGGCAAGGGGTACAATTACAACTTCAAAAATATATTAGTACTACTGTCTGCCTCTACAGCATAACACATAAGAATCCGCAAACTGGATGACGCCATCTTAAGTACATGGCAACATCTTCGACATGAGTAACATGAATATAGAGTAGATGATAAACTTACATGTTCCTAATGGTTGCATAAGGAAAGTTCAGCAACTAATATTTTGGTTGCGGGCAATGAATGCCACACTACTAATCCTGCAGCTAAATGTCAAGAGCCACTGCCTCAGTAGTACGGACTGTAACGCATTGGCCTCATGAACCTTGGAACTTTCCTGCACCAAGAGCGGGACGAAAAAAAAAGGGGGTAGAATTTAAAGGGATTCTGAAAGTCAAACAAGCGAAGATTTAGAGAAATTTTAGTTACTCACCCATAACCATATGGAGAGTAGAAGGGTGGAAAAGATGGCCCACGGAAACGGTACCCCTTATACGGATTAAAGCGTCTTGGTCGGTACTGCTTCATTCCAGGTACATTTGTACGCTTGGCAGCTACCTATAACACAGCAAACGGAGGTTTCAGGCTTGTAAGACAACCCAGAGAAGTCGATGCAATTTTCACAATAGTAGACCTCACAACATTTCTCCCAAAATTCACATTTAAGAACCAGGACCACCGAATAGCACGTGGTTAGTTCATGCAGGAAGTTTAGAGAGATTCTGGGAGAAAGTCTGCGAGGCCTGACACATTCGGTTCCTCATTAACAGATATGTATACAGACCTTTAATTGGCGACCATGTAATTCAGATTCATTCAATTGGAGAGCCTCTTGAACAGCCTCAACTTCAAGAAACTCCACATAAGCATAGCCCTTAGGCTGACCAAACTTATCAGTTAGGATGGTCACTCGGTTAACAGTTCCACATGATTGGAAGTGCTGCTGCACTTCCTCAGGAGTACAAGCATAATCCACCTGCAATTCCCAACATAGTTGACAAACACTGTTACAGGATTACAAAACTTATTTTAAAATCCATTTCTTCGGGTAGAGGCAATCACTATATATAAGCAACAATAGCAGCACCAGGAGCAGCAAAGTCTTTTTTTCACTGTTGGCTCGGTGAAATTTGTATGCCACTGAGCTCTATTATGAACCATAATTTTTCAAGTCCATAAAACTTAGATCATCTTTACAGTTTCCGTTCAAGTTCTTCTTGAACAAGTCCCAACCTCTATTAATAGGGTAATCTTATCGCCCCCACATCTCCTAACCTGAGCTAGGTTTTAATTTTTACATGCCCAAACCACCTCCTAATTGCCAATGATGGAAAGCTGCATCAAACGAGAAATCAAGGAAAAGGCATCACATTGCGAAGAGGGCAGTTCCGATTTATTTGTGTATTGAACTATTTCTTTCAGAAGAGGAGAAAAAAATTGTAAGATGTGTAATAGCAGAGAAGCAAAAGAGAAATACAATATCATGCAGAAGGAGAAGGTAGGCTAACAACAAGGTGTCACGGATAGAATTTAAGACTTCTGAACTACTCTAAAGGTTGGGAACAAGGATGAAGTTAGGGTAATAATTAAAAATGTGAATAGTGTCAGCACATGAGAAAGTTCCATAACTTTTAAAGTGATATCAAATGATAAAATGGTAAGCTAAATATCTAAATGGCTTTTTATAGTTTCCTGGTATTTGGTAATGAATGGAGAAGATCAAGGATGATCAATAACCATTGGCCGCCAAGTAGGAAACAAAAAAGATTGAGCCAACATCTGATCATACGAGATTCATGAGACAGGTGAACACAGAAGTTACATTGAGAAGAATTTAGCTAAAGACATACAAATGCGAATATCAAGTATCATATGAACCATGTTACAAGTAATAAAGGTATAGCTTCTCACCAAATGCACACTTGATTGCTCCTAGATCTTCAAGGATCAAGTAAAAAGTAAAAAGTCAGACTTCAACTTACGTTGTAAGCGAGCGTACGCAAGCTCCATTAAAATGGCATTTCAAGTGATCTTGTCACTCGATTTGCACCAGTCACCTTTTCGCACTTCTAGCAATCAGTTACTACTAGTCTTCCTTTTTGCATCCATACTTCTCTTCTGATGCTAATGTGTTCATAAATTTCTATTGACCGAGAAACAACTTTTCCACTTTTTTTGTCTTTCTTTTTTTTTATATATTCTTTATAAGGCCTTCGCTAATCATTTTTTTATCTCGAGCTGCTTCTGTTTTCTTCTCTTTTTTGACTTTTTTTTTTGTTCTCTTCTATTGACCGCCAAACAACTTCCCACTTTTTTGTCTTTCTTTTTTTTAAAAAATATTCTTTTATAAGGCCTTCACTAATCTTTTTTTTATCTCGAGCTGCTTCTGTTTTTCTTCTCATTTTTTGACTTCTTTTTTGTTCTCCACAAAGGCCTCAAATAAAACTAATCATATACAACATTTTTCCTTCTCTATCAACAAAGCTACTTTAAGCAAGGGCTTTTAGCATCAGAAGCATAGGATTCAGAAAAGTGCAAGTAGCGCGCTGCGCCAACACATCAAGCCAATGCCTATTCCTGAGGAACATAATCAATCATATCAATTGCACGGGCAACGCAAAGGAACATATTTATCCATAATCAACAAATTTAGAATTAATAACCTCCTAGCTCCATAACAATCAATAATTGGTAAACTCAGCTACCAAAGAAACATTCGCAAAAAGAAACAAACTTGAAGCGGATTAAATTGCTTACACATAACGTGACAATTATAGAATATACAAGATTCTCAAAGATGATGCATGATTATATTCATCAGACGGAAAGATTATGTTAATCTACTTTGGCAAATCTAGCTATTATCAGCAATATACGCATCAAATCAACTACTGAGTGTGCTACCCAGCAGTAATAATGTTAGTCTATTCTAAGACTTTCACTTAGAAAGAAGTTTCAAAAACGCATAGGCAGTAGACATGACAAATAATGGCAACAAAGGAATGTTATTGCTCCTTTTTTTTTCTTTGGACTACCTTGTGGCACAAGCAACATGTTACTTTATGGCATCCCAATTGTCATAAGCGTGTCTCATTCTCTCAACCTAAACAAGCACAATTCTCATTATACAAAGAAATAGAGTTGTTGCAAACAGAGGTTAAGTTATGTTTATAAAGGTTGAGAGAAATCTAGGATGGCAAATAGCAAATCAAAAGCCTGTTTTACATCTAACTCTCAACCTAAATAAGCACAGCTCTCATTATACTAAAAAAAATGTTTTAGATGGAGGTTGTGGGTTATGCTAAAAAGGCTGAGATTAAAGGTCTAGGCTGGTGAACTGCAAACCACAAGAATGTTTCCACATCTAACTCTCCACCTAAAGCACAACTCTCACCATACTTGTTTTAAACGTAGGTTGAGATTTATGCTCAAAAAGGTTACAAAACGCCTTCACACTTTTCCTAGATGTAGGCCGTTTTAATTCAAACCACAAAATATCTTTTGTTAACGTCCCCAATGGCCCCAAACCACATGCCTACGAAAAATAAGGGTTGCAATATCAGATAACTGACGCATAAGTAAAAGGTACCAATTTTTTGGCCAACAAATCACATGGAAACATCCCCTATTTGTTGAAGGGCTGTAAGATATAATAATTGATTCAGAAACAAAAGGTAGACTATTGCTTTGGAGCGAAACTATAAATTTCTCAACCTACCCCCTATCATATATTGAGAACATAGCCATTTCCAGATATGACTAGCCTCGTTTAAGGGAAAAGAGGGTAGTCAGCGATAGTGATGAATTTTATAAATGGAGGATAGTCAGCGAATATTTAGGGATGTTAGACAACATGAGCTTTTAGCAATAATAATTCCCATACAGTCCAATAACTATTAGTATGCTAGACTAAATCCTAATTAATAAGTATGCATTAGAAGTTCATCGGAATCGCTCTTTCGCATTGCGAGAGACTCTTTGGAGATGTTGCTAGTGGCATAAGCCACAAGAAAACCACAGTACCATCATATTTTAAACACCGAGTGCCAACTAAGGAGTTCAAGATGCATATAGAAATTCAAATATACTTAGATGGGTTAGATGGTACTCACATTACCAACAAATACGGACCGAGAATCCGCCTCCTCTTTGTTAGCTTGAGATGCGGAGGCATTAGCAGGATCTGCAAAAAGCAAATAGGAAAGTCAGTCATTTCTTTATTGACACATAGGGTGAACATGAGCTATTTGTTATAAGCTTGGCCAGTTTAGAAATTTAGCTCATTTGGACTCGGAATGAAGCACACAACTAAAACGAGCTGAGATCAAGGTCTGTTTACAACAAGAACAAAGGCTCTTCCCACTAGGTAGAGCAAAAATCCAGTATGTTTAATTCTACAAAAACTATGCTGCTAGGTAAAAATGGTTAAAGAACGTTGTTTACAATACAAGCACTTTGATCCATCTGATCTAGAAATGGAAGACTATTAGTTCTACAAATATATACTGCAAGCATCTTCACCAATAAGAAAAGCAATTAAGATTAACAACCATTAGTTTTACAAAATCACAACAGAAGCATTTTTCCGTTCGTTCAGTAGCAATCAGAGAATACTACATTTACAAAGTTACATGCAAGAATCGTCTATTCTGTAGAGAAAACAATTAAATTCTACAGGATTGAAATATAATAATTTGGACATAGTAAAACAAAATCAAAGGCTATTGTGAGCATCTTCACCAATTCGATTAGTAAAACGGATAGAATTAATGACACTATTAGCTCAAAAGAATTAAAATGTACTTAGATTCGTTTGTTCTTGTAAAACAAAATGAATGGGTATTACCTATACATAGTTACAGTGCAAGAATCTTCATCCACTCGATTAAGAAAACTAGTTAAAATTAGGGGAAAATAATATAGGTCCCCATTTGCAAGCTCCATATTACTTACGTCCATCAATGTGTAAAGGAATCAAACAAGGTGTGGCAGAAACAAAACAAGGTGCCATCATTTCAAATCAAGGTGCACGTAATCGAAACAAAGATGTTGTGGTTTTGTTGGAACAACTATAAACATAGTGGAAGCTCACTAAACTAAGCTGATGGTCAAAGTGACGTGGGAGTTAACCAAATGCAATGGAGAGAAAAAAAAGTGTTAAAGCTTCTAGAACATCCAAAATTTGGTAGGTTATAATTGGTAAAGTCGGATGAAGAAAAAGGTGGAGAGAAGGGCTCACTTTCCAAGAAAATCTAGGGCAAGATGTTGATTTGATAATGTTAATCGCTGGAGAAAATGACAGAGAAGCAGCACACACACACACACACACACAAAAGCCTGGAGAGAGTTCACAAAAAGCTTCAAATCATAAAAGGGAAATAGAGAGAGGAGGGAACCAAAGAACTTGTCACAGCTCAATCTTTGGAGATCAATTACAGATTACCATAAAATGGGCATTTTTTCTTTATTATCTTTTCCATGCAGACATGTGAAATTATAAGTCATTTAAAACTCTATACTATTGTATCAGCATGTGGAGATACAGCAACTCTTTACTGCTGAAGCAATTTGTCCAAACGTTAAAAGGCGCAGCATTCATAGTACTTTAAACAACGCCCAGATTCAATACCTGATTGATACACCATGAAATACCAATTTTCATGTCAAAATTCTACAACACTAGATGAACAATAAGTGTCTCAGAATTGCTTATGACAAAGCAGGGGGCCAATGAATGTGTTGCTAATTTCATCACAACATGGAGGAATCTTAGTATTGATTGCTTGCAAGCAGTTGACGAACAAGAAGCAATTAAAATTGTGCATTAACAACTTGCATCCATGGTTAGCACTTTGCTTACATGGTGAAGCAGGGGCTACTTTCGAAACTTTGTCCATGATAGCCACAAACGCCGACATTCATCTTCAACATAATCCTAAGATGTTCGCTAGACCAAAAGGTTTATCGGTCACCAAAGTCCCAACTCAAAGTCCCAACTAAAAATATCTACATGATTGAAAGTGCAACATCTAAAAGTAACAGTGACAATTCAAGGCATGCTACGAAAAGTATACCCTCATAAGAAAGGAGAAAGCGGAATATTCATTTCGAGGGGATAACATTGCAAAATTGTTCAAATACGCTCTGGAGAGGAGGGTAATCTAACTTCCTACCCCTAAGAGGCTCAATGAAGTTGATAAAGTTGATGACCAGAGCTAGTGTGCATATCACTAGTTGCATGAATAGTAGTAAGATTTAGGATTATGGGGTATTTTTGAATCAATTCATGGAATTGCATGATTATAAGAAGAAAACTTTTTCGAAAAATATGCTTAAAGATTTGGTAAATAACAAGGCAAATCTCGCTTAGCTAGTTAGCAATGGAAAATGAACCAGTAGAAGAACTCTACTCATTGTCTGATGATGACGAAGGATGGGCGACATTTATAAGAAGAAGCATGGTGCCGGGGGCTCCAATATTCTCCTAGCTGATAATAAAAGCCACCTCGAAATATATATCTCCAGCCAAAAACAAAGATTCAGGACGTGCTGCACATTAACAGCTCGGGTAAAATATGAGACATCCAACAGACCTATCGAAGTCATAAAAATATTAGGGGTAAGAAGGCAAAATCTGACTGGAATGAAAATCCAAAAAGTCGTTGTAGGCAACAATAGGTAACCCCATTATGGAAAAACCTACAAAGATACCATAGGCAAAAACTAAAGGGGGGCTAATATTGGCGAAACCTCGCAAGAGGCACCGTTTAGCCAAAATATAATAAATAAAAAATGCATGCACATACTGTCTTCTCTATGATGGAGTGTCCCTTCAGGATAAGACATTAGTATTCTTAAGCGGAGACAAGCACAACTCTCATTTTGTCTAAGTTGGAACGACTCTTTAGAGTCATTGGAAAGTGTCTTGAGGCAAAATGATCCCCCCCCCCCAAAAATCAGACATGACTAGGACAAAACTTCCTTTAAGGGTCTACCAAAAAGTGTTCATGAGTCTAGACAATTTTCTAATTGCCCGAAACAAGAGATGTAGGACGTGCTATACATTAATATCACGGGTAAAATATGACACCGAGTGGACCTAGCAAAAACTTCCAAAAGCTAGAGATAAAAATGTAAAACCAGCTGCAATGAAAACATGAAAGGGCACTACATATAAAAATAGAAAAACCACGCTATTGGAAAACCTATAGAGGTCCTATAGGCAAAATTAGTAAGGGCCTAATATTGGCGAAAACCTCAATAGAGTTGTTATATTACTAAAGAAAAACAAGGAAATGAGAAAAAATCTTATTCAGTCAAAAGCAAAAAGCTTGACTAAGCATCTATATTTTCAAATGTGTTTGAGCCAAATGCAAGACCTACCATCTTCAAATCAAGGTTTTATATGTTGAGCCGATTAGAGTTTCGGTAAACTCAGATCCTGGCATGTGCTGACTGTGCCTATAGTCCAGTTTCAACTATGCCGATATACATTTATTTGTTATTTTAAAAATAGAATTCAAAATTCATTTAAAAAATTCAAATATAAGATGTTTTGTTACGTGCCACGCCGATTAATGTCATGCCAACAACTGCTGAAATGGGCACATACCGTCCGGCACGTAAAACCATGCTTCAAATATACGATGGAGCCAGATTTTAAATCGCTCAAAATTTTCAAATTGGTCTTAAACAAATCGCTAGGCCACCAAAATCTGCAAAACGATTAGCCGAGAGCCAAAATTTTGATTAATCATAATTTCATGTTGATCCTGAGACTAACCATATTTCCAAAATAGGTCTTAGTCGGGAGCCGAAATCTTGAGTAATTATATATCTTCAAAATTTGATTTTGAGCCAAATTCTAGATTATTAGTTGGTGGACCAAAGCATTGACTAATATTTATTTTCCAATTCATGACCAGCTACATCTTCAAAATTGACTGTGAGCCAATTTAAGACCAGGCATATCTTCAAATCTGGTACAGAGCTAAATTCCAAACCATTCAATTTTACAAATTTGGTTTGAGGCCAAATTAAACCAAATCTTATTTTTACACAGGTCTTGAACAGAATTCTAGTCAAGAACCAAAGTCTTGCCTAACTCACTTGCTTAAATATGGCTTAAATTCTAGATTGTTCATATAATTCATAGCCAGAATCCTAAACCAGTGAAATCCTCATATTAGTCTAGCAAAATCCTAGACCACTCAAATCTTAGACTACTCAAATATTAGTCTCTCCAAATGCTAGACTACTCAAATATCATATTTGTCTAACCAAATTCTAGACTACTTAGATCCTTATGTTTGTCTGGACAAATTCTTGATCACTCAAATCGACCTTAAACAAAATTGTAGGCCATTTTAATTAGTTGAGAGCCAAATTCTTAACTAATCATATCTTCAAAGTAAATCTTGGGACAAATCTCATACTAACAATATTTTGGTCAAAGGCAAAATCTAAGACCACATATATTTTCATCGATCTTGAACAAAATTCTAGACCATTCGAATCTTTATGTGATCCTAGGGCCCAATCCGTTATCTTATATATGCAAGTTATTGAGCCAAATCTAAGACAGTAAGACTAACCATATTTTGGTCTAATGCAAAATCTAATACCACCCATGTTATTATTGGTCTTGAGTGAAATTCTAGCCATTCAAATCTTTAAGAGATCTTGCAACAAAAAGTCTGAAGCTCTTGGCTAAATTGTGAAAAGGCTCCATTGGTCTATTAAACGTAGACATATGAGAGTGCTCGCGCATGCTTAATCAGATGGGACTTCTGTTGGAGCAACTATAAAAATAGTGGAAAACCCCTAAACTAAGCCTATGCTTAAAGTAACGTAAGAGTTGATCAATTGCTAGGAAGCATGAACACTCCTAAAATCACCCCAGTGCAGTGTCGGTGCAGTGTCGGACACGACACGCCTTGTATACGGCCGGACACGTGTCCGACACGCCACATGGCGTGTCCAGAAAAAAAAAACAAACAAAATAAGGTCGGACACGCCTGGAACACGGCTCGGACAAGCGGGCAAAAGTGTCCAACACGCGAAGCCAATTTTTATTTATTTTTTTTAAGTTATTTTTGAAAAATTCAATTTTTCAAATATCTTTTTTTAGAGAAATACAATATTATATATAACTAATTATACATAATATAATATATTTACATACTCAAATATTGATATAATTAAAATTTTGGTATTTATATTGTCTAAAAGAAGCGAAATATTATACTATATACGAATTTGTTATTAAATATTATATTGTCAGTAAATTTATAGATATTTAAATACTTCGTATAAGTTACTTTTTACTTATTTATATATTTTTATTATCGTATCCCAGCCGTACCCGTATCCTACTTTTTTAAAAATTGTCGTGTCCCCGTGTCGTGCCGTGTAGTGCCCCCGTGTCCGTATCCGTGCTTCTTAGATCAAATGCAATGGAGAGAAAAAAGTGTTAAAAGCTTCTAAAAAGATCCAAAATTTGGTAGATGAGAATTGGTAAAATCAGACCGAGGAAAAGGTGGAGAAAAGATCTCACCTTCCAAGAAAATCTAGTGCAAGATCTTGATTTATGGATGTTAATCGCTGCCTATAAAAGGCAACCAGTTACAGATAAATGATAGAGTAGCAGAAAAAAAAAGTAGAGGTTCCAAAAAGGCTTCAAATCATAAAAGGAAAACAAAGAGAAGGAAATCGGAGAAACATCAAGCCATATTCTCATCGCTACCACTCAATCGCTGGAGATTGCAATTACAGACTAACATAAAAGGAGTCTTCTGTTATTATTATTCTTTCCATGCAGATATGTGAAACAATAATGTCAACTGGAACTTGATATGTCTTCATATTATCCATCATATGTTCACATGAAAACAAATATACAAACTATGTTCAAATCATCCTTTTCTAGCTGTCATGCTACCTTTTATTTTATTGTTGCCAAAAAAAACAAATTAAAAGAATAACATGCACCTCTGCACTCTCCCACTCGGGTGTGCCAATTTGTTTTCGTGGGATTTATATATTTGAGACCAAGTCCCAGGCAATGAGAAATTCACCAATAATTACTGGCGACGCAATACATCCATTTAAGATGTTACTTTTTCTCAATCTCAGTTATACTAAAAAATACAAAAAAGAAAATATTATAACTGAACAAATTAAAAGAATAACTTGACTTATAAATTAAACTTAAATCTAAAATCAAATTGATCCTATATTAAGCATGACAGAGCTATTGAATGTTGGTGAATGAAATAAAATAAAATAGCATGACAGATATATATATATATATATATATATATATATATATATATATATATATATATATATATATATATATATAATTGTTTCATAACAGGAGACGGATTTTTTCGGTGGAAAATCAAGAGAAGAATATCATAGCTTGTTGGAGGACAAAAGCCACGCAGCAAGCATCGGATATTTTTACGGTTTTTCTATATTTTATTTTTTATGAGGGATAATTTTAATCTTGTCATGAACTACTACATTCGTTGGGATTTCGATTAGACCTTATGCATGTTTTGATCTTTGTTATTTAATGAAAGATTTTATTTATTTATCATGAAATTATGTTGCTAACATAGAATTACAAATCTAGAATTTAAACAATGCGACAGAGTTAATATTCATTAGGTTAGTAGGATGAATAATTTGTGTATAAACATATATGTGGATGACCTATTATGATTCTAGAAGGTTCGTCGTTCTTCATGCGATTATTATCAATTTTCTCATAAAGACAATTAGGAGAAATAGTTAATAATTAGTTAACTATAATTCAACGGGGACGTAGTTATATTTATAACTTGATTAATTTATTCATAGAGACATCTAGGATAATTAATTAAGTCTAGTTATTAATTTGTGACACAACATGGAAATGGATTAATAATTAGAAATTGCAATGCGACGGCGGAGCAATTCACAAACGAATCTCCACAATTTCGCTAAATAAATAATTATTCAGTCATTAATAACATTGAGATGATAGTTATATATAATGGTGAATCGAGTCCCAAGCCTTCACGAATTTGATCTAAGCTCAGTTCTCATATATTTTTCTATTTATTAGTTTTGTTTAAAATTTTGATCGCTAGACATATACGGTCATTTAAATAATTGTAAGGTTACACCAAATTCGGTACCTAACATTGCAATCCTCGAGGAAACGAAACTTTGCCGTTGCCGTGTAAAGAAGGAGATTCTAGCCTACGTTTTACACCCGTATACTCAACTTTTTATGTGAATCTCCATAGTTAACTATCATTTCAACTTTCAATGCATAACTAACATTTCAAAAACCTGATGCGTGTAAAACGTACCGCAAGTATACGGATCGTACAAGTAATAAAAAGTGAAAATACCGTTCCTTCGAGGATTGTAGCGTTACGTACCGAATTTGGTATAACATTACAATTATTTAAACTATCAAATCTGTCTAGCAATCAAAATTTTAAACAAAACTAATAACTAGAAAAAATATATAAGAACCGAGCTTGGATCAAATTTGCGAAGGCTTAGGACTCGATTTCACCATTATGTATAACTATCGTCTCAATGTCATTATTGACTAAATATTAATTTATTTAGCGGAATTATGGAGATTCTGTTTTGAATTGCTCCGCCGTTGCATTGCAATTCCTAACTATTAACACATTTTCCTGTCGAGTCGCAAATTAGTAACTAGACTCAATAATTATCCTAGATGTCTCTATGAATAAATTAATCAAACTATAAATATAACTACGGCTGTCAAATTGTAGATAACTAATTATTACCTATTTCTCCTAAATGTTTTTATGAGAAAATTGCTAATAATTGCATGAAGAACGACGAATCTTCTAGAATCATAATATGTCATCCACATATCTGTTTATACATAAATTATTCATCCTACTAGCATAATAAATATTAACTCCGCTATAGCATCGCTAAAATTCTATATTTGTAATCCTATGTTAGCAACACAATTTCACGAAAGATAAATAAACAAATTTCATTAAACAATAAAGATCAAAATATGCATAAGGTCTTAATCGAAATCCCAAAAAATAAATTAGTTCATGACAAGATTAAAATTATCCATCATAAAATATTAAAAAACCGTAAAAATATCCAATACTTGCTTCGTGGCTTCTCTCCTCCAAAAACTCTTGTCTCCTCTAGCAATGTTTCCTCTCCATATTTTTGCCGCACCACAAAAGAAATATATATATATATATATAGAAATATATATATATATATATATATATATATATATATATATTATATATTATATATATATATATATATTCTATGCCCTAGCAACACCTCCTTGCTTGCTGTGTTTAGTCATATAACTCCAATCTCAGAGTACATGCATCTCGTTTATTTATCCCAGTCGTTGATGTTGCTTTGCTGCTGCTTGTTTTGTGTTTTAGCCTTCAAATCCAGCCGCATAATCCTAGTTTTGATCAAATCCCACGTCACTTTGACCATGAGCTTAATTTAGTGGGCCTCCACTATGTTCATAGGTGCTCCAACAAGTTTCAATATTGGAATTGAGAATTCAAAATAAGGTTGCGAATTAGAATAGGAGCTACAGTATAGTCTTTCCATTAAAGATAACGATTATTAGTTTTACATAATTACAATGAAAGCCTTTAGATACTTTCTTATAGTAAAACAGAGGGTACTGTTTTCTCCCTAGGCAAGTTTGATCAAAAATAAAACAAACCAACCTTGATACTCTACTTGTTATATGCTAACTGATAGACTAATCTACACAATTGATACTCATAATTTGATACAGTGAGGTAACTGTAACTACAATTTAGGTTGGGAAGCACAGTGTAATATGTTTTAAAACAAAATGGAAGGCTATCAGCTGCACAAATTCGCATCGCGGGCATCTTTACAATTCAATTAAGGAAAATGCTACAACTACTAGTCGTACAGACTTTCAATGGAATCAATTTGTTCAGATCTTAAACAACTACCAATCAATCACTAACAGCAATAAAGGAGAAGTATTAGCTATATAATAACCTTGAACAGCACCCATCTCCTTCTCGACTTTGGCCTGCATCTCGCGCAACGCAGCAGCTTCATCTTCCATCTCTTTGAGCCGCTTCTTCATCTCATCGAGCTCCTGCAGCTACTTTCAAAAACACCACAATTTAAAATAGAGATTTCTACTTATTTTCTAAACCAAGGTGGGTTAGGGTTTCAGACACGTACCTTGTGCGCCTCATCGTCGTCGTCGGCGGCGGCGGAGGCGGGCACCATGTCGACGTCGTCGCCGGCGAGGTGTGGATCGCCGTCGCCCTCCATGTAGCCTTCCTCTGGGATATCGCCACCGTAAACCTCGTGTTCCTCCTCTTCCATCTTCACCGCCGCCGCCGCCGCCGTTGATCTAAGATCTCTTCTCACCGCGCCTGACCCCTTTCTGATCGGGGATGATAAATTGTTTAGCTGTGGTCCGTGTGGATCTCAGACGCGAAGCAATTTATTGTTGGGCAAATTAGATTATACCGCATCCAGGGGTAGTTTTGACATTTAAAATTATTGGCGACTGCAAAGATGCCTATTTTCTTTTTTCGGAATTTTATTTTGAAAAAAAAAAAAAAGAAAAGTAGACGCAAGTGATTATTATAACCACCAACTCAAACGACGACTAGTTTTGCAGTTGTCCGATATATGAATATAAATATTGATCCAGTATAATTTTGATTTTATTGAGTGTTTAGAAGTAGAGTTGGCTTAGAGAAAACGAAACCAATCATACATGACACATTGTTTTTACGTAAAAACAATCAAAAAATTCCGAGGTAAAACTATGAGTTTTTTCATCTCCACTGGTAGAAACATGTACTAAGAAATATACAAAAATCGATTACAATAATCTTCAACTGGTTTGAGGACCGAGCTTCGCAGAGTCTCGGTATCTCCTCTAAGCCCTTTCTCTAAGACACAGGAACTTAGACTTCGCAGAGTCTCCTCCCTAGCCACTCTTGGTGGTCCATGGACCTTAAAAATAATAAAGGTCATAAATTTTAAATCTGGGAAAAATCCTAAATCTAAAATATATACTAAATCTAAATTTATGCGTATCAAATACCCCTAGCGAGGATGGCGACATGTGTCGCCGCGTCCGCAGAAAACTTGCATGCTATCTTGACTCCACCGCGCTTCTAGATCTCCCATTATCTCATATCTCAGCGATATTCAAAGAATTGTTCGGCATGCACTCTATACTTAGGGGTTGACCTTGGGGTATGAGAGAGTGTCGGTTTCTTCCAAATGGTTATCATGGCGCTCACCCTCCATTCTAGGGTGGACCTGAAATATGAGAGAGTGTTGCCGATTTTCGAAAATTTTTCTGACGCTCTCCTCCCCGGGGTTGGCTCCGAAGTAAGGGAGAGCGACTGCCGGTCTTCAGAAAATGCTTTTGTCTTGTGTAGTCTTAAACTCAAGGTCCCGGCTATCCCAATCACCATCTTATCCTAGACTCGTAGCCTGGGCTCTACCTCAGTTTCAGATATCCCCAATAATCAAGTTTAACCATTGGCTAAAAATTAACGGTTCGCATTAGATTTGCCCTAAACCCTAATTAAATTAGGTTTTGAGTGGCGGCCAATTAATAGAATAAACTCTAATGCGAATTATAAAATTAAAATCCAATGGTTCAAATTTTATCTCGAAAATACAAATTGCTCTTCCTATAAACCAACATTCGTGATAATTTATCCCTACAAACAACGCAATTTGATCAAATATAATCTCGATTTTGTTGAGTGTTCAAAGACAGAATTTTGCTTAGAGAGAAAATAATTACAACGGGACACACATAGTTTTTACTTGGAAACTCTATGGGAATTCCGAGGTAAAATCACAAACTTTATTGTCACCATCGGTATAAAATGATCGATTACAATGGTCTCTCATGTTGGTTATCGGGGTCGAAAAATACATCGGATGCGCAGCGAAAAATTTAAAATTTAAAACAAAATCCCCGTGTACCCGAATATAGGATCACATTGGTATGCTATAATAATCGAAATTCATACATCACATGTAAAACAAGTATTATATAATAAAATTAATCTAATTAATTTTATTACAATCCTATTGTGCTTCTAACGCGGTACGAGTTTATCGAAATACCTTGGCGGATCGAACACGCCACGAAACGATCTCGGATTCTGATGAATTGAGCCGCGAAAATACGCGGCCTCTAATGCTAGTCCACGTTGAGACGCTTGCTAAACCGAAATCGGATTTAATCGTATTAAATCGGAATTAGGCCTTGGATCCAATCCAAGCTCGGCCCGTAATGAACAGTGCTTCTTCTTCACTGTTTTTTGCAGCAACCGACGCTCCCGATCGCCATCCAAGCTCGCGCGCGACGCTTGCCGGCGTTGCCTCTGATTAGCAGCCCGTCACCGTCGCAGTCGCCTCCTCAGCACGCCGAGACAATCGCAGCCGTGGCCGAAGACGTTGACGCACGGCTTCGTACAACCTTTGCACAAGTGCACGCTGTGACAAGCTCCGGAGCTTGGCTTCGTCGCCGTCGTCGGCTGGCCAAGATGATGGAGCGTCGATTGTCGATGGAATCCAAGATGTCACGCAGTCGGCTGAAAGCTTCTCTGAAGCTTCGTTCCAAAAGCTCACCGGAAGTCTCTCTCTTTCTCTCGTCGGCATCAGCTGTCAGAGGAGGGATCGGAGGAGGAGAGGTGCCCGCGCGAGGAGGAGCCGAACACCGTACTAGCGGCGGTAGGGTTTGCTCTTCCTCCTTCGCGGCGCCGTCGTCCTCTCCTTCTTCGTCGGCAACGAAGAAACGGTACACCATATATATAGATTTCTGTATTACACCAAAAATCCACTATTTTCTATTTTGTAAAAAACACCCACTTGCATTTTGCAAAACCTCGGTCCACATTTTGGACATTGTCAAAAGCAGCCCCTCATGCACAAATTTTCGATTTTTCGCGATCGCATCTCATTTGCGTGTGACCCATTAGGTTCAGTACCATGCCGGCAGTGAATAAATAGTTAATTCAACTAATTAACAAATAATTAATTTAACTAATTAATTATATTTATTCACAGATCATAGTTGACGTCTAGCAACATGTCATGACCACCCGCATGGTATGAATATCAATATTCATCACTTGAAACCTTTATGTGAATAGTTCCCATGCCCTATAATCCTTCTGTTCCTTTCTAACATTCTGAATGAGCTTAGAGTATGGATATCTGTCAAACTCTATTGTTCAATCATATGTATCTGTCTTAATAGATTTGCTCGTCTGTGACATTAACAACATTTCTTAATTCACATTGTACATCGGCTAAGAATTTTCTGAGTTAGTTCTATTCAAATATACATAGGATGTTTTCCTTCTTATAGGAGGTGACAGATTTTCTATTGGTTATCATCTATCTTCATGTGCTATTATTTATACCCAGATGGTTCCCTTGTACAGCTGAGCTATACTTGGAAACACACTAAAGTATAAATCATATACACATAAGATACTATGATAATCTCAAGTCTGAGGATCAAGGCATAACTATCACACTGAAGAATTACCATTGACAGACTCCATTGGTATTCTTCGAGTAAGTCAGTTCAGTGAACTCATTCATCTAATGAGCACCTACACACTTGCTTCAGTGTCAACTACACGCGTAGTAATGAGATCACTACTCTCATCGTATGAGCAAGCAAGCTGTGTATTAGTCTTTCCGGTGACATTGAACCCTACTCAATGCACCTATGACTAAGAACATTCTGGACTTAGGTTTATAAGACATTAGGTCTCATTATCATGATCCTAATTCTGTTGCTTTAGTCCATGGGGTTTATCACATACATTCATACAACATATAAAACATGACGATGCGATAAACAAATAACCATAATCAAGTAAACTAAAAGAGTTTATTACAAAATATGTTCACCAAAATATCTAATATTATTGACTTTTAGGACATATTTATCCTTTCATATCAGCTGGCTTGAGAACCGAACTTCGCAGAGTCTCGATATCTCCTTTAAATCCTCTCTATGAGGAATGGAGATTCAGGCTTCACAGAGCCTCCTCTTAAGCCCATTTTTCATGGTCCGGAAATTTAGTTCTCCGTCCCCTCCTCCCTCTATTTATATGACCCTAATTCAGTAACTAAAAATAATCCCAGAATTTAAATTTAGGACAAATCTTAAATCTAAAATATATGCTAAATCTGGATTTATGCACTATCAAATATAAATTTCGTAAAAATGATGTTACAATAGTCTTCAGCTGGCTTGAGGATCGATTAAAAGGATGTTGCTAAGAAATATAAAAGGATCTATTACAATAATCTTCAGCTGGCTTAAGGACCGAGCTTCGTAGGGTTTCAGTATCTCTTCTAAGCCCTCTTTCTAAGGTATGGGGACCCAGGTTTCGCAGAGTCTCCTCTCGAACCCACTCTTGGTGTCCAGAGTTTAGTTCTCTGTTCCCTCATTCTTCTATTTGTAGGACCATAATCCTATAAATAATAAAGGTTACATATTTTAAATTTGGGACAAATTCTAAATATAAAATATATGCTAAATCTGAATTTATTAACTATAAAATATAAATTTCATAAAAATGATGTTAAAATTCTAAATTTTTACTTTTTTAAAAAAATTTATATCTAATTAAACTTCTATTAATTTTTAAAATTTTAAATTATACATGTACCTACTATACATTTTCAATTGCTATCAAGCAAGCATACATATTCTTTATGTATCTTTATCTTTTTATCTTATTTCTTTGTTATATAATAACTATAAGTATAAGAAATTGTTATATGAATTTGTCTTGTCAGATTTCTAAAGATCAATAAGTGACTATGGTAATCGCCAATCACTATCACATTTTTTATAGGGCGCATTTTTTTGGGAAAATGTAGATTCAGCCTATGCTTTTCTAAGGGGACGAGCTCCCCTGATGCTAACGCATCATAAATCAGAAAACGGACGGCCGATTCGAAAAAATACGGATCTCGAGATTTTGTATAAAATTTTCGTTGACTTATTTGATCTATTGTTAAATATTTTGAAAAAAAATTTTGAATTATAAAGTTATAGATTTTGATGAGATCTACAACTTTATAATTAAATTTTTTTCGAAAAAATGCTAAAAAGTATACCGAAATGATGATTAAAAAGTTTTGATTATTATTTCGGTATACTTTTTGGCTTTTTTTTCGAAAAATTTTCAACTACAATGTTGTAGATCTCATCAAAATTTACAACTTTGTAGTTCAAAATATTTTCCAAAAATGCTTAAATTAAGCCAAATAAGTCGACGAAAATTTTATACGAGATCTCGAAATCCATATTTTTTCGGATTGGTCGATCTCGGCCGTCCGATTTTCTGATTTCTGATTCAGCCGAATCAGGGGAGCCGCCGCCCTCTTCTAAGATGCTCCCAATCAGCCCTGCAGTTTGTAATATTCACTTTTGGCCCCTCTCTCGAAACTCGTGCCATATTATTTTGACTGTTATATTAGTATTTTTTTTTAAAAAATTTCAACATGAAAATTATAGAATTGATGAGATCTACAATATTCATATTTAATATTTTTCCAAAAAATACTTCGAAGTGGGTATTTTGATACTCCGAAATATTAACAGATTTTAGATCCAACCCGTTAACCTGCTGAAATTTCAAAATCTCAAAATACTTACTTAAAAATATTTTTTGAAAAAATATTGAATATAAAAATTGTAGATCTCATCAAGATCTACAATTTTTATGTTGAAAGCTTTTTCATAAAATGCTAATACGATGATAAAATGATATTGTACGCGATACAAGGAGGGCTAAAAGTGAATAGGTGAAAAATAGGACCGAAATAGTCCCAGTTTCTCCAACTAGAGGCTGAACACGATAAGCCCTTTTTTTCGGCCACTTGAAGGGCAAAGGGCAAAGGTATTCCAAATCAACCCCTAAAAAATACTGAATTCACTTTTAGTCCTTCATCAGTTTTCGTGCTACAGTATTTTGATCATTATATTAGTATTTTTTAGAAAATTTTAAACACAAGAATTATAGATTTAGATAAGATTTATAACTTTAATTTTTAATATTTTTTTCTACAAATATTTTTAAATATGTGTTTTGAGGTTTTGAAATTTTAGTGGATTAACAGATTGGATCCAAAATTCGTTAACATTTCAGATGCTCAAAATATTAATTTAGAAATATTTCTTGAAAAAAATTTTAACATAAAAATTATAGATCTTATTAAATTCTATGATTTTTATGTTGAAAGTTTTTCGAGAAAATATTGATCTAGCGCCAGTGCAGGATCCTCAAGCAGAGTCTCAAGGTTCCTCCTGCGATCAATCAGTTCACTAGAACACTCGATAAGAATCTCGGTATTTGTTTGGTCTCTGAAGAATACTGAAAGCATTTCATGTTCAACAACTTTACAACTACGTGTTGCTGAGCGAGATTTGGCTGAGATTGAGAAAGTCGTCCTTTGTTTTAGATTCTCGGGTAGTAGATGGCACTATCCAGAATACCTAAAGGCGTCTAGATGGTGGAGGTGATTGTTCTGAATTTGTATAAATTGGACCAATTTTCTGCAATTAAGATGCTTGTTAACTGTGGCATTATATTCTGGCATACTCAGTAACTATGTCAGCTTGTTCCACCATGTCCATGATTTGAAGTTCATGTTGATCTTCTATTGCAGTTGCTACATATGTTCAAGTCTATGAAATGTATGTGGTATCTTGTTGCTGTCTATATTCACATATACCGGTGTTCATGCATGTGTGTATTTCTGAACTTAATTTAACCAAATCCTTTGTTGTCTGCAGCTACCCAATTGTTCAAGATGCTTCTCAAATATAGACCTGAGGATAGAGCAGCCAAGAAGGAAAGGCTTTTGAAGAGAGCTCAAGCTGAGGCTGAAGGAAAGACCGTAGAAGTTAAGAAGCCAATTGTTGTTAAGTATGGGTTGAATCATGTCACCTATCTCATCGAACAGGTGTGCTATTGCTTGTCTGAATCAAAGAGAAAGATCATACTTATTGTTTACCAGAAATGTTCTTATGTTCTATGCTATGCAGAACAAGGCACAATTGGTGGTTATTGCTCATGATGTGGATCCGATAGAGCTAGTTGTTTGGCTCCCGGCATTGTGTAGGAAGATGGAGATTCCTTATTGCATTGTGAAAGGAAAAGCTCGTCTTGGAGCAGTAAGTTTCAATTTTTGCTAATCAAGAGGTTTAATTGTCAGGATTAATAGCAGTTACTCTCTATTTCTGTCTGAATCTCTGATTGTGGCAGATCGTTCATAAGAAGACTGCGTCAGTCTTGTGCTTGACCACAGTGAAAAACGAGGACAAACTGGAATTCAGCAAAATTCTGGAGGCTATCAAGGTAGAAAACTGGAACGAGTTCTTATGTTCTAAATATTGTTAATTTTACTGTCACCATACTGAGTATTATATCCATTCTTTCAGGCAAACTTCAATGATAAGTTCGATGAGATCCGGAAGAAGTGGGGCGGAGGCGTCATGGGCTCCAAATCTCAGGCCAAAACCAAGGCTAGAGAGAAGCTTCTCGCGAAGGAGGCTGCTCAGAGGATATCTTAGATATATGTGGTAAACAAGTTATTGCTGGTATTTTTTTGATGCCTCTGGAATATCTGTTTTGACTGCCCAGTATGTTATTCCTCTCAAACACTCCCGAGGTCCCAGTAGTTTTGTTCATGTTAAGAGTTACATCGATCTTCTCTAACATTCGGAATTTATAATGCGCTTTTGTACTTGAATTATGATGATGTACTTTCAAACTTACGTTGTGTTTGTTTGGGTTTAATTTTGGCAGCTCGAGTCTATTTTTATCTTTCGCATCTCGACTATTTGAATTTGATTTATTATTATTATTATTGGTACGGGTTGTTTTCGATCCGTGATGCTTAAAAAATTGTTGTTTAAAACTACAGGTTGATCTATCCCCCTCTAGTAGTATCATAGCAGTATATCCAAGAGTGACTGTTGAAGGCTCAGAGTAAACATCTCTGGGTGGAGTGGAGTGGTGCAGAACTCCATGATGTCAAAATCTCATGCAGAATACGTCTTAGACCTCTTGTATCAGGTCAATTGGATATTTTTTTTTTTTTTTTTTTTGTTTTTTTAACATTTTTCAATATATTTTTTTACTTCAAAGTTGGAAAAAAAAAATCAAATCCACCATTTCGTACTCCCTTTTGAACTCCCTTTTTGTACTCCCTTTTGAATGGGGTCATTAATCAATGTTCCTATATTTTGGATGAATGGATAGCTTGGAGGTTCAATCTCAGTAGCTACAATGCTCTGAAGTTGTAGGCGGTTCGTAGATGATTTAGAGGTTAAAAGTACTCAAAAATAAAAAAAATTATTAGTTTTCACAGGTTTTACTTGTACATCAAAAAATTTATAGTTCAGCTAATTAATGATGTAGATTGTGCAATTCCATCCCTAGAATGAAATGATATGTACAATTTTAAAAAATTTAAATTATTATTATATATATATATATATTATATATATATATATATATATATATATATATATATATATATATATATTTATCATATAAGTTATTCGAAGTGTTAATTTTAATTGCATTAAATAGTACATAGGATAAAATAAAATTCAATTGCATTTTGGTGCTGAGCTTTCGCATCCTCGAAGGCTTCTAAGTTTCTAATTTTTATTTGAGGCTCGGATCATAAAAAACGATCGGACGTGCGCATCATTTGCTTCTCTTGAGAGCAGATTAGAATTTGTCGATAAATGTTATGATTAATGTTATTATTATTGATTTGTGATGGCCAACCCAAAACTTAGGCCTAGAGATGTCAGCCGTGCGGGCCTGGGCCGGCCCGCATTAAGAATACGGGCCGGGCCACCCCGCCACGCAAGTAGCGGGGCTCGGCCTGCCGGCTCGGCAGGCCGGTTTGCGGGCTGGCCCGCTAAGGGGAAAAAAATTTAAACACAAAAAAATAAATAAAATAATATTTTTTATTTATATATTAACTTAATTATTACAATTAAAATTAAAGAACAAAAAATTTATTTAATTTTCTGCTTTTTCCGCCAATTCATCGTCATCTACTGTTTCTCCTTGATCTCTTCTAGCGGCGTCGATCCAGTCCTTCATACATACGCACATTTCAAGTGTTGTTGAGCTAAGACGGTGCCTTCTATCGCTCAACACGCGAGCACTTGCACTAAAACACGATTCTGATGCAACGGTCGATGCTAGCGGGGTTAGTATATCCCGCGCTATAGCCTGTAATATTGGTTGATGGCTGAAGTTTTTCCACCATTCCAAAATATCCAATTTCTTTCTTTTATTTTCACTCATAAAACCAGCCCAATTGGATTCCAGATAATTCCGAAGAGGTAAAGTAGATATTGTTCTTGTTTGTTGTTGTTGCATTGCGTAAGTGCTTCGATACAGTCCGAAATCATTAAAAGCATCTTCCTCCACAGTTTCACTGGTGCCTTCGGCTTGTATGGTTGATCATGCATTACCATATAATGGTGCATACAATCTATACAAATTTTCTAACATGTTGTCTATTCTTTTAATTTTTTCAGATAAATTAATTGCTATTTCTATTTTCGTAAAATAGATACTAAGTAAATTTTCTACGCCAGTTAACCTAAACCTAGGATCCAGTACCAAACCCAAACAATAAATTGGTGGAATATTTTTAAAATATTTTCTTAATTTTTCCTACATATGTAGCACAACTGTAGGATGAGAAGATTTATATTGTTTAAATACATTACTTATTTGAACTAGATTAGGCAAAATCTTATTTGTAGTAGGATAATAACTGCCAGATAAATTTTAGTTGCATTCGAAAAAACCATTAAAAGTCTCGAAACATTATAGCAGCATTCCAGTCACTGTCAAAATGTTTGTTAGACTGTTTAGTGTTATAAAAATTTGTAATAACAACTCTATAATCAACAGAGACTTTCAACATATCATAGGTGGAGTTCCATCTATGCGGTATATCTTGAAGCATTCGCATTGGCCTTTTGCCAAAAGGTCTACATAATTCTTTAAATTCTTGTAAGCGATAAGAAGAGCAATTTATATATAAAAGGGTTGCTCTTATTTTTTCTATGTGACTACGAATTTGGTGAAGCCCATCCTGCACACACAAATTCATGATATGACATGTACATTTGATATGAAATAAATCTCCATCTAGAATAAGATGCAACTCATTTTTTAGGAGATCAACAGCACCAATATTATTGCTGGCATTATCAAATGAAATAGACATAATTTTACCACTAATATTATAATCATGAACGGTATAACGTATTAATGAAAATATATTGGTATCATTATGTGGATGTTCGATCTCCATAAATTTTATTATGCGTTTTTGTACATTCCAACAGGTATAAATATAATGTACGGTAATGCAAAGAAAACTATTCATAGTGGAAGAAATCCAAATATCAGATGTAATAGCTATTTTGCAAGGAATGGAAGATAACTCATTAACTAAGCATGTTTTTATAGACAATAACATTTTATAACAGTCATCCCTACATGTGTTTCTAGAAACAGGTTTAAAATGGGGTTGTACAGTTTCCATAATTTATGAAAATCTTTGTGTTCACTTATGCTAAAAGGCAGTTCAGCATCAATAACGAATCTAGAAAACGCTAATCTAGATTGCTCTTGAGAAAACATATAGTTACTAAAACCACCGCCAGTAGCTAATAGTTGTGATTGGCGATGGTCGTCACTCTTTTTGTGAGATTGAGCATGCCTCCATAAATGCGAGGTGCTGCTATGTCTACCCGTAACATTTTTTTTTTTTACAAACTTTACAGACAGCCTTAATACTACCGTCAGCCTTTTGTTCTCTAGTAAACAAATTCCATACCTCGCTTGGTTTCTTACCTTTAACTTGATCTTCTTGAATTGGGTCTCCAACAACGTGATGTTCGGCTCCTGCAAAGGTACTGGGGCCTCCAGAAGTACCGCCTACCGGAGTAGAAGTACCAGCGGCAGCGACTGATTGATGGGTAGGAATAGCACTAGGAATAGCAGTAGTGCTCTCATACGTATGGAAAAAATTAGTACCAAAGGTTTCATAGTTGCAGGTATTTGGATCAAATCCGTATTGATTGTATGGCTCCATTTTAATTATAAGAAAAATATAAAATAAATATTTTACTTTGATAAAAAATAACAAGTATACCGAAAAATAAACTATTAGGAGTAGATAATAACTATATTGTATGCCTTGAAAATATTGGATTGAGAAATAAGATAAGAGTTGAGAATTGAGAAGTGTGTGAGAATTGGAAGATAGGAAGAGGTAATTATTAACAAATTAAAATTTAAAAAAAAAAGAGTTTGCAACGGCTTGCAAGTAGCCATTGCTTTTAAGAGCTGTTGCTTGCAACGGTAACGACACGCTTGCCCGTTTAAGTCGTGCGGGCCAGCCCGCAGGCCGTATCAACCCGCACGGCTTAAACGGGCCATATTTTATAGACTGGCCCGCGCTGCGTTCTGTGCAGACGGCCGGGCCGGACTACGGTGCGGCCCGCGGGCTTTATTTCCGAAGTCAAGTAAACAACCGTTGCGAGGTGACACTTAGTAGCAAGCCCACTCCTGCGTCCCATCAGATTGACCACGGCAATTATTCACATGAATAAACAAGCGCATGCATGCACTTGTCTTTCGAAAATACACGGCAGGCCGGCAGTTACCTCGCCATCAGAAGCGGACTCATGGCCATAGACCCAGCTTCGATTTCTTTGTTAACAGACGAGCTGATGTGGACCTCTACAATCAGCTTCGTCACATCGTACTTAATACACGTAATTAATAGGAAGATGGTTAACAAATGCTATAAATACATTCCATGGCCATGCTGAAAATAAGAGTTCAATTTATTCTATATTCCAGTCTTCGAGCCAATTGATGTCCACTCAGATGAGGCCAATCATTCTATAGAGAAATAGAGTTGTGAGGAAAGAAAAAAAAATATTTCGTAAGATTCTTTTGATCAGGTTGAAGAATCTCATATTTTTCTTTTTTCTTTAACTCTTCTCATCTATTTTGATAATGTCACTAAAGAAATTTGTATTTATCCTGTGGTAAATGCAAGTTTAATCTTTTTTCTCTTTTAACTCTTCTCATCTATTTTGGTAATATCACTAATAGAATTTACATTTACCCCCTGACGGACCCAGAAATTATAAACATGTGTGTCAAAATATAAAATAATATACGTAAAATTTATACGCTAAGAATTTTTCATAAGCATTCCTCATACAAAATCTACATGTAAAATTTGTACACTAAGAATTTTTCACCACTGAAATAACCGATAAAAAATTTAATTAAATACTACTCAATTAATAATTATAAATCACTATTGATCAACATCGCTGACAAAACAAACAATCAATTTGATATCAAATTAAACTTGAAAGTAAAATTATTAGCTAGGATTTAAAAAAAAATGAAAAATCATACCGACGGTCGAATGTCGGTAGCAACAACGACGCCGACGATCGAATGGTGGACGGAAGCACGGCGCCGGTGCGGGAGGTGGATTTGAGAGGAGATGATTAGGGTTAAAGTCGTCATCGGCGGCACGGGGGGAATTGGTCGAATGAATTGGAATGAGGGCTAACCTAAAGCTTTAAGGCTTAAAAAAAGAAAAAAAAAAGGTGTATCGTGCGGTTTCGAACACGCGTCGCACAGTCCACCTTCCGACCACCCAACCGCTGCGCCACTTACACCATATGAAATCACTTGTTTTTATACATATGGTATATATATATATATATATAGGAAAATCCGAAAAACAGGGATGTCACTTGACACCCCTGCTATATATATGGGTCCGTCCCTTTTTACCCCGTGGTCACAGAGTGTATCAGCCATTAAACTATATGACACCATATATTTATTTATTGTACTAGTTTATATAAATATACTAACTGTACTACCATAATTAGTTGAAGGGCGATATGCATTTTATTTATTTAGGGATAACCTTTTTTCTATTTTATCATATCGCTGTAATTTTTTTAAAGTTGAAATTGCAAAAATTTTGGCTTTCCAATGTCCGCCTTTTGATATCCACGAAAAATTGCCAACCCGACTACCAAAAAGATAAGGCCACATCTCTACTAGCGATATTTATATATACCGATGTGGCAAAGAGTCAAACTCGTAGCCCGTAGGGGGCTTCCCTTTTTTTCTTTTCTTTTTTTTTTTTTTTTTTTTTTTTTTTTTTTTTTTGAGATTATCGTGGTGGAATCCGTTAGCGCACACTCCCGTAGAGACCTCAAACTCATAAAAAACTCTCACGTCCAGCTCCGACCGATAATTTGGGCTCTTGCCACGGGGTACAAAGAGAAAAATTATGAGAAAAATTTAACCCAACATGATCTTGAATCTGAATGGTGACACTTTCTGAGGCGTCTTCCAACCGATCGAGCTAGCCCGCTCGGCTCGTAGGGGGCTTCCTTAACTCTATATTTTGGGTGCCCTTCTTTGAAAAATCCATCCCAAGGATAGGCTCGTCCAACCTGGCATCCCAATCCATCTCTTCCATTATCTTCAATAAGGACCTACATCCATTTTGCACGTTCTACTTTTCTTTTTCAAAAAAGAGAAAGAAAAGAAAAGCAAAAGTCTACATAAAGTTGTGGAAAAATCTAACATGAAATACAATATCCTAGCTATAATTTATTATTATTATTTTTGGATTTATATTTCATTTCAATAAAGCAGTGCGCAGTTAGTTCAACCGGATGTAGAGTGCCTTAAGAAGCGTCGCCGTCCGGATTTGCGCTCGCATGGGTGAAATCTTCCGCTCTGTATTTCTTAATAAAGAGCTTCTATTTATGAAAAGTCTGTATTAGAATTTCAGAACGTCAGTTGGCGCCGGACGTGAGAGTTTTCCATAAATTTGAGGTCACTATAATTATATATGAAAAAATAATTCTAAAAATTAATCTTAAGATATTTTAGAATGGTAATAAACAATAAATAACAAATAAGCATCACTATCATTTCGTCAAAATGAATTATTATATAGTATAATAATATCTTCAATAATTCTAAAAATTAATCTTAAGATATTTTAGTGAAAATAAGTAATTATATTTATTGTATATGACTTTGACCACCACATATTTTGAAATTAGTATAAAAAGAATTTTACCCTCTATTGATATTTTTATCCAAACAATATATAGATAATTTACGACTCTTTTTTTTTGGGAATTATAATTTACAACACGTATTAATCTATATTTTATTAATTAAAAAGTTCAGCCTTTCAATATGTATAAATTTAAAAATTTATATAATCTTTTATCAAAAAGTGAGTAATAAATCACCAAATACTTACCGGTGGTGCTTTTCGGACGGAGGCGCTACTATGAGGATTTTGGGTCCAATTCCACAAATTTGGGCTATGTAGCCGTAGCATGACTCTTTGCCAAAATGATTAGCCAATATCGCTGTTTGATGTACGGAAAACATACTCAATCTCCATCTGTACCAGCGCTGCTTCATTGTCTCGCACTTCCAATTCGCCCCGTATAACATTTTAAAACTAGTGCAAATCTACGCCGTTCCTCCGTAGAGAAAGCATATCTCGAGCTATATCAACGGCGTTTCTCTTCATCTCCTTTATTTCCTCTCTACCATTGAAAACAACAAATTCCTTCAGCTTTGCTTTAACTAACCTACATCAACCGATCGTAATGAATCAATACATTTTTTCACCTCTAATCCTGCGCCACGTATGTGAAAACGATAACACAATCGTTTTTCGCGGAGGACAGTACTATTACAAGTCTGCGCCTATTAAGGGCTTTATATTTCGGCTTCATTCGGTTCTCGTGTTCCTATATCTCTCTTTCTTCGCATATCGATAAGATCGAGGTCAATCGGCGCCGGCAGCGGAGAAGATGGCGGCGGCAGCGGGGAATAGCAGGGAGGAGCTCGTGTATATGGCGAAGTTAGCTGAGCAAGCGGAGCGATACGAGGAGATGGTGGAGTTCATGGAGAAAGTTGCCGCCGCTGCTGCCAACACCGAGGAGCTGAGCGTGGAGGAGAGGAACCTCCTCTCCGTCGCGTACAAGAACGTGATCGGCGCCCGGCGCGCGTCGTGGCGGATCGTATCGTCGATCGAGCAAAAGGAGGAAGGGCGCGGCAACGCCGATCACGTGGCGCTCATTCATGACTACCGCGCCAGGATCGAGGCGGAGCTAACCAACATCTGCGGAGGGATCCTGAAGCTTCTAGATTCGAATCTGGTGCCGGCAGTGTCGGCCGCGGATTCGAAGGTGTTTTACTTGAAGATGAAGGGAGATTACCACCGCTACCTCGCTGAGTTCAAGACTGGTGCCGATCGAAAGGATGCAGCCGAGAGTACCCTTGCGGCTTACAAATCCGCTCAGGTTTGTGCATCTCTCTCTATCTCTCTCATGATCACATCAATGGTGGTGTACTCTGTTCGATTGATTAAAGGTCGATGAAGCTACACGAAGGAAATATTTTGGTGTGCTATTCCATTGCTATCCGACAGATCTGAATCTCAAGTTCGATTCCAAATGTGGCTTTTTGATGACTTTTCTTAGTTGTCGTTGACGACATTCATTTGTCTAATCCATTTCAATATTCATTATGTTTTTGTTGTTGGTTCATTGTCAGACTCTGACGTGGTCGTGATACGTTTTCGTATTTTCCTCAATTTTCTTTTGCTTTTCGATCTCTTGTTTTCTCGTGGCCTTTGTCTGATCTGCTCCGATTTGTAGCCTGTATCTCGCTTTGGCTTAGAGGTGTATTTTCCGATGTTGCCTTCTCACGGTCGACTTTTTTTTTTTTTTATTTGATGTGGTTTTGGTATTATTTCTCGAATTTGTTGGCCAACCTTCACGTTGGAACTAGATCTATTAGGAGTAGTTGTGTTCTTTTCCTCTTCAACATATTCATTTGTATAGAGTGTAATTTTCTTTGGCTATGTTCAGCATGTCCTTGTGTTCATGTTTTCGATCCTTTGTAATCGAGTCCTTAATTGTGGATAACTTGATTGGTGATACTCCACATTCTCTGTCTGATCTGTTTGCTTGAGGAGTACGTATTGTTAATTCAGATGCCGGTATATCTGAAAATAAGTACGAATGCTACGGTACGTGAATTGCGGGAAAAATCGTCATGTGCTTAGAACACTGCAACTTGTCATTGTTTGAATTTATGATGTTGTGCTACCAATATATTTGTGTATCTCAGTTCTTATACTAAATTGGGCATGCGTATATGTTTTCATAATTTGGTTTTGATATCGAGCATTTAGCCAAAAAAAACTTTGATGGTTATGTTGTTTGATGTTTCATGTACAGGAAATTGCTGTTGCGGAGTTGGCTCCAACACACCCAATCCGTCTGGGATTGGCGCTGAACTTCTCAGTTTTCTATTACGAAATTCTGAATTCTCCCGATAGGGCTTGCACACTTGCTAAACAGGTAGGCTGTCTATTTCCAAGTTTGGTCCTATTTTATGATTATTACTGGGTCTTTTTGTTGTAGTATAATAAGTGTTCTCATACTAAATTAAGTGGGGTTCTATTTTCATGCAACATGTAGTATACTCAAGCTAATGGTATAGATGCCCCTTGTTACACTTTGATGCGCTGATCTTTTTTTTTTTTCATTTTATACTCCCTCTTTTCTCCTCAAGTTTTTTGTTTTCAGAAGATGGATTTGCATGTAAGTTTTTTTTTTTTTTTTTAAATTTTAAGACTATTAGTTATCCTTGATGAAAAAAAAATGATTTTTATCAGGCGTTCGACGAAGCAATTGCTGAGTTGGATACTCTTGGAGAAGAATCATACAAGGATAGTACTCTTATTATGCAGCTCCTCAGAGATAACCTGACCTTGTGGACTTCCGATATGCAGGTAAAAACATTTCTTTTCTTTTTTTTTTTTTAAATTTTTATTTTTAAAGTTGGATGTCGGTGCTTCTAAATAGCTTCACTAAATTCTAACAATTTGCTGTTCTGTAAAGGATGATGGCGTTGATGAAATCAAAGAATCAACCAAGCCTGAGGATGACCAGTAACTTCTAAGCATTCTCATCTATTTCTTCTGTATTGTTCCATTGATGAAATTTGCTCGTGATTCCTACATGATCACCTTGTTTTCATCCATGATATCAGAAAGTTGCCGAATTTTTATCATTTTATCTCCTTTCTTCTTCAATGAAATTGTCCGTTCCTTTTTTCCCCACCCTGTTTCTCTTCGTTATAATTAGCTCTGTTCTATGCTATGTTCAAGGCTGACAGTTGCTATATATTGTATTTGTGCTTGAAGGTTCATCGACCAAGTCTGTGGTTATGATCATGAACGTATTACTAAGTAGCTACTGAAAATCGTGTCTGCAGTTTGATTTGCAGTGAGATATTCTTCTCTCAGTATTTTGTGTTAGGTCTACGGCAATGCTAAGCGTGGATGAATTGGATATTAAAAATAATTAAACTAATTTGATAATTAAGTTTTAAGTATGTTTAATTACTATGAGTGTAAATATATTAAGATAATTTTACGCATGTAATTAGTGATATAAAAATAAAAATTGGAGATAAAAAAATGACACCGTGATATATATAGTAGTTCGGCATAACTGACTTACGTCTATTTTCTTTACTTCTTGTGGATAATTTATTCTAATCCACTGAGTGATAAGTTTGCGTGTGTCTATCAAATCTTGACTTCTTGCGGATGATGTATTATATAATCCACTAGAGTGATAAGTTTGTGTATTCTAATCCACTAGAGTGATAAGTTTGTGTGTGTCTATCAAATGGTTATATCTTAATTTTAATGGCTCACTGAGCAATTCTTTTCTTGATTTTAACGGCTCACCAAACAACTTGTCTTTCTATTTTTATAGATGAGTGGAGCTGCGGTTACAATATCTCAAATATAGTAATAAATAAATAAATAAATAAATATAATCTCTCAAAATAAATAAATAAATATAATCTCTCAAAATAAATAATCTCACTTATAGGCAAGAGATTTAGGGCATATATATAAATTTAAGCTCAAGGGTAGCTTGGGCGATTTTGTAAGTGCTCTTGAACTCTGGAAATAATTTTCAATGACCTGTTTGAGTTATTATGGCACTTGGTTATATATAGGCATCTTAAAACCACTTTCAACGGCTAGTTTTGTCTGATTACCAATCGACCATTATCACTTTTTGGTCGATCGAAATTCTCTTTGTACGGTATATTTTTGCTCAACTTCAGTCAATTTTATTCGGCTCGTTCTCTTGTATTGCTTATCTGTTTTGATAAACTATATATCGTTGGAAAGATTTTGAAGTCTACTTTCATATGAAATTAGCTACAATTCGTTTAGAGCTTAAAAACTAGAATACTGTTAAGAGGTCTTACTGTTTTATATCTATCAGCTTAAAAAATCAACCAGCACTAGTACGATTTTTCAAACTATATAAATTATATTTTGTGGATAATCCTCTTTTATATACCACTGATGGTGGTTCATTTGGATATTGTCTGAAAAAGATAGTTCTTGTTTAGTTATTAGATATTGGTGGGTTGCTTTAATCGAGATTCGTAACATATAAATTTAATTCCATTAAATCACCTACACTTTTCACGCTTAAGCAAATTTGTTAGTACTTCTTCCTTTTTTTTTATTATCATAAAAAATTACACTAAAGTCGACAAATCTATTTTTGATAAAACCTTTCTTTGTATATTTAGAGAGCAATGGTTGGGAAGTTCTTATTATGGAGAAATTGTAATGTAGCTACTGTTGGCATAGCACATTTGTTGAGAACAAATGTATGACGCACTCATTGGTACACTTGAACAAGAACAAAAGAAGCTTTCAATATTACCCTCCATCCCTGCATTTTAGATCTTGGAACTTGTGGAAACCTCTTTTCTTTTTTTCCTTTTTTTTTTTTTTTAATTGAGGATATTAGTGCCATGTATTATGAAAATTTAAACTTATATATGTGACATTTCTTAATTTGGACTGATTATGGTTCAATTGAAAAGCTTATGGACCTTAAGACCATTGTAGAGATTTTGTGGTAGAATTTAGTTCCATATTTTTCTTAATTGTAGAAAAAGTTTGAGATTACAAATATAGGAGGAATTTTAATATTTGTTCTGCCTCTAATAACAAATGACAAATAAATTAGAATATTTTAATAAAAATAAAAATTAATTTATATAAAATTAAAATATAAAAATTTTAAAAAATTAAGTTTGTAATTATTATTTATATAGATGATCGGTTGGGATTCATCTGATTATAAAATACGGAGGGGATAAATTCTCTGGCGGAAAGTCATCCCGTTGGCAGGTATTCAACACTGTTCACAAGTTCGTGCGCGACGATGTGCTTCCTCTTTAGTATGCGGCGAAGGCGTACTCGGTTGGATTTTTCGGAGATACCATCTCTGTGCGATCCATGCTTAGAAGGCCATAATTATGAGCATGTATTATCTCAATTATAGATTCCTCTAATATTTTTTTATTAAATAGCCATATTTCATTCACTCAAATCTGATTATTTAGAATATAAGAGGAAAAAAAAAAACTTATTATATAAAAAAGATGCAAAGAGAATCAACCAAACAATTAGCGAGAAATTAAAGTAATTTACTTTGAGTGTTTTTGTTTTAAAAATTTCAGCCGTCATATTTTAATGAATTAAATCTGACCATTCAATGAAGTTGATATAGTGTGGATCCAAACAACCACATGTCAGCAGGTAAGCTGGATATCAGATGAGATGAGAAGTCCAAGTATCACGCCTCACCAAGGTGCACACGCCGCTTGAGGCATCCGGCTGCGCACTTTGAGCTACTTGATACTTGAGCGAGATCGACTTTGGCTCGACGTCCAACCGACATCGAGGTCCATGTAAATCACCTGAAGTATGTCTGTTATTCAGCATTGGTCGGATGTGACCGACTCAAGGCCCAATGTCGTTTCAGACTCAACCTAGGTTTCGGGTCACCGACCAAGCTCCCGCATTCAGAATAAAAGAAGATCAAGTCGTAACTTTTGCGCGATCATGAGGAGCCAGCTACACACCGCATCTCCACCAATGAACGTGGGAACTTACTTGGTCCAAAGATGACCAATCAACACATGATCCTCGCCATATCCACTATTTCTGCAAGCATAATGACCCGGACATTCGTCCAACAACGCCTATAAAGGGCTATCTAGAGCACACTGTTGACGAAATCCAGCTTCACGCACTCATTAGCAACCAGAGAGAACTGAGATTCCATCATAGTATGTTAAATCCATGGGTGTTTTTAGAGAGCATTATAAGCCAAGGTGCTGTTAATCTCGGTAGTGAGAGAGAGATGAGAGATCTTGTAATCCTCAAACCCTGGTGACATTTTTACGTTGCCATAGTTTTTTTTTTAATTTTTCTCAAGGACTTTTACGTAAACATTTTTGTATCATTATATTTTTCTAGCTACTCCTCTTAACAATTTACAGCTTTCGAGCACTTAGTTGACCGAGATTATACTCGATCAGAAGTGTATTAGAATTATCTGTAACGGAGAGGGTCCTTTGCCCCATGATCATGCCCAAGAACCTTCAAGCTTGCTCGCAGGATTTCAGTTATTAGAAAATAAACTTGAGAAACTCTAGAAAGAGGAACTCGGAAATATCTGTTTATCTTAGCACGAAAATGTTTTTGTTGATGAAATAAACGTCGAAGTTTTTGAAGTCAATTTGTAAGGTAAACCTTAGTAAGAAAATTGAAATTGAGCCAAAAAATAAGTAAAACTTAAATTTAACTTCTGGACTAATTCTATATACCATAGTAAATTAGTAATGCATATATATATATATATATATATATATTATATTATATATATATATATTATATATATAATATATATATATATATATATATATATATATATATATCGTAATGATCCTAATTAATTGGATCCAAAGGCCCATAAAGATATTATAAAATCCACTAATAATGTGGAGCTAGCTATAGTTAGTCCCATATTAAGAGTGGAATAATGAAACTAAAGTTTAAATATAGTTAGCTTCTAACTACTAGCAACTTGAGCTCAACTCTTTTCAAGAGGGATGGTCACGTGTTCGGTCTGGGTTGCTAAAAAAAGCTAGGTGTCATGCTGTCTTGTAATGAGATTCATGACAAGTCGTATCAGAGCAGTCGATTCTCGGACGTGCCGGTGAACCGAAAAATGTTATCTAGGAGAGGAACTAAGTGGAGTTAGTCAGGAGAGGAACTGGGTGGAGATAGTCAGGAGAGAAACTGGAAGAGGAAGGTGACGTCGGAATTGTAGTGTTCGTCCGGAATTAGATCTAGCGCACAGCCAATCCGCTAATCACGGATGGTGACGTCGGTATTGCAGTGTTCGTCCGGAGCTAGACTTAGCGCACAGCCAAAGCAGCCCAGAGTAGCCGCCAAGTGACGTGAAGCCGGGACCTTAGAGTAGCCGTCATTGGATTACAGCCGTCGAGACGCCGGCTCTTAAGGGGGATGGAATGTAATGATCCTAATTAATTAGATCCAAAGGTCCATAAAGATAACATAAAGCCCACTAATAATGTGGAGCTAGCTATGGTTAGTCCCATATTAAGAGTGGAATAATGAAATTAAAGTTTAAATATAATTGGCTCATAACTATTAGCAACTTGAGCTCAACTTTTTTTAAAAGGGATGGTCACATGTTCGGCCTAGGTTGCTAGGAAAAGCTAGATGTCATGCTGCCTTGGAATGAGATTCATGACATATATATATATATATATTATATAACTGAGTTATCAAAGTTAGTCCTATGGTACTGCTTCTATATCATAAGTATGATATTGTATGATTTTTTTAAAAATCATAAATTATAATTAAACTTGTAAAACATTCTTATAATAATTATTTTATTGTATTTATTGATTTTGTTATACTTATCCTTTTATGTTAAGTCTTTTTAAAATTTTTGTAAACTTTTATTGGAGTATGCGAAGAGACGCACATGTTAGTTAACACTTTTTTATTCAAAAAATGGTCAAATAATATAAAACGAAATATAATCATAAATATAAATAATTAAATATTTGACACATCACATATAATTAAAAGTTCTAAAAGTATCATACGGTATAAAACTATGGCTTACCTCCGCTTTGAATAAGAAACATTGGGAGATAGTAGCATTTTGTTTATATATATTTTGCTCCTAAACTATAAACAGTATGGTCCAATTTAGGTATTCACAAGCTTTTTGTGCCCCGCGCGCTGCCGCGGTCATTAAATTTTTTTTTGTATATTTATATAGTTGAAAATAATATTAAATTAAAAATTATATATTAATATTTTAAAAAAAAATGAGATTAAGTTGAAAATTTTGATAAAAGATTAAATCGAAAAAATTAAAAAATAACTTTTGTATTTTGACTAATATGGATTAGTATAATTTTGTAATTTCTTAGAAAAGACTTGAGAAATAAAAAATATGTCCATTAGACAAAAAATTATCACTAAATGAGACATAAATCTCTTAATTGATGCTCGGCAAATGTACGACCACCAAGTTTTTTGCATCCGTGCGTTGCCGCAGTCATTGACATTTTTTCATATTTATATAGTTAAAAATGATATTAAATTAAAAATTATACTAATATTTAAATTTTTTGAAGAAATGATATTAAGTTGAAATTTTTGAATAAAAAATTAAATTTAAAAAGTTAAAATATGATATTTTTACTGATATGGATTAGTGTAATTTTATAATTTATAGAAAAGACTTAAAAAAAAAAATCTATTAGACAAAACATTATCAATAGAAGAGACAAATGTTCAAATACGATATTTATAATTATATGACCTTATATTGAAATTAAAGAACCACATCCATCAAACGGTATTAAAATTTTAGAAAAGAAAAAGAATAAAACTGAAATGTAGCATGTTCTTTACAAGATTAGTAAGACAAGATTCATCTAGCATCCATAATTTAAAATTCGTTACATTTAGAAAATCCGAAATATTTATTAAAAGTATTTTTTTTTAAAAAACTTTAAATACGAAAGTTGTAGATCGCATCTAAATCTCCAACTTTTATTTTGAAAGTTTCTAATTATTTTGGCATCTTGGATTCCAAATATTAATGTATTTTAAAAACAGTTTATAATTATGAGGGCCTACATAACATTTGCATGGCTTGTGGCAAGTATGGCCACTCCAAGGAGGTGTGCAAGGCCCAAGATAGAGAGGAGACAGTGAATTCAATGTTGGGGGTACAGGAGGCTAACCGGGAAGAACCGAAACAGGTCTCTGAGCAGCCACATGTGGAGCCCTTTGGAGAGTGGATGCTTGTGCAAAAGAACTCGCGTAGACGTCAGTCAAAGCAAGGGGATACTGGTAAGACAATCTACAAAGAACAGGCACAAGGGTCGCGGTTCACAATGCTCGCAAGGGTAGAAGAAGATGAAGCTTTGATAAGAAGGGAGACACAGATCCTAGATATACCAGTCAAGGTACAGCCACCGTCAAGAAGAGAACAGAGAGGTCACCAAACCGGTGTGAAGGGGAAGGGAAAAGAAAATAGCATAAACTCTGCTAGCGGTCTGATTAATGTAGAAGTGCAGCAACTTAATGCGCAAATGACATCCATGCCTAAAGAGATCATGACGCCTTTTAAGAGTTTGACAAGAAGAGCACCTCTGAAGCAGTTACAGGTGAATACGATGCCCTTGCTTGCGAATTCAAATGTTCGACAGAGTGAGAATTTGTTGGTGCAAACAGATCCATGCACACCTGGACAGGATCATACCGCAGGTGCGGGACCGAGTCACTTGGGTAACCATCAATTCATGAACCCACCACCGCCAGACATTCAGATGCGGGAAATGGAAGCGGAAGGTAGCGGAGGGGGCTCACCTGATGGAAGCATTTCGTTACATCTCGGGAGCCAGGCCTCGCTAGACGAAGAGTTGAGAAAGGAGGATGACGAGAACGCATCTTGGGTCTCTATGGACCAAGAGGCTTGAAGTTCGTTCCAGTCTGCAAATTTACTTTTGTTCTTAATGAATAGTATTTTCATTTGGAATTGTAGAGGAGCGGGAAGTGAGGACTTTCTCCGCCATATTCAGGAATTTTTACGTAGGCATAATCCCCTCATATTGGTCCTAGTTGAGCCTCGTATCAGTGGTGTAAGAGCGGACCATGTTGTGTCGAAGTTGGGTTTTAGCAACAATCACAGGGTGGAGGCGAATGGCTTTCGTGGTGGCATTTGGATTCTTTGGCATGATGCTTTGGTCTCTGTTTCAGTGTTAGTTGCAGAAACTGATTTCATTCACATGGATATTTGCTTAAAAGCTCAGCATTGGTTGTTCACGGGAGTTTATGCAAGCCCGCATGCAAACATTAGGAAGGAGATCTGGCCGAAGCTAAAGCTTTTGTCACCCTCATCTTCAATCCCGTGGTTGATTGCTGGGGATTTCAATGCTATCTCCTCACCGGCAGACAAAGCCGGGGGCGCAGTAATATCCTATTCTAAATGTGCCCTTTTTAATCAGTGGATAAACGAATGTGGTCTCTTTGACATGGGATTTAATGGTCCGAGGTTTACTTGGTTTCGTGAATGGTCTCAGCAAGACCGTATCGCTGTTAGACTTGATAGAGCTCTATGCAATGAGGGTTGGCGTTACCTCTTCCCAGAAGCATTTGTTCAACATCTCCCTAGGGTGTACTCAGACCACTGTCCCATTATGGTGGTTCTTGATCCATCCCAGGGGCCTCGTGATAGAAGACCCTTTCGGTTCCAAGCAGCTTGGCTTAAACATATACACTTCTATGATTTTGTGAAATCGAATTGGGGGGGAGAGCAGACGCTGGATCAAAAACTTCGCAGTTTCACCCCCCAACTGCAGATCTGGAATAACCAGGTCTTTGGAAATATTTTCAGGAGGAAATCTCAACTCTTAGCGAGGATTGGGGGCATTCAGAGATCACTAGCAGTCTCTTACAAACCTGGATTACGCAGCTTGGAGCGGAAGTTGTTAAAGGAATATAACCTGACTCTAGAACAGGAAGAATTGTTATGGTTCCAAAAATCTCGCGAACACTGGGTGCGGTTTGGTGACAGAAATACCAGATATTTTCACATTAGAACACTTGTGCGGCGGAGACGAAACAAAATCATTAGTTTGGAATTGGAACCTGGATTATGGTGCGATGATGAATCCGAATTGAAGATGGCTGCTAGAGCATTTTTCATGAAGTTATATGCAGAAGAACATACTCCTACAGTAGGTTGGCTGCCCATGAATGCCTTTCCTGTCCTGACACCTTACCATGTACAACAGCTAACCAGTCCTCTAGTGGATGAGGAAATTAAAGAGGCAGTCATGAGGATGGCGCCGTACAAGGCTCCAGGACCAGATGGATTCCAAGCAGTGTTCTTCCAACATTTTTGGGAGTTGATACACCGGGATGTGATCCAGGCGGTTAAGCATGCATGGGATGGGAATGAATTACCCAAAGGAGTCAATGAAACTCTGATTGTCCTTATCCAGAAAGTCGAAGCTCCTACATGCCTGCGGGAATTTCGACCCATTTCCCTATGCAACGTAAGGTATAAAATTTTGTCAAAAGTTTTAGTAAATCGGTTGAAGACTGTTTTGCCTCGTGTTATCTCGCCAAACCAATCTAGCTTCGTGCCGAGGAGGCAGATCACGGATAACATCATCCTCATGCAGGAAGCCTTACATTCTATGTCAAGAAAGAGTGGGCGCACTGGTTACATGGCTATTAAGATTGATCTTGAGAAAGCTTATGATCGAGTTCGATGGGAGTTTTTGCAGGACTCACTCGAGCAGCTACATATTGGTGAGAAATTAACTTCTCTGATTATGAGATGTGTGACTACCACAGAGCTGCGTCTCCTTTGGAATGGACAGGAAACAGAACCTTTTCAGCCCGAGCGGGGACTTCGTCAAGGAGATCCATTGTCGCCCTACTTGTTTGTTATTTGCATTGAACGCTTAGCTCAAAGAATTCACTGGGCTACTCAAAGAGGGGAATGTAAGCCATTGAAATTCTCCAGGGGGGACCAGGAGTTAACGCACTTGTTTTTTGCGGACGATCTTGTGCTATTCGCAGAAGCCTCAGAAGAACAGATTGAAGTGGTGATGCAATGCCTTGAAGATTTTTGTGCACTATCGGGGCAAAGAATTAACCTCGCTAAATCACAATTATTTTTCTCCCGCAATGTCAGTGTTGATGTAGCTGGGAAGATCAGCAAAAGAGCTAACATTGGCGTAGTCAAGGAGTTGAGCAAGTATTTAGGAGTTGATGTTCGCCACAAGAGACTTACCAGAGATAGTTACAGTAGCATATTAGGCAAAGTAAAACAGAGACTAGCGGGTTGGAAAGCTAGAATGCTCTCATTTGCAGGAAGACTAACTTTGGTCCAATCGGTGTCAGCAACCATCCCGTACTACCATATGCAAACAATGCTTCTCCCAGTCACAGTTTCGGATCAAATCGATCGGCTCAATAGAGATTTTCTGTGGGGTTCGACCTCGGAAAATAGACGCATGCATCTACTTAACTGGGCGAGTGTCTCGAGGCCCAAAACTATGGGAGGGCTTGGCTTGAAACGATCTCGGGAGATGAATGTGGCACTACTAGCGAAGCAAGGGTGGCGTTTCTTCCGGGAACATGAAGTACCTTGGGTCCGAGTAGCACGTCAGAAGTACCCGAATAACAATTTGGGGAGCATGCAGATTATTGCAAGTAAAAGCAGTTCTGCAACATGGAGGGGCATTGCTTCAGCTTGGAATGTAGTCGAGAAAGGGGCTGCGTGGAATCCTGGATACGGCTTGGATGTCAACTTCTGGACATCTAGATGGATAGGTCCTGAGCGCTTAGTGAATATCCAGGGCGTTCTACCTCCTGTAAGCGAATTGCATTTACCAGTACGCCATTACTTCGATGATCATGCAGGTTGGAGATGGGATCAGCTTCAGTGTTTACCTCAACATGCTAAGCAGAAGCTGCATTCTGTAATACTAGCTTCTGACCCGTCGGAAATGAAGAGAATCACATGGATGCATCACAAATCAGGCATTCACTACTAAATCTGCCTACATGCTCTTATTAGATAACTCCATGCCTCCAGCACCTTTGTGGAAAGCAATTTGGGAAGTTCAGGGGCCACAGCGGCTTAGGACCTTCTTATAGAGGTAGCCCATGAGAGATTGGTGACAAATCACTTGAAGAGTCGAAGAGGTCTCCTAGCTAATGGTGCATGCCCCATTTGCGGCGAGGAAGCTGAAGAGGTCCTACATGTGCTTCGAGATTGCAGGGACACCAAAAAGGTATGGAAAAAGCTTGTTAGCAGGTCTTACTGGGAAGTCTTTAACACCTTGAATTTATGGGAGTGGCTAGGATGGAATTTAAAAGTTGAAGCAGGCATAAGAGTTGATATTAACTGGACTCATATTTTTGGTGCAACTGTTCTCAAGATTTGGTTTTGGCGCAATCAATTTGTCTTCAAAGGCGAAATGCTTCCAGTCCAACAGAAGGTAAATGTGATTGTTCGAGATACACAATGCTTTGGGAGGGCATTCCAGGGGATTCTAGACAAGTCGCACATGCCCTTGAGTGCCATCCATGTAGCATGGTACCCACCAGATAAGGATTGGGTAAAGATCAATTCAGATGGATCTTGTAAGACTACCGGAGAAGCTTCGGCTGGAGTTGTCATCAGAGATGCAAATGGCCAGTGGATTAAAGGAGGTAGTATAAACCTTGGCATTTGCTCTGTTTTGGAGGCAGAGCTGTGGGGATGTCTGAGGGCCCTGCAACTTGCATGGGGCTTGGGATTCCGTAAAGTGTGTTTTGAAGCAGACTCGATAAACCTAATAGATCTTTTGGTGACTGAATTTTTACCTGAAGGAAACCAGAGAAGCTTAGTGACTGAATGTAAAAATATTCTGGGTCGCGACTGGGAAGTGCACTGCAGACATATTTACCGGGAAGCCAACCACTTAGCCGATCACTTAGCGTCGAAAGCTTATTCCCTACCGCTAGGATGTCACTTCTTTGACTTGCCTCCTCGTGATGCCTTATGGTTTCTTCAGTTTGATGCTGTAGGTGTTGGTTATCTGAGATCAGGAAAAATTTAAGGGACACTTGTCCCCCTTCTTGACCAAAAAAAAAAAAAAAAAAAAAGTTTAAAATCTGTTTCAAATTAATCCTTGACATTTTGAAATCCCAAAATATCTATTTAAAAGTATTATTTAAAAAAAAATTTCAAAATAAAAATTTTAGATCTCATCTAAATTTATAACTTTTATATTAGAAATTTTCTCAAAAAATACTCCGAAACTTAAAAAAAAAAAAAACTAAAAAAAAAAAGAAAAAAGAGAGGAAGCTACACTGTTTACTGTTCAACACTGTAGCAACCCGGGGTTGTTTTAGTATATAGTATAATAATATTAAAATATGTAGAACCTACTAAGTTGCATACTAATCTGAATGTGCATTGTGAATGTTTTTTTTTCTTTTTTTGAGATAACGAGCCGAAATTTTTCTAGTGCACAATGCTCGATGTTGCCAGAAAAATTATTTTCTAAATATTATCCATCAATCCGTATTAGATCAGACCGTGGTCTAGAAGTAAAATTCCGACCTATTGTGTGTCTCGAGTTAAGGATAAAATACTGATGTCCTGTCCAGCCACCATATTCGTAATACAGTTAGAAAATTTACTGGATTTATGTATTCTTTATTTTAGGATCACCAGTGAAATTTGAACATATGACGTGTGTTTTATAAGACACACGCCATACAGCTGGACCTAGGGGCGGGGGGACGAATCTGCATGTAAATTTTTAATCGATCCAACAGATAATAGTGCTTCACTTTGGGGCTGTTTACTTCGCGCGGAACTGGTGGATCTCGTTGAACTCAGAACTCAGAACACAGTTTCGCTGTTTACTTCGCCGCGGGAACTTGCGGAACTCAATTCTGAGTTCCGCGAGTATATAATAAATTGAGTTCGCCCACTTCGCAGTTTTTAGCTGCGAAGTGGGCGAACTCGTTTTGTCTTCCGCGCGTGAGTTCTGTTGTGTTCTTGCGATTCTTCTCCTTCCTCTGGCAGCCATTGTAGTCAATAGTTGAAATACTTGTACAATATGTATTTTTTTATTTTTATTTTTATTTTTTATAAATACATGTATATGTAATAATAAACTTTTTGTAAATTTTTATTCAATACAAAATCTTTGTATTCAATATTTTTTGTGTTCAAATTTTAGAATTTATCTCTTATAATTTTTTATATTCAAGAATATAAAATTTATTTGATATATATTTAATACATATAAAATAAAAAATATATAATATAACATATCCTGTGTAATATAATATATAAATTTAAGATATTAAATGAGAGATACATACAAAAGATAGGATATAATATATAATTTAATATAAATATTTAAATATAAATTTAAAATAAATATATTGTATTTTTTATGTCTCAGTTTATTTTCAATTCCAAGTAAACAAAAAAAAATTATTTTTCAGCCCTCACTTTCAACCCCAAGTAAACAAAAAAAACCTATCTTTCAGCCTCTACTTCACAATCCCAAGTAAACAGAGAAACTCAAAACACGACTTCTCACCCATTTTTCAGTTCTCACAGTTCACCCACTTCCTACTTTTCACTTCTCACTTCTCAGGCTTCCGCGCGAAGTAAACAGCCCCTTTACGATCGTGGTGACTTTTCCCTACAGTACAAGCGTTTCGCGGGTTCCATCAGCGCCCATGACAGCAAGGAGACACCAATCCGGAAAGACAGCGTGGTCTTATATAGCAACCATTTTAAGGAGTTATAATTCTTTTTTTTTTTTTTTTTTTTTTTTTTTTTTTTTTTGAGATCTCCACTTTATTTTTGCGGTAAAATCTTTTTGGGACTCTTTTAAATTAGTACTTAAAAAAGCAATAATTGCGTATTCATTTAATTTTAGGGGGTATATGACAAGCCTAATTTTAATACATGCAAAATCAGCAGAAAATTTTGGATTTATTTTGAGAGGGAGAGATTATAAAGAGCGAGGAAAGAAGAAGAGAAACAGAGAGAGGATAGGAGACGGAGAGCAGACATATCTTCTCCAACGATCTTACGGTTTATCTTATTATTGAAGTTTTCTTCTCTTTTTATTGGATTTTATATCATTATTCTTAATTGCTTTGAACAAATTTGTTTAACTAAGGCCTAATGTAGCTAACCAAATATAATTCTGAAATTGTTTTTTTACAAGTACATGTTCATTTAAAGGAGTATGCATAATCGTGTTCAATGCTTACAAATACTTGATCACCATTTGAAAGATATGTTGATGTATCGAATTTGAGAAATTACTATACATATTAGCTTCTTATGAGGCATACTATGAATTACATGTGAAATAGAAATATATTTATATGGTTTGTGCAACAATTTTTAAGTATCATGTTCTTAAATTTAGAATATTTGTTGTCCAGTACAGATACATGGAATTGAAGAATCATTGAAAGAAGTTAATAGTTAGGTTAGGTAAATTCATGTGCCTTCGTTATTAAATATGGTTTTATTTTGTTTTATTATTTTTAATTTTTAATTTTTTTAAGGATTAAATTTTAATTTTATTTAGGAAATTTGTTATCTTTATTACTACTTTTAATGACCAATTAAATAAGATCAGGATTAAAGTGGTACTTAGCAGAAACCACAATAACTGTGGGACAATACTTTATTTTTTATTATATTATTTGAACGAAGTAGTATACTTGATTGTATCATAATACTATTATTAGAACAAACAAGAAATTTAATAACAAAAAATATTACAAGTACTATAAAATATAATAAATTAGGTTGACTTTTCCCAAAGTCTGGGCTTAGTCTGGTATCATATAAAATAAATGTAATCAATCTTTTAGAAAAATATTTGTTCAGCCCATACGTGTAAACTTGCGAGATAAGTAAAAGTATTTGCAGATTACTATATTTTCCCCGAATCACATACCTAAAAACTTGCCAGGTAAGATTCGTGCAATAGGAGTTATGATTTTATTAGGATATCCAACTCATTTAAATATACTAGTTTTATATATGTACGATGCATGGATATTAGTAATATATATATATATATATAATCAAAATTTTTAAATTTAGATAAGTTTTTATTTTTAAAAAAAAATAATTCTTATTACATAATAATATAATATAACCACTTTTATAGAAATAGTATTTCAAATATGTTGATTATAATTTCAAATATGTACATCGTTTTTTCTATAAATTAATCGGTACTTTGGGTAAGTTATTATATTTTTTATTTTTCTATTAGATATTTTATATTTTTTAAATTAATTAAATTTTTATTAATTAATGCAAATGTCAAATCGAGTTTAAGGAAAAAGAAAAGATACACATGACATACCAAAGTTATTTAAGATACAATGTGGACAATAGCTTTATCACCTATGTATATAGATATATACATATATAAAGGTGGGTACTTAATATTTTACGTATTCCTCGTACACGAGACAGTTGCTTTTTTCTTTTTCTTTTTGAGCGCCGTTAGCCCCACCAATTCAACCATTAACTTTTTCGCCAAAGTAAGCATGTAGGTTGCAAAAGATTCCGGCAAATATGCCCTTGCATTAGTATCCATGCAGGAACACTGGTTTTAGCAACTTTTTTTGCCTATTTGGTAAATATTTGGTGTTGCATTTAGTGCAACGAGCTTTATTCTTTGTTTCTTAATAAATTTACATAGAGCACATATTTCTAAGTCAAAGCTCAAAACTATGCAACAGAAACCCATCTAGAAGATGATCTCTCCTTCATATTCGTTCAACGAAACAATTCAACACCACCACCACTCTCTTTTACCTTCCTTGATGAACCAGCCCTAATCAGTTTCAACCAGAATTTCTCCTTCTTTTCCTTCTTCTTCTTCTTCTCCTCCTCCGCGATCTTTTCAGCTTCATTCCGATCTCTAGAAGTGAAGCCGAAATAGCGACTTTTCGGCATTAAACGGAGCCACCGGCCGCTGTTGGTCCCGGAGATCAAATGAGGCATTCTTTTGCTACTTTCGTTATACTGGTGATCAGGAGTTGATGCAGTTAGAAGAAGATAGCTCAGACTCATCGTCTTCGTCCTCATCTAGATCTTCAACCTCCTCCTCATCCTCCTCCTCGTCATCAGAAGAATAAGAGAAGAATTAGAAGAGTAGTCCAAATTAGCAGCAGAAGAAGAAGATGAAGAAGAAGTGGTTTCAGAGAGATCTGAGAGCTTCTCTCTCAGGCAAGATGGGCAAATCCCCTTCGATTTTATGTGTTTCGGATGTTTTCTACATCTCATCAATTCTATCTGTGGCCTTCCCATCCCTCTCTCTCTCTCAGACTTAAAGATAGATAAGACACCGTCGTAGTCACAGATGTTATCAGATTTATTGAAATTTCTTCGTGCATGGATGCAGTGGGAGATGAAGATATATATATAGATGAAGATGGAGAGAAAAAGAGAGTTGCTGGGATACTTCATCGAAGTTTAGGGTTTTCAAATGAAAAATGTGGACTTTGCTGCTTAGGTTTTTCAGGGTGGAATTTGGTTGGAAGCTTTGTTTTCTTATAGATGTTAGCGGGTCCATGTACTACTTCAAAGAACTTGAACAAGGTTTATTGCGTAATGGAAAATCAATTAATCGCAATTAATTGAAGCACAGGTTCGCTCGGCTCTTTTCTAGGAAGCACGGACACTCTAAATTTCGTCCGGTGCAGTGTACCGACACGGCCGGACACGTGTCGAATACGCCAGCTAAGTGTCCGAAAAAAAAAAAAATCGGACATGTGTGTCAGACACGCCAGACAGGAGTGTCCGCCACGCGTGTTTGAATTTTTGTTGATTTTTTTAATTTTTTTTAAGAATTTATTTTTAAATTTTTTTTATTATTAAAGAAATAATATACAGTACTAACAGTAAATATCAGTAAATAATACAATATAGTTATATATTCAAATATTGTATTTTTTATTTTTATTAATGTAGTTAGACGTTTTCGCTTAAGTTTATCTTAAAAGTGAAAATTATTATATTATATATTAATTTTATTTTTAATGTTATAATTTTTTGATATATTCAAATATTTAATTCAGTTTTTTTTTAATTATTTATATTTTTTGTTGTTGTGTCTGAGGCTTACTCGTGTTCTATTTTTTTTTAAACTTATCGTGTTCCATTTTCGTGCCGTTGTGTTCGTGCTTCCTTAGTTATTTTCATGCACATTGAACCGAAGCCAAACATGGATTTTGGTTTTGTTTAGCCAAACCATCATCAGTAGGATCAGTTGTGCAGATTCATTTAATTTAATGCACGTGGTTAGGAATTCAAATCTTCCATCCTAATTCTATATTATAAATTTTATCTTAATAATTTACTAAAAATGATTTTTTTTTTTTGGAGAGAACTAAAAGTGAGTAATTAGGTTATGAACAAGGTCACTCAGCAAAAGTAGGTTGTACAGTCAGGATTCACGGACCGGTTCAATCCGGCTGGTCCGATTTTGACTAGAACCTTTTGGTTTTTGAGACGGTGGTAGATCTGATCACCCCGATTTAAGGGCAAATGCTATATTAGCCCTTATATTTATCATACTCATCAAAATAATATCTAAATTTATTAGTTGCTATTAAACTTATAAAAAGTTTTCTTTAGAGATTAATACCGAAATTATTTTAATTTTAACCATTATATAAATATATATTTTTTTAAATATATAATATTAAATTTATAAATTTTAATCGGGTCTACCGATTTAAATTTTTTCCTAATTTTTTTTGGTCAGAAAAATCTTTCCTAATTTAATCGGCCAGTTTCGACTTTTGAGCCGCCAGTTCGGAGCGAGGAAAATTGCGCACCGTTGCTCGGAAGTTGCGGACGATCACCGAAATCAGGTCCAAGTCAGCATGCACGAGCTATATTACGTAAGCATTTATACTCCGTGTCCCGTAATGTGAGGTTGTAATCAACAAGCGCTGCTGTCCCTTTTACCAGATCCCGAGAAGCACTACGCTTTCCTGATCGGATCCCCGGTGAATCTGCTTCCCACATGTACTGTGAATGTCGGCGGAAGAATGTTTTGCGTATCAATCTCCCTATTTTTAAAAATTTATAAATTAATCTTTAAAAATATATTTTTAAAAATTAATTTGTAGCAAAAAAAAATAAATCAGCCTCCGAAAATATATTTTTGGAGGCTGATTTAAACAAAAAAAAAAAAACGGCAGACTGATACGCAATTATCCCAATATTTTCTCTCCTTCAATTTTTTTTAAAAAATATTTATTTTAACTAAACCATCAAAAAAATATCCATGTATATAATTACACAAAATTTTAAAAAACTCTAAATAGAAAACTATAAATTTTGATAGAATTTTTAATTTTGATATAATTTTTATTTAAAAAAAAAATTTAAGTAGATGATTTATGGCTCTAAAGTTTGATGGTTTAAAATAATTTCAAAAACAACTTCAAATTCGATAAAAGTTTGTATTTAGAATTTACTTAGAATCCATTAACTTTTAAAGTCCCAAAATATTTATTTAGAAATATATTTTTTAAAAAAATTAATTTTATAAATCTCATAAAAATTTATAATTATTGTGTTAAAATTTTTTCTAAAAAATGTATTCAAAATTTCGTAAGTTGCAAATTAGTACAATTTTTTTTTCTATGCCAAACATCACTCATATTTCTTTGGAGATTCAATATTCCTTCGCATAACATTTTTACCATGTGTAATTCTCCACGCCATCATTCCAGTGTAGTGAATTTTGGTAAACTTCTTCTCGTAAACATAGTAAACATTAGAGATAAAAAAAATCAGTAATAAAAAATATTAAAATTTCCCCTTGTTTTCCTCTGTTTTTGCTATTTATCATTTGTCCCTCCGTCTCACCAATCAATCTCCTTATACTCACCTTCCAATGTGTGCCACTATATATTTTTTTCAAAACTTATATAAACTAGATCATATCTTTTCATCTTTTTAAACTTATAGTCTGAAACTCAAAAGTGTTCCAGCCGTCTATTTTAGTGTTTTAGATAATTAGTATAATATTACCGGTAGTTATATCATAATTTTCAGACTGAAGTGTTCTTCGTATTTTAGCTTCCCCGCAAGCTAAAAAAGAGTTTCAGACGAGGTTAAAAGAGTTAAAAGAGTTACAGTATGCCAATTTGCGTATTCAAGGATTTTTTAAATTTCAGAAGACCTTTCAACTTCCGAAAGACCTTCTAACTTTCTTCATTAATTTAATGAATCTCTCTCTCTCTCTCTCTCTCTCTCTCTATATATATATATATATATATATATATATATATATATATATAAGCATCCGACTTCCATTTTAATGCTACAATGCATCAAGTTAGTCCAAAATTAACTCCAAAATTTGTTTTATGTTTTACCTATACCAGTTAATTTTAATTTGCTTAAATTTTCACTTCAAACAACTTCAAAGCAACTTCGTGGCTCGAAATATTTTAAACTATTTTTACACTCTCGTGATGCATAAATATTAGTCATAAATTTTATATAAATAAAAGAATACTAAATATAATTAGATTGGAAAGCTTAAGCATGTTTTCCATTTTATGAGCTAGAAACGAAGGTAAAGTACAGAATAGTTAATTATAATTAGATTGGTAAGCTATCTCCACAAACTTTCCATATGAAAATAGACATGACGAACTTTCCAATGACATATTATTCGCTCAAAATGAATAAGAACTGAGAGAGAAAGAGCGGAGTGAATTTGAGTAGAAATATGTAGTGAATTTGAGTGAATTATTCGCTCAAAATGAATCAGAAACTAGCTGTAAGAAATTGTTTTTAAAGTGTCTATATATATTATTTTTCATTTTTCACCTGTTCGACACATTTTACTTTTTACTTTACTCGCAAACGGCACATAATTGCGAGATAGATGTTATTACACTTTCGCGTTTAACTTTATATATATGGCCTTATGGACACAACAACAATATTGCTAAAATGAAAAGCAGGTGCTCTTAGAACGGTTTCATGGACGCAGTTTCTTAGTACAGCACATTGACACTAACAGATGAATTTTATTTTTTTATTTTTTAAAATAAATATGTTCCATAAAAAATTATACTTTTTGAAAATAATTGATAAATTGGAAAGGAACGGTGGTGGCTGGAAGACCAAAATGAAAAAGCTGGGTTGCTGAGACTAAGAGAAAAGGTCCGGGTAGCCGTCAACACGTTTATTTTATTCACGAAGACCACGGACGGTTAGAAGAGTTCAGATATTTAATTTACGGATACTTTCAATTCAGCCTTTCTTTTCGGAGTTCGGCGGAATCAGTTTCTGAAAACGTGTTTGTAGGAGCTGACTTTTTACGAAATCAGCACCTGAAAACTCATTTACAGAGACTAATTTGACCGATTTGAAAAAATGAGGAGGAGTTGAATTGAGAAAACCCCTTTAATTTATTTATTTGAAATAAAATAATAAAGATATATTATTCACGAAGTATAGACAAATCCACCGGCTTAGCGGTCTGCCACCGGATCTATGTATGTGCAAGGAAAAGTTAGAATTCTATGCTCATTATGTTTTCTCAAAAATAAATATATTATTCAGAAAGTGTCGGCCAATTCTAGTCCACAATGTTTATTGCGGGCCACAAGCTGGCCCGTGTCCATTGTACGGACTAAGCCGGTTCGGCCTGGTGGCCTGCCAAATCTACGTCCGTGCAGGGGCTATCGCAGGAACGCCTTTTATTAAAAACATAAAAGAAGCGCCGGCAGCAATAGCACCGTTAACTTAACGTGCATGCGCGGCAAAATTGAAAAAAAAAAATAAATAAAAAATATCGCTCGTGTGGACGGGCCCGCAAGCTGGTTTGGCCCTATGAATCCGACAAGCTGATTTTAGCCGAATTCGGGCTGCCCGTGGGCCTGTACGATCGGGCCATGGGTCGCGATTCAATCACGGGCCATGCGGGCAGCGGTTTGGTCAGCTGGTCATGCAGGCAGCTGTTTAGTCTGTCGGCCAGGTAGTTTTTTGCTCCTCTTAACAAATATCTGGTGTAAGTAATAGTTCTCTATCATATTAAACTCTGGTTCAAAAATAATGTAATTGGTTGCAGCTCTTCAGCAACTTGGGATGATCGAGTGGCGCAATATGTCGAGTAAATTAATGATATAAAACTTTATATATTTATAAAAAACGTATTATTATTAAACCAAAATTAGTTTCGACAAATAATTGTGTTTCGACTTTTTTGTGTTAAACGCAAACTATAACGAGCACAGTTTTACTAAGTTAACGACTATTCTGGCCGGCACCTTTTTGGCCTGATTATTAAAAAAGGATCTTTAAGAACAAATATTATTAAATAGTCCAAAAATTAGTTTTAATTCAGAATATTTATTTTTAGAAAAACCAATAAAGTAGGCATTTTTATTTCGGTACAGTCAACTATACCGAAAATATATGTACAAAATATTTTTTCAAAAGATTTTTAATATGAAAAGTTATATATTTTGATAATATTTAAAATGTGCTTAACTTTTTTTCAAAATATACTTCTAAATAATATTTTAGAACTCTAATACTTTAGCGGATTTTAAATAAATTTACAACTATTTTTGAATCCATCACTATAGAAAATGTCAAATAATGACTAAACAATTACTGTTATTTAGTTATTGATAATACAATTTTAGTTACAGAAGATTCTAGTAATTAAATTAACTAGTATTAGTTTTTGGATGTTTATCACTAAAGATCAATTTTTTTATAGTGCGTTAGTATTTTGGAACTATAAAATATTTAGTTAAAAATATTTTTAAATCTAATGAATTTTATCAAATTTATAAATTTATATTAAAAATTTATAAAAAAATTGTTTAAATAAAATTTTCATACTTTGGTCTCAACGGTAATTCAATTTGGACGATTATATGGATCACCTTCTCCAAAACTCCATCTGTTCTCTTCAACATCTCTTTCTTCCTAAAGCTTCAAGCTTTCTCTAACTACAAACTTTGTTCAAATTCTCTCCCTCTCTCTCGGCAACAATGGCTCGCTTTGCCATCTTCGCCATGGTTGTAGCTCTTCTGCCAGTGACGTCATGCACGCAATCGCCATTGCCATCTCCCAAAGCTGCTCCCCATTCGAAGCTTAAAACCTAACGGATAACCTACTATTTTATTGGTTAATTTAACATTCCAAAATTCTTATTTATAAAATATTTTTAGATAAATATTTAATATAAAATTATAAATTTTGATAAAATATATAATTTTTATATTAAAACTTATTTTAAAATACTTATTTAGATTCTCTGCATCCGCGTCCCTGCGCCTACTTCCTACTCCTCGATCGCCACCGTCTATCAAGCATAGCATGTATTTCGAGATAATTTATAAATTTTTCGACGGCTCATTTAACTTATTTTTAAGTATTTTTACGTAAACTTTAAACTGTAAAGTTATAGACTTTTATATGATTTACAATTTTGTATTAAATATTTTTCGAAAAAAAAAATACCAAACTATATGCCGAAATGTTGATCAAATTTTTTTTCAAAAAATGTACAACTATAAAGTTGTTAATCACATCAAAATTTATAATTTGTAGTTTAAAATTTTTCGTAAAAATACTTAAAAATAGATCAATGAGACGTCGAAAATTTTATAAAGTACAGAATATTATACAAACTTACGGTAACTTATTGACCTATTTTTAAGCATTTTTACGAAAAATTTTGAACTACAAAGTTATAGACTTTGATGTGAACTACAACTTTTATAGTTGAACATTTTTCGAAAAAATGCCAAACTATATGCCTAAATGATGATAAAAAATAACTTTGTAATTAAATATTTTTCGAAAAAAAATGTCAAATTATGTGCCGAAATAATGATGAAAATTTTGATCATCATTTCGGCACATAGTTTGGTATTTTTTTGAAAAATATTCAGCTACAAAGTTGTAAATCACATCAAAATGTATAAGTTTGTAATTTAAAATTTTTCGTAAAAATGCTTAAAAATAGGTTAAATAAATTGCCGAAAAAACTTATAAATTATCTCGAGATGCGTTTATGCTCAATGGACATCGGCGGGTGCAGAGGATCCGCATCCGCGATAGGTAAGTCTTCCTTTATTCATTGTTACTGTGGGCAGTACTTGTATCCGATTGAGAGGGTATTGATTAATACTGTTGACGACCTTCCTCCGAAGGGGAAAGGGTTTGGAGTCGCCACCTAGATATTTAATGGAAATCTAGGAAACCGGGATAAGGCATATTCGAGATTCAAAGGGCTCGTTCGTCGTTTACGTGTGGGGAAGACGGAACACCCCCACAGCGCCCCTCGAGAGAGGGTACTCTATAAGTGATTACGATAATTTTGGGTTTATATTTGCATGAACTTTGACATGTATAAATATATCGTTTTTTGTTTACCAGATACGTAAAAAGAGAATAAGTGTACACCTATTTTTCATTTTTAGTATTTGATAAATACATTTAAATAATAAAACTTATGATACTGAACCAGTATACACCGATCCTATATTCATACTTTCCATTATTTAAATGGAATTTGTCTTCCTCCAATACGTATAGCAGATGTGCAGAGTTAGTATACACCACTCCTTCGCAGCTACTATACGTATGTGAATTTCTCGTTCGTATAAGCTAAGGAAAATGGAACAATAGTATACACCACTGTTTTATTCCTTAGTTTATACGACCGAAGGAGACCAATCTCAAATAATGATATATTTACAGACGTTGCATGATAAATGAATAAATAAATGTACGGTTCGAAAATTGTGCATGTTCGTTGTCGGAGAGTGCATGCCAAAGAGAGAGAAAAAGAAAAAAATAATCTTTTGTTAGTGTTGGGCTCAGCGCGTTTCCGTTTCCTCTTAATCGCCCAAAATTTTTAATTTTTGTCAGGAATTAGAAAAAGAAGTATACACCTCTATTTCTAATTTTTAGTTGAATTATAAGTATACACCTATAATTCATCTTTTATTAAATGTGAGTAACTTTTATAAGATTATTAACTTATAAAATGATTTTACGCTAAAAAAATAAACAATTAGGAAGTATACACCTCCATTTATGCTCGGGTTACAAGTATACACCTATAACCGCTACAAAAATTGATTAAAAATTGATAAATACGAAATTAAATTAATTGGGCCCTAAATGGGCTTGGCCGGACCAGATTGGTCCGGCCCGCGAGCGGGGCTCGCGCGCCCAGGCGCGTCGCGCCTGGGCTGGACCCGAGCGCGCGCTCGGGTCCGCGCGCGCCTGGGTTGGACCCGGATTGAATCCGGGTCCGCGCGAGTTTTAGACTCGCGCGATGACCGGCTTGGCCGGTCACGCGAAGCCGGTCATCGTCTTTGATTAGATACCGAGGCCGCGAGCTGCGATTCGCAGCTCGCGGCCGCCGCCGGCAATCTCGCCGGCGGTAGTCCCTACCAGCCTACAGAGGCTAAACTAGGGGTTTTCTAACGTTCCGGACCCATTGGCGACGTCAAATTTTGAGTTCGGTGCTTCGTTTCAGAGTTATCGACTTTGCGACTTTTCGGCGCGTTTCGGCGATCGCCGAGTTATGAAACTGTAATAGGCGTTCCTAAGGTTTTCAGGGGTCCTGGGTTCGATAGTGCAGTTAAAATTTCATTTCGACGTTGGTACGGCGAGTTATGGCTTGGTGCAACTTCGGTTATTTATTTTGTTTTATTGATTCCGGCCGCCGTGGCTCGCCGCCGGCGAAGCCACGGCGGCGGAGTTGAATCTCTTGTATGTAAAGACGGTGACTAGGTGGTTTGGGAGGAGTTACCTTGAGTTTCGAGAAGTGTTCGTGAAAAACGGTGATAGGGTGCAACCTTGGTACGGCGCCGGCGAGCTTCGACGGGCGTCGCGGACGGTCACTTGATCACCTCTACACCTTGAGGACGACGGTGGTGATACCTTCAAGGTCCACTTGTTGGCCGATCAACCTCCTTCTCCCTCTCTTTCTTCTTCTTCTTTCTTTTTTTTTCTTTCTCTGGTTTCTCCTTGCTTTTTTTTTGCTTTCTTTTTTCCTTCCTTTTTCTCCTTTTTTTTTGTTGTCTTTCCTCCTTCCCTGCTGCGAGCCTTCACCCCCCCCCCCCCCCCTTTATTAAAACCTCCATTCAATCTATGGTCCAAGGTGCAAAAAATAATAATAATGACATAGCTTATTTAGGAAGTTTGACTTTAAACCCCCTAATAATTACATACCAATTTTGTTTATTAACCGGTCGATAGGGGTATTAAATTTGACTTTGATTTTATCCATCAGATAAAGTCTGATAGCGAAAAGTTTAATTACGGGTACTGAAATTGACTTTTGGACGAAGCGAGGCCCTTCATCAATTCACCTGAATTTTGCTTAGCCGATTCGAGAAATAGTTGAGTTCCAGCACGACTAGACTGTAATATGAACATGTGGCGCGTAATTGAACTTGATTGGACTGACCGAGCACGGTTGAATTTAATTGTACTTTGTGAGCGTAACCGATATATGTGGACCAAATGCAAGCTTACGGTCCGGACAAAATGTGGTGTCGACAAATACCAATTTGATTTTTTTTTAATCTTTTCATTTTTTGAGTATATTTACAAAACCATCTATCGCGACAATTTTTTTTTCTAAAATAGAAATAATGAAATACACTTTGAATATGAAATAGTTAGCTTTTGAACACAAGTCTCAATCAATATAGAAGTTGTTTAGAGAACTATTGGGACAAATTCTGGGAGCTCCATCATTTATGCAACAAGAGATCCGTAAACACTAAACATGATGATGTCAAGATCACTTCTTCTCATTGCTTTCATCTTTCTGCAGAGGCCCAGTTACAGGGTGTACAAGTGATTCAACTTCATCTTTGAGGTCCTCAATCTGCAAATCATTTTAAAAAAGTTATATTCATATAGAACAATTATAAAATTAATTTGATTTTGATTATTCAGCAAATTTTATCTTCAAACTTAAATTTGATTTGAAGGATAAATACCTAAAATCATCGAATCTCTATAATATATGTAAATTAAAAGTAGTCATCGATTTTATGCCATGTGGCAATTCTATGAACTCTTAGTTATGTGACACGTGACAAGTATTCAATAATTAATTAATTAAATTTATTATAGAGATTAGATTTATTGTGTTCTAATAAATAATGTCTCTTTGTATTCTCAAAAAATAAAAACTTTTGATATTCTAAGCCATAAAGCTTTTCATATTCTAACAACATAATACATTTATATTGTTCTTCTCTATATTCTTACGTGTTGATTTTGGATTTGCTATATTTATAAGTTCTTGTGACGTCAGAGTTCAAAGTTTGTTTTTGTTTTATTTTTATTTTCTGTTAGTTTTTGTGGAGAAACTCAGTTCTCTTTATATTTTTGCAGTTGCAGAAAGCTCTACTGTTGAAGGTATAACTGACGACCAGCTTAAAGATGAAGACGAAGCCATCGGGCGCGGCTCCCATGATGTTGAGGCATGAAGGTGTAAGAAAACGGACGGCCGAGATCGGCCGATTCGTAAAAATATGGATCTCGAAATTTTGTATAAAATTTTAGTCGATTTATTTAACCTATTTTTAAGCATTTTGAAAAAACTTTTGAACTAAAAAATTATAGATTTTGATGAGATATATAATTTCGTAGTTGAAAATTTTTCGAAAAAAATTTTAACTGCAAAATTGTAGATCTCATTAAAATCTATAACTTTTTAGTTCAAATTTTTTTTCAAAAATACTTAAAAATAGGTCAAATAAGTCGACGAAAGTTTTATACAAAATTTCGAGATCCGTATTTTTAGAAATCGGCCGATCTCGGCCGTCCGTTTCCTACACCCTGATTCGGCCGAATCAGGGGAGCCGCGCCCGAAGCCATCTTGTAAAGGGGCTGGAGTTGCAGGCAGAGAAGCAAAGAATTCAAATATTATTCTCTATATGAATAATGTCTTCAGCAAGTCCTACAATCCGAATTTGATACTCAAAAATTTTTGAAGATGCTACTGGATCTCTATATGAAGAATACATGTAAAGAATTCAAATATTATTTTCCTCCTAATCGAATATGTTATCTCATTCTTATTACTGTTTTGATCTTAAGTTTGTTCTAACTTTTCGTTTATTATTATTTATTTTTACTCTCAACAGAAATTGAAACTAAAGCCGTCTATTTATTTAAGTTCTGGAAAATATAAATGTCTTAGCAGTGGGCATCTCGTAAACGTCGACTTAATATAGACATATATATTTTAGTAACTGTAGCTATACTTAATTACTTAATCATAATAAATCATTCAGTCAATTATATAAACATTCTTATAATTTCCGGAAAGAGTCAATAATATAAACTTCAAAACGGGTTTATAATAATCTCTATAATATATGTAAAATAAATATAGTCACCAATTTTGTACTTTTTGGCAATTTATGAACAAATTTATATAAAGCAATGTAATTTTTGATTTTGTACCGTTTGGCACTCTTTTAATTCTTTAAATAGTTAAGATTATATATTTTATATTATTTGATCGTTTATATTAGAACACATAATATTAAATAACATATGTCTCTTTAAATACTCTAATTAAAATTCCATAATTTTTAAAACATAACACAAATGAATAAATCTAAACGAGTACCAATATGATGAAATCGTTAATTTATAAATTTCAGTATATATAAGTTTTATTGTTTATGATGTTAGTTTCTCAATTTAAATAAAAACTAAACAATATTTTACGCAAATTATACAATTTTTATTAAGATATTATAATATTCAATACATTTATTTTAAATTATATAATATATAATTATTTTAAATTTATAGTTCCGTGCTTAGCACGGGTTAAGAACTAGTATGCCATTATAAAATGCCATTTTCAATTTATCAAATTTACTATGCCATTCCAAGCGGTAGTTTTGATTCTAATTCGCATCAATATTTTGTTGGACAATAATTATTTATCATCATTTAGAATATTTATTTATTTTTTTTTTTTTTTTGTCGATCGATTATCCATGATTGTTAGGCGGTTCAATTGATCTCAGACCTTATGGATGATGTCCTTGGCAATGTGAGCCTCATCTGCGGCTTCCTTAGAGAGATGTTCAATAGCATGCAATGCATCTTTCAGCTCCCCATTCTCCGGTAACTTGTCCGCGACCTCCGACGAGACCTTCTCCGCCATTGTTGCTACTTTTTCCACAACATCTGCTGCTTCTTCTACTACTCCGACCACCGCCTCCACCTCGCCTGACAAACAATGATAAAAAATCGTAAAAAATCATTATTCACCAAATGTCGTTTGAGACTGATGTAACAACCAGCCAGCAACAATATTAGATGACCAGTCGTTGACTGTAACATCAGTTTTGATACAGATCAGAACAACATCGCCAGTAGAGATGCAAACCGTGCGGCCCGGGCCGGCCCGCAAGGTGATAGATGCGGGGTGGGCCGGCTCGGCCCGCCCCCTTACTTATGCCGGCTTGGCTCGGCTTGGCCGGCGGCCCGCTGAGCTGAGCTGACCTAGATTTTTTTTAAAAAACATTATATGCTGTGCGCGCGCGGGCCAGCCCGCCACGCGCGCGGCTGATTTTTCCAGCCCAGCTCGTACGGCCGGCGAGCTGGACCGCGGGCTTTTTTTGCAACTCTAATCGCCAACTCCACCCATCTGAGTGACCGGATGGATGGGCACAAACACTTCTTATTAACACAAGAGAACTTACTTTCTAGTTTAAGTAATTTCTTCGATTTGCTATCCCAAAAAGGCACAATTAGAGTCAGAACTGATCCAAGAAACCATTTTTTCCTGAAACAGAGAATAAGTTTGATTACAGGAAATATTCGAAATCGCAAAGTTGAGAATTTTAAGTGTAGTAGATCATTACCAGTGAGGTAGGTTGAATCTCGGCGAAGGCGAAGGCGGAGATGTCGAAACTGAGTGTATGTTTCTCCTCCCCCTTGATCACAAAATTTGAGAATTTTCAACAAATTTCAGATTTTTTTTTTTTTTTTTTTTTTTAATGAAGAAATTTAGTTTAGTTGAGCTTACATCTTTGCATAGCTTCGGATTTGAATCGTATCGGGGCCGGGAAAACGGAGGCGGCGATGCCATTGAGCTGCCAATGTCCTGATCATAGACATGATTTTCAAATTTCTAAATGATAAAAAGACAAATAAGTTTGTAAGAAATGCAGAGGATATATATGGAGGTGACTTCTTTGGCATGGATTTTGATTGCTTGGAAGTCATTTAACGTGGTGGGAAGCATGAATTTTGGCTGAGTTTCTTCTATTAGACGTCTAAAAGGAAGTAGCTTTGGATTGGTAGATAACTTATTCTCACAAGCAAGAAGAATTTTATTATGAGTTCTAACGTTTGTATAAAGTGTACTTGACTTCTTTGATTTTGTATCTTTAAAACTAAGGGTGGCAGTGCTGAGCCGAATTTCGGTAAATTCTGACCCGACAATTAATTTAAAATTTTTGGGCATGTTTCTTGCCGGTCAGTACCACTCCCGATAACTGCTTGAGTATACACTATACTTTAAACCGAATCTTTCATATCAGTTAAAGCTTTTAAAAAGATTTTCTTTTTTATTTATTATTTTCTTATATTATATTATATTATTTATTTATATATTTTTTTATGTGTTTGGAGAAGCTACGTGTTTAGGAGAAGCTTATTATCCCTACCATTTAAAAAGTATGGATACGATACGACATGATCCGAATACGAGAATATGCAATTTTTCTTAAAAAAAATAGGAAAGATATGTTACTTTGCAAAGGTGTTAAAATAGTAAATTAGTGATTACAAAGCTTTTGCAAAAAACAAATAAATTGATAAAAATTATTTTTAAAAAAAAGGAACTCCCGTACTAATATTCGAGTTAACACATGACAATATATATTTGAGTTACTATAGGATTACAATGCCCCCCACTACTTTTCTCCTCTTTGGAGCTTGGTATTGAACTTTCTTAGATGCATTATTTATTATTATTATTTGCTTCATCTTTCAAATTTTGCATATTGAAGTATTTTTGAAGGGGCGGGGAGGGGGGGGAGGGGTGGTTTCCTTGTTACAAACTCCAATTTTTTTTATTTTTTATTTTTTTTTTTCTGAGAATTTTAGAAAAGAAGTGAACTTTAACCTTTATATAAAAACTTTTATTCGTTTTATAACAAAAGTTGCATTACCATAACATATTTACTCCAACGCTATTGAGCTTATTATGTCTAGCTACATATATCTATAAAGGCTTGCTTATATCTCCGTATTAAAAATAACTAGATATAACCATATCTAAAACTCTACAGTAATATAGCTAAAGTGGGAATTTTAGATATAAAGAATTCATAGCATTTTCAATTTAATAAAAAATTATGAATTTATATTAATGACTAACAATCAAGAAAACAATTAAAAATAAAAAAACATTATAAAAATAATAATCTAGCTAGAAAACGGCTTAAACGAGCCCTAACGTATCTCTAGCATGTCCCCGACGTGACCAAAAGTGTGTCCAAATTTATTAAAGTAGTTTATATATTCTGATACTTAAGCTTGCGTGTTCAACACGTGTCCGTTACGTGTCCATATCCGAGACTCCTATACGATGTTCGTAAAAATGTCTCTGCTTCCTGGACTAACAATGATCATCCTCTATTATGTGCAGAATCGAATCCATGGTCCTTTTAGGAGTGGTTTAATCACTGCCTCTAAAGCAAGAGTCAAAGTTGATCATCCATCTATAAACACCGGTGTCTCAGGAACTTTTTAGGATCTTTATACACCATTATATTTTCTGAAGCCTTTAATTTAAATTTGTCATTGGAGAATGACTTTAGATTCTTAAAATATTTATAATTAGTAATATTTAAGCAACAAAAAGAAATTGTATATGACGCTATTTGGGAAAAGCCTATATTCTATTTATATTGCTATAACAATTGATGAATGTCAGATTTCTACATACCCCGTTAACAAGATGCAACCTTTATCAGATTTTTTGTTTAAACAAAATTTAATTTATTTATTATTATTATTTTTGCAATAGAAATTATATTATTTGTAAAGTGGTTATTTTTCTTTTTCTCCCCCTAATTTTCTTTTCTCATTTTGAACTACTTCTCCATAGTAACCATAGATGGTGTGCATCATGTGCTGCTTCGAACAACAGGGGACCAATAAAACTTCCAAAAGTCAATTTCTTTTTCTTGTCTTTTGCTTTCCTTACCCTTCTAATCCTGACATTTTTTTTTTTTTTGTAATTTTGCTGTTTGAAATACTAAAATTCCAAGCAATCGAGAATTTCTCTTATTTTCATCAAAATTCCTTAACAAAATATAAAAAAATCACAGTTCTAATTGTTCCAGTAAAAGACAATTACAAATCTGCTATATTTACCAAGCACTGCATCAAGAAACTACGCAAAACAAACGTAAATGACAACTGAAATATTGAAACTAATGAAGCGGATAAAAGTCCCGCATCGATGAAAGTGACATCCAAAATTTCTAGGAAGTGATTTCCAAATCACTCTTGTGTGTAAGATAATATCCAGATTTTATTCTCCAACTTTCGGAGTTTTACAGATATACTTTCGTGCAAGAAAACACCACATCAACCATTCATACAACTTACAATTCAAATGGAAATCACAAAATTCTCCTCTACGAACAACATAACTACAGTTCCAATAAATTGACGGCCAAACTACGAAAAACGAGAAAAATAAAAACAAATTGTTAAAAAAAAAAAACCATACATCAAACCTTCAGATACACTTTCATGTTTTCTCTTGTTCGAATAAAGCTACCCCTGTTGAGATTTTCTGCCTCATATCTAACTGAAGATGACCAGAAATATTATCAATGAGAAACACTAAGAATGATTAGTTTACTCGTGTCAAAAAGACGAGTCCGAGAGGATATGACTGGGATGAATGGGAACATTCACAAATTGACAAATATCCCAGCGATTTTTACGGAGAAAAAACATACAAATTTCCTTGGAAAGAACAGAGGCTGAATCTCCAGATCACAATTTGCTCTTGACATTCTTGGACCCTGAGTCATTGTTAACATGCAAATCTTCTTCACCTTCAAGAATTGGCTCCACTATTTCCTCCAGCTTGTCCGTCAACTCATCAACCTGTGCAATAATTTAAATCAAGCATTGATGCTATTCGATTAAAAAGATGATATGCAAAGATAATCGACCTCTCACAGCTTGTCCAAAAAATTAATCCGGCACTAACTTGAACTAATTTTTGGGGAAAATGCGGACTTTTTGGGGTCTCTTGTATTTGTATATTTAAAAAACAAGTTTAAGCAAAGGGTAGAGATTTGATTTCATATAAATGAACCTTTTCGATGAGCTCTGCAGCAGCCTCTGCTTCTTTATCGACCAGTTCAGCCACCCGCTCAACTTTGCGAGCGACGTCCTTGATCTTACCTTCTGGAAGGGACTCTGCAAGTTCCTCCGCCAACTTATCAGTCTCCTCCGCAGCTTTTTCAACAGCTTTTGTCATCACTCCAAGTGTCTTCTCCATTTTTTCTATCATCAAAGATAATAGTAATAATATTAATTCATCAGCTCGCACTTGATTCAAATCATGGTTTTTCGCTCCGGTTGGCACGGGTTGTGCAAGGGGGTCTCTCGCACTTGATTCAAATCATAGTTTTTCACTTGATTCAAATTGGTACGTGCTAAAAAATTTTTATGTGAACTTTTAAAATTAGTTTTGAATTTGTTATTTTTATTTTTAAAAATAACAAATAAATATGTGTCGACACGACATCATCGGCATGGTCGGAACATGCGGGGATCAGAATTTACCGGAACTCGGCTCAACTCAGTACTAAAAACCTTGATTCAAATACATATAAACTAAAAGTTAACATTTCTAAAAGCAAAAGCTAAAGTGAGATGCGATTCTGCTTCTGCTTACACATCTCACACAATTTTTCTAAAAAAATCAATCAATTTGAGAAATGCACAGTACACTTCACGAAGAATGAAGAATCTTAGGAGAACTCTTGAGAGGTCTAGCGTTTCTCATTTTCATAATATGAAAATGTTAACGCTCCAAAAAGTTGTCCCAAAAATCAAACACAAATTGGACTATTTGCTGCTCTAAAGTGAACTATCATCCGACATTTCGGGATAACTTTTGACGCAAATAATGGGTGCTCCACAACATCCAAATATATGAAATAAAAAGCTCGTTCCCATCATCATATACAATATCACACAACTCCATCAGAATTTGTATATATTGCTGAAGATCTCTTCCAAAAGCTTAAGCCGATACATGAGTTTCAAGTTTCAACCATATCTATATATAATGCAATTGAATATCTAATTTATTAATCAAATAATACACGAACTACAGCATGTTCTATTCGAAATAAAAAGGATATTGAATATAGTATTACCTTGAGACATCTTCATTCTTTTGTAAATAGGAACTGCCGAGAAGAAAAAAGAACCAAACACCCATCCGATCCTGCAGGAAATCAAAAGCTCAAAATTTTTTATTAATTTCCGATTTTTCCTTTTTTTTTCTTAATAAATAACATATAATTTACCATGGTGGTAAGTTGAGTAGATCTATGGTAACTCCCTGACTTGCCGCTGGAGCAGGTGGAGTTGCTGGAGCTGGAGTTATCGTAATAGAACCAGGTGGTGCTTGCTGAGCCGTTGACGGCGTCTGTTGGTGCTGATGATTTGTCGTCGGCGGAAGCGGTGTCACCGTCAGCGGTGGTGGAGTTGACGGCGGCATCAGAGGCGTCACCGTCGTCGGCGGTCTACAATTAACAGAGACGTAATCAAACACACAAATCCATTAGGGTTTTCAATATTTGTTTCAAGACTTACACTTGGCTGGATTCTGGAGCGCCGCCGGCGTTCTCCGGAAGAGTCGCGTTAAGAACAACCAGTCTCCGGCGAGCTGAGATGGAGACTTCCACCTGTCTGCAAGGATTAACAAGGATCTGCGGACGCCGCGAGCTCTGCAGTGAAGAATTCAAGTGAAACCCTGTGGGCTTTGCAGGAAGAAGAAGGTACGCCGCCATTGATGATGATTTCCAAGCTGAACCTGATTACTCCCCTGTAGATGGATCAAAACAAGGCGGAGATACGGAACTATAATAGAAATTTTGACTGAAAAAGATGGGATTAAATTAGATATATCTAGAAATAACGATTGTTATTTAATCGGTGTACACGAAGATCAAAGAGGGAGGGCTGTGTGATTTAAATGTGCACATGAAACACGTAATGCGGTTGTGGAGAGCGCGAAGAAGTGTGTGTGTCTGTGTGTGTGTGTGTGAATCATGACTCACGCCACCAGCGTCGGCGATCCGTTTAGATGGAGAGATTCAACGTCTCGATTCTGGTGTTAGGCGATGAAGGGTGGAGATAAGGAGAGGTGTGACCTTTCGAGGAGCACAATAACTTTCCCTGTTTCCCAGTGCAAATTCAACCGTCCGATGAATGCCATCTGTATACTACAAGTCAAAAACACCGGGGCCCCATCTTTCACCACCGAAGTCAGAAATTTCTGCTTTTTCTAACATTTTCCAAATTCTTTTCGAGCAATGCTAGTGACCCCAATGGATTCACTAAATTCTAAAAATGCTTGTGTTTCCTATAAATTCACCAAAAAATTTATCCACACACACATCCCACAAACTTTGATCCCACTACCTCCCACATATATTACACCAAATATCAATTTTCACCACTCCAAGAAATGCCACATCATATTTGGTAAAAAAATTGGTGAATCTATTGGGGTCACTAGCATTGCTCCTTTTCCAAAATCTTTGTATCAAAAAAAAAAAAAAAAAAAAAAAAAACATTTCCCAAATCTTCACCCATTAAATCATTTTTTAAATGCTGTTTTCTTTGCAAATTTTCTAGGGAGCGGGTTTCCACTAAAGATGAGAACGAGTGGTCGCAAACTACTTAGCCCAAGCACTTGTTTTAGCTCGAACTAGAGTTAGACCTTGAGACAATCTCGAACTCGGCTCAACCCGAAAAATACATACCCAAGCCCGAGCCTCAGCTCACCTTTACATCAACTGAGCTCAACTTAAATCGAGCTCGATCTCGAATTCGTTAAAGTAATCTTATATAAAAAGATACGTATGTATTGTCGAACTTCGTATAATTTTTATGTTAATAAAATAAATAGTAAAGATATTATTAATAAGTTTATTCAAATTTCGATAAGTAGTAGGTAGTAAACTTGATATATGTAAATGGATCTTGAAAAGCAGAATTATATGATCGAGCCACAACGCTTAAAGGAACCGGCTTGGTTATGACCATAAAGTCAAGAGAATGAGAATGGAATGAAGAAAATACTTTGGGAGTGCGTAGAACTTCAAGTTGGATTTTTTTTTTTAATGTTTAAGTCTTATTTATATTTTTTGTGAGTGTGTTTGTATACTCTCTAAAGCTAAAAATCGTTATTTGAATTTAATCTCAAAAGCAAAAAAATAATTTAAAATAAAACGATAACAAGTAAATATATTGCTCCAAACCAATTAGGACACTATCATTTTCGGTATAGCAAAACTGATTTTCGATCAACCAAAATTTTTTTCTATGAGCGATTTCTTCTTGTACGAATTGGTCGACTGATAGCATAAGAAAACTAACCATTGGACTGCAAATCGATATATTGATAAATAATTTCAATAGTCCGATGGTTTAAACAATAACGGCTAATGACAATATATGTATGGCGTCTCTTTTTTTTACTACTCTTTACATATTCACCAAAAAATTTATTATTTACATATGCCACCTCCATCTGTTTATATCATTTACATTTAACACCCTACTCTAGAGTTCTATTCTATCATATGTCATATCTTCTCTCCAATGTTTAAAATATTGGAGCTTTGTCAAAAAATTCCTTTGCAAAATTCGTAAGTTTTTTAAAATTTACAAAATTACTTTAATATACATACATTTAAGTATTTTTATAAAATTTAAATATAAAAAGTAAATTTTTATATACTTTATAATTTTTTGTATTTGAATTTTTTTAATTCTATCTCTATATCAAAGTTAAGTTTTTCTCAACTACAATGAAGCGCTATACGACATTCACCAAGCACTTTTAAAATCTAATTTTCTATTTATTTTGCAAAACCACCATTTAATTATCTTTTTCTATAATTATTAATTTACAATATTATTCAGCCTACTATTATTGCTTGGACCATCATTGTTAATTATCAAAAAACTTTTCAATGGCATTAGTCTTGATCATAAATCAATATATGGTACACGTTATCGATGTGACATGGTTCTATCTTTTTATACTAATTAGCAATTAGTATATTTGAATTATCGGACAAAATTAACATTCTTATAATCTTAAAAAAAATTGAATGAAAAATTACTATATTTTATTACAATGGCATATTTCATATTATTTTTTATATATGAGATATTTGGTAACTTAAAATTATAATTGGTTATTAAATACTTATTAGCTAAAAAGGGAGAAAAGATATCCCGCGCGTCGCCGCGGAATCGCACTGCGTGTGTCTGTGGGGTTGAGTCTTTTTTTGTCCAACGATCTTTTCTCTTATAAAAACACATAGATAAGTTCAAACACCTGTTGGAACATAATTGAACTTAAACGTGTAAATCATTATATCTACCGTGGATGATAACATGGGCCTCTGATCTACCTAGACCGAAAAACTAGCTAGAATTTCTATATTAGTAAAATAAATATGGATCAATGTCATCCATTGAATTTATTTAGTTGTAACAGTTTGCACAAAAAATGATTTATTTTGGACAAAATTTTCTTACAATAATCTCAATAAAAAAAAAAATCTTCATATCAAAGTCCTAGATCTGTTGTCATTAAAGAGTGATTCATTGAGATATTGTATTTGGAGTTTCTTTTTTAAATGTGTGATCATTGTACTAATGGTTCTCCTCCCGTAAATTAAGAGGTTGATGGGTTGCTAATTAAGCGGGGAAAGGGGCGAAGAAACGGTTATCTCTGAGTCTGTAAAAGTGAGGTAGAAACGGCTTGATCAATCTCAGAAAGTTGATCGTACTAGTAATAGTGTAAAACTCTCGAAATGTAGGCAAGTGAGTGGACACAGGATGAATTCTTTGAACTGCTGTAGTTATAATTGTGTATCTCTTATATTGCCTTTACATTTATCGTAATTTTATGTTCCAGGAGGCATGTGCTGTGCCGCTCAGAGCATGTCAAATTTGTCGGGATTCTGAACCGGACAAGGTGAAACTGATGTTTTTCCGATCACGCAACAAAAAGGAAGGCATAACTATTGCCACGGCTGTTGCAATTGTCACCGCCGCTGTCGATGTTGCCATCTTCCCCGTTCTTGCTCTCTTCGCCGTGTCTTTTTTTCTTGCTTTTATGTAAAAAAAGTGTTTGTCTTCCTCTTCCTCACTCGAGAAAGAGGAATAATAACTGGTCATGCGCACACAAGCACATGACTAAACAGGTCACGTGTGTGATCTTTTTTAATTTTTAATTATTTTGATTTATTTATAGCTTTACTTGTTTAAAATTTCTCTGGTCTATAACATGATCGACACTATCGAACACGATAACATCTAATGCTTACCTAACTAAAACAATCAATTCGGATACCCCTTTTTCAATGCAAATCTCCTCACCTTTTCATGTTGTAAAAGTTTTAAACTATATGTGTCGCATATAATAAAATAATAATTTAAATTGGCTTAGTTCAGCTCGGCACGTTCGTTATATTTTGAGTTTCGGAATTTAACAAAACACAGTCGAATACGATACAAAATCCGTTGCGTTAATCACTAGTTGTATGTGTACATTTAATTGAATATATTTTAATTGTCGTATTTGCTGACCTTTTATAAAAGCCAATTCACTCTCGCTCTTGTAGTTGCCGTAGGACACAACAAATATAGACATAGGTAAAGTTTGAAAGGTATAAAAATTAGCATTTTATATGATATAATATAAATTATAATTAATGAATACTATCCATGCTGTTCTGTTTATAACAAATACAAGTGCTAGACGAAATATGAAAGGCTATTTACAAATATCCAGGAACTTGAGGTGAAAATATAAACAAAAAAAAAAAAAAAAAAAAAAAAAAACAAAAAGAAATCACTTAAAACTCAATAATTGTATTTAACAGATCGAGCATCAACGAAAATTTCTGCTCTATGACTTGCTCTTTAAATCCCCATCGGAATCAATATTTACGAGAATCTCTTCTTCCACGATCTCCTCTAATTTATCCGTGAACTCGTCGACCTGCTCCACATTAAAATTTTCATGTAAGCATGCGTTCAATATGCGTATGTACATGTTATCTTCATCTCGACTAAAAAAGCCTGTCTATATATAAATATGGGCATTTCGTTTTTATGCCCTCAAAATTCAAAATAATATTTCTATATTTATTCGACTATATAAAATAATAAAATTGTTATTTTAAAAATATAAGGATAGTTAATTGGCGATGATTATTTTTGTTATTTAATATGATCATAAAATATAACAATATTATTTCAAATTAAATATATATTTTTATAATTTTAAATTATGGTGTATATGTATACCTTTTCGATGATCTCATGAGCAGCTTCGGCTTTCTCGTCCACTTTCTCAGCAATTTTTTCGATCTTAACAACGACATCCCTAAGCTGTCCTTGTGGAAGAGAAGCAGCGAGCTCCTCCGCCACTTTATCTGTCTTCTCCGCCGCCTTCTCCACGACCTCCGTCACATCCTCAAGTGTCTTCTCCAACGTTTCTGCGCTCAAAGTAAACACAATAAATATACACATCATTTATATATTTCTGACAAACACATTGACTTATGTTCATTAATCGAGCTCGTATTCGATCGTATTTGAAGACATATGTGGCTAAGAAGATACACAAGTAAGCATAAAAAACACACGATCGACCGAGATAAAACTACAACTTGTATGCGATCAGTGAGAGAAAATCACAACGAGTAATTAGAAAAAGTTGAGATACAACATTCCATCACGATCTCTCAGTGTCTAAAGTTTGAGGTCATATGATACCTCGGATGAGTTCTTTTTAGCTCTCTCAAAAACAGTAAAAAATAAAGTCCTCTGCGCAAACGAATGTACATAATATTTATTGACGATATTAACGCTGTTAAAAAAATAGATAAAATAGGATCTGATGATGATCCGCAAGATCCCGGTCAGTGCTTTCTAGCTCAGTATATGTCATATATACCTTATCCTTGATCGGTTCTTTCTATATGATTAGTCGACCGTTCATCGATCACGCCTATCTCTAAGATCACTGACTACACCGATGTCCTAGAGCTCTATCTCGGTGCAGCGGATGATGAGGAACTGCTCACCCGCTGCCACGTGTAAGCCGAATACGAGGCTATACCGTGCATGTATAAAAACATATTGGGACAAAGTGGTATGCAGAAATTGAATAGTCCAAGCATATGAAACTAAGTGTTGAAGAGTTACCTTGTGCCATTTTCATTCTCCTGTAGATAGGAATTGCGGAAATGAAAAAAGAACCAAATATTAAATTCGACCTACACCGAAAAAGAGAAAAACACAATGAGTTTAATTAGATTTCACGATTATTTGTCAAAAAAAAAAGAGGGTAAAAAGGCCTGTAAAAGTATGTTGGTAGATGTAGATTTTACGATACCATGGTGGTAGATTAAACAGAGAAAAGCCTCCGCTCTTTGCCGCCGCCGCCGGAGCTGGAACGTCGCCGGCGCTTGGACCCCTATAATTAGAAATTTCATTTTTCTTTAGATATACGCATTTTTTGGTTCTAAATATTTACACGTAGTCAATAAAAAAAAAGGAAAAAAAATCTAAATATTCCTTTCTAAATCATAAGTTCCGCAAATAAAAAAAAATAAGAAAGGACTATTGATATATGATGGCGAAATTAAGCAAGCATGCATCGCCACATTATATATACTTATAGTCGTGAATTCATAAGATGAAAATTCTGCTATCTATCCAGTTAAACAATTATAAAATTTATGAAATATTGTGCCAATTATGCATTTAATTTTATAATTTACTTACACTGATGTACCATCTGCGGATCCACCTCCTCCCGCCTGTGCTGCTGCTCGAAGAGCCGACGACCGGCGGCCGCCCCTGCCGGAGTTGGAGATGGTAACAGATTTGTAGTTATAAGGATTAACAGTAATCCTTCCGGTAGAGATTTCAAGCGAGTTTAAGTGAATCCTTGAAGGCTTAGGAGGAAGAATAGAGAAAGAAGCCATATAATCTATGATAATTATCAGAAATAAATCACTCTTGAATTTGAATATAAGCTGCTTAATCTAGCTGGTTTTTTTGTTTATTTTGTTTTTCTGAATGAATTAGAAGCAGGATATTTGATCGGCTTTATAAGGCCGTTGGTAGGAGAAGTCAAAGTGGTCGGCCATTGGTGGGTTTTTTTTTTTTTTTTTGAAGAGTAAGAATTAATCATGGCCACGTGATTCACGTCATTTCTAACTTTTCGAATGTACTATTTGACTAGATGGAACTCGTGGACTTGTCAACTAATTATGCGTACACGCATGTTATAAGCTACAAATCCAACGGTCCAGATATAATCAGATTTAATATAAGTATTATATATTTAAAATAGATTTTACATAATTTGAAATATATTAATAATTGTGATAAATTTGCTAAATAATAATGCTCATGGTAAAATTAAATAATTGTGATGTAATTTATTTGTTGATATACAGATGAATCATTTTTATAAAGAATTATTAGTTTTTTAAAAACAAAAATTTATAAATAGACCAGATATGAGCAAAGGTGTTCTTGATCTTACGTTTATTGGAATAATTCTAGTCCCATGGGGTGCGTTTTCCTTGCAGAGGGCGTTAGTGAACTTCCATGCAACTCCAACCTTGTCAAGGACGAGAAAAACTCAACCCTTTTGAAAGCTATAAACTGATATTTAATTTAAATAATAAATTAAATATCAATGTTAAATTGTGACGACCCGCAATATGGAGGGATTGGGTCACCGACTTAATAATAATAAATTATACATGTATGTGGAAGCTTATAAATATGCGTATGATTTTGAATGCATAAGATACTTTCAAAACTTTGAGCCAAGAATCTGGACTTTCCGGTAGATGACAATCATCCGTGAGATATGGTTCTCGCCATGTATCCTGAGCATATTTGGCTAAGTATTCAAATATATTGATCTTCATTATTAATGCTTAATAATCTATAACAATCTAAGGTCCAAAAATCACTCTCGTTTTAGAAACCGTTTTACAAAAATTTGGATCAAATAATATTTTTTTCTCAAACTTTTGGAATTGCCACATATCTTTGATATGTGTTTTTTTATCATCATAAAATTTAAAACCGTTAAAATCAATTTTGAAAATCTCATTTCAGAACACTATCAGTCAACTGGTCGGAACTATCGGTCGACTGAAAGTTTTAAAAATAGGATAATACATTTATACCGGCAAGATCGGTCGACCATTAACAACTTTCGGTCAATCGAAAGTTCGAAAATCTGCATAAACATATTTAAAAACTTGAAATAATCCAAGTACACAAATTGACATTAATCACCTAACAAGCATATCGGCCATACGTACACCTGTATTTAGGCCAAATACACATGCACAAACTTTCAAATATGATTTTTGACCACAAAATCACTAATTAAGTACAAATATATATATTTTTACAAAAAATACGTAAAAAACACTAAATGAATACATTTTCCATTTAGAACCAAATATACAAGTTCTAAAACATGCATAACCACCTATGTATAGATTCATAATATACGTTCATAACATTAAAATGTGATTTAGTGTTTTCTTTATACATCTTTACATTGTATAAGTTTAACAATGAGCAGCACGTAAGAATTTTTCCAAAGGAATACTTATTGTTGCACCCCCATGCAACATACCAACATGTACAACAATAGCATTATTTGGACATAATTTGTTAACCAAGACAAAAAGCAAACACACTAACCAACTAGGTAGTCGAACACCTATTCAAATCGGTTATGTCATTGATTATCTGTGATTATATTAATGTGAAATTAATAGATACTAACCAAAATCAGTCTCATATTGATTTAGGTATAATAATCCAAACAAGGATAACCGGATCCAATACTAAGGTCAAATATCTAAACTACAAGTGCATATTCTGTGACACCAGGCTTTAGAGCAGGACGATCCCAATGGCGTCCCAAGGAGCCACTCGGCGGCTGCGCACATCCGGATGGTGCGACTCCAAGTCTCGCACTCCGTAGCAATATACATGGGCCCCCGAGGTGGTTTCTTTGCCCACTGATTTCTATAGAGACATTCATATATTAAGATTAAGTATTTATGTTGTAATAGGTTCGTCATACTGTCCCTCTCATCGGCAAACTCCTCAATAAACTGGGACTGCACGAACTAACAACAAATATGTACTAATCTTTTAATCTTTATAACCGGTCTAGGAAGAGTATCGCTAGAGCAACCCACTTATATACTCTTATAGTAGCACTATCCTCATAGGCACAACAATACATATGTCACATAATGTTTCTATCAAAATATCGTTAGAGCAATCGGCTCACCTACTTATCCAGGTAGACAACATCATAAACATATTAGAAGAATCAACACATTCTACTAAGAGTATTTTCCGAGTAAACCCACTCTAATCCTCCTCCAAGTAGAATAACATATCAGTAACATGATAAAAATACAACACGCTTCACTTGTTAACATTCTAGTATAACTCAAATAGCATGGGTAATAACATATACCATGGTAAACAACCCAAACATGTCAACAATCAATCAATATACTAGAAATCTCATAACAAGCATAACAAACATTTGCTACTCAAACCAAACAAAGCACACATGTGCAAACGCTCACCTCAAAGTCGCAGCCGTAACAGCTCTGTGCGCCAAATCTCGACAAAAAATCAAAGATGTTAGTATCCACAAATAGATGACGTTCCGTTGAATCCAAACTGTGTTTGGTCGAACCACCAAGCTTCCTAACATATTAGGAACTTAAGTAACCAACTAAGTATATAAGGGCACGAGGTGAGAAAGAAATGAATTGCACCACCCCTAAATCCGTAGTTATACCCATCCTTTGCAAGATCTTCGGTCAACCGGTCCTCGGTTTTGGTTGACCGAAACCTCTAGGTTGACCACAAATCTGCTTAAACACTATACGCGATGTACACACGCGTATCTATGTATCTATAACTACTAAATAAGGATATCTATCTAACACGTATACAAGCATGCATATATATAAGGATATCTATCTAACACGTATACAAGCATGCATATATATAAAAAAAAAATCAATCAATATATATGTATAAATAAAACTACATACCTCACATAAATACTTGAACTAGTATTGTCAAAATAGTGCAAGACCGTCTAATCGTATCTTTCATATTTTGAAATATTAATATTGAAAATAAATCAGTTCTAATCTACCTTCACCTTTTTTTTTTTAACTTACACATACATTTTGGTCTTACATTTAAACTTCTGGGCATTCACGATGGTTCTGTACGCCAACTTGCTTGATTTTAGCAAGTATCCAAACGGTTACGATCTCTCTCTCTCTCTCTCTCTCTCTCTCTCTCTCTCTCTCTCTCTCTATATATATATATATATATATATATATATATATATATATATATATATATATATATATATATATATACACACACACAAACACACACAAGTTCTTTAAATAGAGTATTTTCTTACATAAATCGTTGTTTACGAGAGCAAATTTATATGCTATTTTATAAAAAAATTCTACTAAAAAAAGCTAGAGATACTGTCAATAAAATCTTTGCATTGCCAACCTTGAACAAATTAAATTTCCAAATGAAAACATTAAGTTAGCTTCTTGAGACATTTTATAGCTTGCTCGAAATACTTCTTTTGGCGCTAGAATATATTTTTAGCTCGTCCGAAACAGATCAGTACGAAAACTATAATACATGTGCTGGCAGTGTTATAGTAATAGTCTAGAACACTTTTGAGCTTTCAGTCAATTTTTTTTAAAAAAAGTTGAAAAGATAGTGATTAATTTGTACACGTTTTGACAAAAATGAATTTTTTTGGCATTATTCTAAAAACTAGGTATACTATAACATATTAATTATGGGAGTTACATATCGGCCGTGCATCGTTTTACATGATATCAAATAAACCTCTTATTTACAACTTGTATTTTACATCTCAAAATACCTATTAAGAGATTTAAAAAAAAAATTTGAATACAAAAATTGTTGATCAATAAAAATCTATTTTATTGTATTAAATACTTTTTTAAAAAATAATTATAAATATGTTGTTTGAGATTTTAAAATTTTAACGTATTAACGAATTAATTTTAAACTTTCTGAAGTAAAAAAAAAAACTCTATTAAAATATTTTTTAAAATAAAAATTAAATATAAAAATTATAAATTATATAAAAATTTATTATTAATGAAAGTTTAATGTTCTCAATTAAATTATCTATGTCAATGTCTATGGACACAACAAGGATACGCATCAACATCAACCATGTGCTGCTCCTTGGTTTTATCAAATGCTATTAAAACGTAAATAAGAGGTTTCGGGGGGCTGAATCGCGCGATCCCAAACTTAGAGGGGCTGAAACGCTATTTTCCTTTTTATCAAATGCTATTAAAACGTGATATGTGAGCATCACCCATACGCGGGAGAACATGGATGGGTCTTTTTTTTTTTTATATAGTGACGTATGAGCAACATTAATCAGACAGATAAATATATGTATATATAAAATCATTGTCCTAAGAGCAATAATTAAAAGAAAAAAAAAATTAAGATGTGTGGAGATTAGGCCGTGTTACATAGTGCCGTGTTGAGCGAGCTTACGTATGGAAAAAAAAAAAAAAAAAAGAATTCTTGGGGGTGTCTATCTATGATGAATGGATTAGATTCGCTAGTGCCGGTGAGATCTATGTATTTTTGACATTTTTTTATACACTCTCGAATAAGATGTAGCCAAAATTTTCAATTTTATATCGATTATCCCTCCCGATAGTTCTGCTGACAGGAGGAACCATCGTGGTTGCAAGTAAGAGGTCGGAAGTTTAAATTCTTGCAACCTTTTAATGGTATCATTTGCCGCTGTTTATAAAATGTTTTAGAATAATTTGTTTGATAATGAGCAGGAATCGGTTTTAGGGTTAGAAAAGCTCTTTTATAAATAGATAGATTGACAAGTTCACAAGCTAGAAATCTATAACCGTTCACCAAGATTTTTTTTAGTTATTTTAAAAAAATAATAATAATTCATGAGAGACAAATTTGGAAGAGCTATGACGTCATATATATAAGATGTGAAGAATATAACATTCTAGATAGATAGAATATAACATTATGGAAGATTTATTTACCGCATATTTATTTAGGCAGCATTTATTAATATAACTAGTTTTGCACCCGTACGATTCACAGTTATAAGTCATATATATAATTATATAAATATAAACAATGATATTAAAAAATTTAATTCTATATTTTTTATATTTTAATTTCATATAAGTCTTATTTTTATTAAAATATTATATTTTATTCGTAACATGTTATTAGAGTAAGAAATATCAAATGTTATATATAAAATTATTCGAAGATTGACATTAAATGGTATATGTATATGATTAAAAAAATTTATACACGATAAAATTTTATTTTAAAAAATTAATATTATATAATATATAATATATAATATAATTATTTTTATACTAATTTTTAGATTAATTTTATAAATTATTATTTTAATTAAGTATTTATTTGTAAATTAAGATCTTTCATATATTTCAAATAAGTTACATGACTTTATAAATTCTATTAATTAATACAAATGCCACATGACTTGTTTAGAATAATAAGGACTTATACCATATCAGCCTCCCAAGATTTCAAAAATACCAGATCAGCCCCCCATTTTAAAAACCTACCAAATCAGCCTCTCAAACACTGTTTGAATTTTTTTCGGACAAAAATACTCTTATACTTGTTAACAGTTCGGATACCAAAAATATCTATCTAGAAGTATTTTTTGGAAAACGTTTAAACATGAAAGTTATAGAGCTCGTGGAGATCTACAAATTTCATATTGAACATTTTTCCAAAAAATGCTTTAAAATAGGTGTTTTTGAGCTCCGAAGTGTAACCAGCTCGACCCGAAATCGCTGAAACAGTTTGGACGCCGAAAACACCTATCTAGAAGCATTTTTTGGAAAAATTTTGAACATGAAAGTTGTAGATCTCAACGAGATCTATAACTTTCATGTTCAAATTTTTTTCAACAAAATACTTCTAAATAGGTGGTCTCGGCCTCGGCGAAACGAGGATATTTTTGTCCGGAAAAAATCCGAAACAGCAGCAGAGAGGCTGATCTGTCCATTTTTTAAACAGAAGGGCTGATCTGTCCAAAGAATTCAAAATGGGGGCTGATACATCATTATCTCGATAAGAATAAATGCCACATGGCATATCAAAAATTATTCAAAATACCACGTGGCATAACGACTTTTATCACCCAGTTTTATATATATGCTTATATAGATTATATTTATTAAGGCTTTTTCTTTAAGAAATCCAATTTATTTGATCATCGAGTTTGGTAGGTCTATAGATATAGGCTATGCTTCTCCATTGTAATACAGTTCTATAATTAATAAATATACGTATTTTCCACAATCCAATACAAGACGGTCTATAATAATGCATTTCGTTGGTGCAAACAAGCAGTACTAGTTTATTACATTACTACATATAATCAGAACCGTCCATCCATCCTTGGCATTAGCAATCCCCAGAACAAATCATAGCCGTCTAAGCATCCAATGGATTATCGATTAGCTTCAGCACCATAAACTTTAATAAGAAGAACAATGATTAAAGGGCAGATATCCCACATTTAACATCATGAAAGCGAGGGCGCCCCACGCTCAAGAGCTTCAACTTGCTTAGCTTTTTTCATCTATCTCCAATCATAGAAGCAACCCCAGCTACCAGTGACGTTTCTGCCCATGCATCTGTCACTCCTAGGGTCACTCCATCTTCACCATCCATGTTTCTACACCGATCCCCGTAGGGCGTATCTCACTCATTCCACACCGTCAGACATCCGTCATCCTAGGAGCAACTGATAGTACCGAATTAGTGTTGTTCATTAAAAGTTTCCTGCACCCTTCCAGGAGTCATTTCTGCGATCGCTCTACCATCTCCTAACACCCATCTCGAGAGAGTGTATTTCATGTCGTTCACCTCCAACATAGTAAAACAAGGAGTGACCCAGTGCAGAACTTACTGATAGTAGCGACTTAGTGTTGTTCATGAAAATTTTCTGCACCCTTCCAGGAGTCATTCTTGCGATCGCTCTACTATCTCCTAACACCCATCTCGAGAGAGTGGATTTCATGTCGTTCACCTCCAACATAGTAAAACAAGGAGTGACCCAGTGCAGAACTTACTGATAGTAGCGACTTAGTGTTGTTCATGAAAATTTTCTGCACCCTTCCAGGAGTCATTCTTGCGATCGCTCTACTATCTCCTAACACCCATCTCGAGAGAGTGGATTTCATGTCGTTCACTCCAACATAGTAAAACAAGGAGTGACCCAGTGCAGAACTTACTGATAGTAGCGACTTAGTGTTGTTCATGAAAATTTTCTGCACCCTTCCAGGAGTCATTCTTGCGATTGCTCTACCATCTCCTAACACCCATCTCGAGAGAGTGGATTTCGTTCACCTCCACCATAGTAAAACACGGAGTAACCCAGGGCGGAACGAGCCATAACATCGTTTCCCATTTATGAATAGAAGTTTCTGCGCCTCCGCAATGGCCACTCTTAGTGTCACTACACCCTCTATCTATGAAACCAATCATTACTACTTCATCACCATATCTACTGATGTACTACTACTACTACTTAATAATATATATATATAAGAGAAGTTTAGAAGTAGCTGGCACTAATGGCCTTGGCCTTGAGCCTGAGAGACTTCAAATACCTGATGGCCTCATCAAGCACTGTAACTGCATCCTTGCCCTTGGCATCCGGTATCATACCCCTTAACAGCTGAACTGTTTTTCTTATTTTTTCTCTCTTTGCATGTTTTCTACCAGACGATGTAGATGCCTCAGAACATTCAGCTGACGATTTTCTTTCTAATTGGCCTCCTCTCACATAACTAATCTCATCCCCTTCTTCGCAGATGTTATGTGGGATTAGCTCGTAAGGGTATTCATAATTGTAAGCTAGTCCTGAGCTCGCCGTGTCGGGAAGAGCTGAATTTGCGAGGCCATTTTCAATTTTTCTTCTCTTAGATGGTGTGAATGGTGAATGCCCAGTGCTGGCTTCGTCTTCATCTAGTACTTCGTAAGAGTCTGAATAGAGAAGCGCATCGATTTCTTCCGTGTCTTCACGAAATTGATCGGGCATTTCATTTCTGCCAGGGAGATCCCTGATGATGTTGCTGACATTCTGATTTAGACAAGTTGGACTTGTAGAACTGAAGATCAAGTTTGTTTTATCTCCTGACTTATCGAAAACCAGGAAATTCTTCTGAGAAGATGCTAATCCGGATGTGATGTTGATGGAATTCAGTTGACAGAATCTCTGAGCTGAAAATCCGGGAAATGGAACGATTCCATTACCCACAAACGTGTTACACACCATAGAATTTTTGAAACCCGTCTGGCCAATGTCTGGCGGTTTTTGACAGTTCGACCGATCAGTGTTATCGAAATGCCATGCTGGAGAAACGTACTGATGATTGAAATCTTTGTCCATGCGATTTAATCTCTGATAAAGCAATATAAGAATTATATTCAGAAAATCATAAAAAATAAAAAGCTCGAATGGATCTTTATGACACTAGCTTTACCACTGAACTGATGAACAAAAAAAAAAAAAAAGCTTTTACATGATGCAGCCTCTCCCTGAGGCCAGATTTATTCGAAGAAGGTTGTAGCGAGCAGAAAATCTACGTAACAGGCTTGAGAAGCTGACGGAAGTACTCAGCCTGGCAGAAACAAATTGAAAATGTATAATTTACTCATAGTTAATATAAATTTACAGTTAAAAACCAACAAGAAAATGCCAGAGCTCCCATAAATTCTCTATCATTTTTAGACGAGAGCAACAATAAATTTGACTTAATATTCATTTGTGAATTGAACCACAGCTGCTCACAGATGAACTCTGTATTGTTCAAGGTGAACTTGATTGCTTTGTGGGTGAAATACTGGGGGAAATTAAGGGAGCTAACACTGCTCAACAAAAAAAGTAAGGATTTCATCATTTAATTATTTGATATTTTAAAAATAAGATGAACTTCATTGCATTAGACTACAACCAAATAAAAACACATAGGAAACTCCTACTCACCACATACCATCTCAATCTAATTTTATTATATTAGAAATAAAATAGATAAGGACTTTACTACTCAAATTTTTGATATTTTACCTGGCAATCCTGCAAAGGTTGGAAACAAGCAATGATTCTAACAATTATGGTGGCATTCCTGGCAATCCCGTTCTCATGTTTCAATGCTCTGAATCTCGTCTTCCCTGCTGCTTGGCACACCATTACTACTCTTCTCCTTCTCCAAATTCCAACTTCTCCAGAACAAGTCTCAGTTCCAATTCAAACAGATTAAATGTAAAGAAAATCCAAGAAGTCCCAGATCAAAACCTCAGATCAGATTACTAAGTCACCTTTGAAAGAGTTGATAATCAAGAATATCGCTTCCAGAAAATTGACTTGAAGAATCACTCAGTCTCAGTTTCAAAGCAAACAGAAAGAGCGAGAAATCGAACAAGTCGAAATCGAAATGCTTAGAATTTGATTTGTTAAAGAGTTGAGGACCAAGGGAATGACTTTCCGGAATATCGAGTCACAGAATTTAACAAGTCCAGTTTCAAGCAAATAGAAAGACTGATAACGAATTATGCAGAACAAGACAGAACATCCAGACAGTAGATGTAATGTAGAATCAAAGAAATGACTTTCGGAAACTGAGTTACAGAATCACTCTACAGTAGAGATGCAAGGAAATTTTCCGAAGAACATCCACCGACAGAATCATCCACCACGACATGCTGTTATGATCATAAAAATCAATCAATCATTAGTTGGTGTATGGCGATCGTCCCAAATACCCTTCAGAGGTCAAATCTGCATACAATCAGAATTTAGATTACCAGAGAGTACTAACACATAATAATAATTTAGGTTAATCAACCAGAAAATAAAGTTTAAATTGCAGCATGACCAAAATCGAAAAACTATTGTAAACAATCAGAAAAAATAAAGATATTTGAGAGCTTAGAAGAAATCGCATAGTGGAATTCAGATTGTAAGTAGCCCCTAGTGCGGTTCGACTGGTATGAGCATGTCAAGAAAACATCGCATCCTACGTTTGATTCTCCGCAGCCATACTTCGAAGCTAGTTCTTAGTGGTGCACTATCGCGCACAAAGGACATGGGTGCTGATTTAAACTGCTGAGACGAATCAGGTTTCGGGCTGCCTAGATTTCTCCGCATGAAGAGCTTAAAATCGTCAAAATTTGTTAAAAATATTATAAACATTCAGAATATGAAAATGAAAAAGAAAAAAAAAATTCACACAGAATTAGGATTTAGATCGTAGAATATATCGGAAAAAAGTTTCCAAAACATCACGGAACAAGAAATTACCACAAAATTTTTATATAAAGGTCAGCAGATTCAAAGATCCAGAAGCTACAGAGCTCGAGCAACTTACCAGGAAAAAAATCCCAAAAAATAGCCAAAAATCAGAGCAAACAGCACATCAAATCAATCAAACAGACCCATAATCAGTAGATCAACAACGGCTGATCGAAGAGAAAATTCTCAGCCAATCAGAATAAAAAAGAAAACACCAAAATCTGTGACTAATTTCTCAGTTAGCAGATGAGAGAGCACTATGAGATTATAACACTCCCGATGACAAAATTATCCTCCATTATATTATTATTGTACGTCGAACTTTTTAGGGTAAGTGCGTAAATTCGAGTAAATATGAGGACAGTAATGCCAAGAAAATGTTTTAAGGCGTCCTCGTGTTATGACTATAATACCCTCATAGATACTAATAATCACAGCAATCTTAATAGTATCGGATGTTATTATATAAGATATAGAGGACAAAAATGTCATAAGGCGAGTAATGAGCTACGCGTGGGCTGGTGGGCCGCACACAATCAGATCTCTCGTGCGGGGGAATAATCATCGCCAAATTTTAATGAAACTACTTTTGGATCTTTGCATTGACAGATAATTTGACTTTTTCATTTACAAAGTAGTTTAGGTGATGTTTGGTTAATAAAATAACCAAAAAGAAAATCATTTTAATTGATAGTGTTTGATTTACATTATGAATTATTTTTATTTTATTAAAAATATAAATTTAGTAGTTATGAATTTTTAAATTTTCAAATATCTTTATGATAATATATAGAAATTTCGATTCTTTTTTCATTTCGATTCTAATATATTTCTATTCTGATTTTGATTCATATTTAAACTGTCAATCAAACATCACATTAGTATGACATTAGTATGTCGTAAAACTCTTAGTTAAAAAATAAGCTAAATAATAATATTTTATATATTGATACTTTAAAGATAACAATGACAAATTCTCTAATCCAGAATGCAAGGAAGTACGGACACAGACACGGATACGGGGATACGACACGGCACTGACACGGGACACAATAATTTTAAAAAAGTAGGCCAGAGGTATTGCTCGGACACGATAATAAAAAAATATAAACAATTAAAAAAAAACCAATTTAAGTATTCGAGTATAAAAAATATAATAATATTTAATAATAAAATTTATGTATAATATAATATTTTACATTTTTAAGACAAATTAAAGCGAAAAAAGTCTAACTATATCAACAAAAAAAAAATAATATTTGAGCATATAACTATATTATATTACTTACTGCTACTTATTGTTAGTATTAATATTACTTCTTTAACAATAAAATAAAATTTTCTTTTAAAAAAATATAAAAATAATAAAAATTCGGACACGTTTGTCGGACACGTTTGTTTGGCGTGTTCAAACTTTTGTTTTACTTTTATTTTTTAGACATTTCTTCTGTGTGTCCGCGACGTGTCCGCTTCAGACACGGTACGGACACTAAACGAACACCGCACCTGATAAAATATAGAGTGTCCGTGCCTCGTAGCCAAAATATTTACATGGAACAGTCACATCACGATTATTAAGTCCCAAACGAAATTATTCTCTCAGCTTTGTTATCAGGCGCGAATACCCTGCTGGTGAAGGAACGTGGACGCTCGTGATCGCTAAAAATAGGAATCACAGCTAAAATTTTGTAGATAAAATATTTCGAAATAATAGCAAATAATATAAAAAAAAAAATTAAAATTTTAAACATTCTTTTGACATATTATTTAATATTATTTCTAAATATTTTTAACTATAAAATTATATATCACATTCAATTTTATGATTTTATAGTTAAAATTTTTTTAAAAAATACTAAAAAATTGATCAGATAAACGGACGAAATTTAATACGATATCTCGTAATCGTGTTTTATTTGATCGCGCGATCGTAAGTGTTCAAATTTCTACACCTTGGTGCTTCAGCACAAGGGTATCCACTCCTTATGGTATCATATGAAGTATAAATCTCAGATAACTAATGACCTCAGCTTCATCATAGCAAACAGCTCCTAACTAATATAATGCACAACGAATTATCACCTACGCAAATTAGACATTGTAATTCTCAACATGCTTCCACAAATAAAGGTGAAAAATATGCCTACAAGCTGCCGGCGAGGCGGGCCGGCCTGCGGCCCCCCACTCCTGATAACGGTACGAACTACAGACTTTTTTTGCATCTCTACGTGCCACTCCGCTACGGGTCGCGGGCCGTAGACTTTTTTTGCATTACTACATGCCACGAGTGGTGAGTGTATGGGATGTCCATACGCTCAACCAATGAATGTTATTTTATATTATTTTTTATAATTTTTATATTAAAATTATTTTTTTAAAATATTAAATATTTAGGATTCTAAATTTTAATGGATTTAAAATAAGTTAAAACTATTTTAGAACCGCTTCATACTCCTTAAATATTAAAATTTTAAATACCTATTTAGAATAATATTTAAATAAAAAATTAATATAAATATTATAAATTTAATTAAAATTTATAATGTTTATATTAAAATAATTTAAATAATATTTATAAATATAAGTTTGGTACGTTCCTGCACTGCCGAATCAATTTACCCATACCACTGGGGCAAGTATTTTTACCTACATATGATTTTTTTTTTTTTTTTTAAAAAGAATGTATCCCGTAACATTAGTTTACCCACTTATAAACATAAGTTAAAATATTAATATATTTACTTTATTAATGTTAGATTTTATAAAATATTCTATTAGTCGAAAAAAGTTGTTTTTTCGAGAAGAACAATAATTTTTATATTCCGTAATACTTTTTCAATTATCAAGTGCGTGCCTATAATACTACGAATATGTTAAATTAGTTAAATAAATAAATTTGAATGGCTGATATATTAATTTTACTGACTTTTTATCACCATTTAATTAAATTTGATATTTTATTTGTATTATATTAAACATAATATGTTATGCAACGTCATAATAGTAAACGAACATGACATATTGTATAACTAAGAATGATACAAGTATGACACATGTTAACAAACTATTTTAATATCGAATTATATATATATATATATATATATATATATATATATATATATATATATATATATATATATATATATTTGCTCCAAAAGACTTAATTAGAAATTGATCAGAGTTTTAAAATATTGGATTAGACCAAAAATATAAATCATCGGCCAAGAAGTAAACCTCATGTTCACATAAATGCCATTGCTATTTCTTTTACCAAATTAATAGAGAAACGAAAGAAAATCCCAAATTTAATCTTTTTAAATCAATTTAACATCCACAGCCAGAAAAAGATTAGGATAGTTGCTATCAGCCCTCCATTTTTCTAATCCGTATAAATTAACATATAAAATAAAAAATACATTAATATGACAGCACAATTGTGCTACCACATCAATAACGGATAAATAAATAATGAGTGGGATAACATGAAATTTTACGGATATTCTAGGACGCAACATAGTCGTGATATGAGCTAGATGAACTGTCAAGCTAAAGATAGGCCAACTCAGAGTTTATCCATGATAATACAAAGTCTTTACAAGTGAGGTTTTTCATGGCCATTTCAAAAATAGGAGTTTTATCGAAAAAAATTTCTGTCAAATAAATTTTTGATTTTTAAAAAATATTTCTCAAATCATTTCAAAACACAATAGGTTTTTTTTTTTTTCTTAAAAACCAAACAAATAGAATACATTAAAATTGATTTTGGTATGCTCAAAAAAAAAATTTCCAATTTTTTTAAATATATATTTTAAGCTTCCAAAATTTTTATAATAAATAAATATTTGCGGAGTTATAATAAATTATTTAGATGTATTTTTTTAAAAAAAAAATTAATATAAAATTATATATCACAATAAAATTTATATTTTTTATTCAATTTTTTTTAAAAAAATACTGATTGGATCTAATAGTTATTAAGGAAAAAAAAATTGAAAGTATGTTAAAAGAAGGAGAATAGCAGTGACATGACATTATTACAAAATGGGACCCATAAACAAACAAATGAAAGTGACCATGGATAGTAAATGTTGGGATCAGACCCGTATAATGTGACATCTTTTTCAACCCCCCCCTTTTGAATCCCTGGTATGTAGTAGTGAGCGGTGACTCCTGACCTCATGAGCATTCTTTTTTCTTTCATGTCTTCTTGTGCCTCTCATTTGATACCCATTACTTTTCTACAGAAAAAAGTATGAACTCCTCCAATAATTCAAAATAATAATAATAATCACTTTTACATGCTAGTACAATCACAATATCAGCCGACCGAAATATCTCTATGTAGTGCAAATTTTTGTTCGATTTCGATCAACTTCATACAGCTCGTACTCTCTTACTTAATATCAACTTTGGACGCACTATATATCGTTGGCTCTTCAAGGCCACCTTCATATGAAATTAGTTTGACTTCATTTGAAGTTTTCTATTGAAAGTTATATATATATATATATATATATATATATATATATATATATATATATATATATATATATTTTAGATTATTGTAGTGGAACTCGTAATGCGAGCGCACGCTCTCGAAGGGATCTTAAATCGCGAAAAATTTTTACACCTAGTCCCGACCGACGCTCTGGTACTGAAAGTTATAGTAACAAAATTAGATAATTAGTTTGACTTTATTTGATGTTCTCTACTAAAAGTTATAGTTATAATACTAGAGTGTTGTCAAGCTGTCAGACTATCAAGCACACATCCAATTATACATTTGTGAACTATCATAGCATAAACCCTCCTAGCTTTCAGATTCGGGTTGACCCGAAGTACCAGCACCGGTCTCCCTAAGAAAAGAATTCTTTCGAATATTTAAAGAACCAAAATAATAAATGTTTTCTGAAAATAGAACAAAACAAGAAGTCTAAATTTGATATTTCGTCAAAAAAATTATTTAAATAAAGCAAATAGTTCATAAAAAGAATTTAAAATAATAATTTGGAGATCAAATTTATTTTAAAGAGGAATTTGAAATGATAATAATCCAAATATGAACCAAATTCGATATATCATATTTTTAATCAAAGAACCTTAATTCGGATTTAAATAAAAATTAAAAAAAATTCTTTTCCCCCACAAAATCTAGAGACCTCTAGGTTTGATGTATTGGATCTCAAGTTTATGCTAGATCTTAAATGAGATGATAAATATCCAAAACTCGATCATGATTAGTACATTTAAGGAAAGTTTGGGAGAAAACAAGAGAGGGGGAGAGAGAGAAGCGCCGCTGCTAGGTGAGAGGGAGAGAGATTACTGTCATTAGACGTCTTAAGGCCCAACTATGTTTTTCATCCAACAAGAGAAAGATTTCGTATAGACTATACCCGCCCCGAAGTTTCAAGTTCTAACCCAAACTCATAATTTTGATTTTGTTCGGATCAGATTTTAGCATCATTTCGATAATGCTCAGCCCTAGCAGTGTAACTAGAACGAATAATAGGAGGCTTTTTGAGGCCCCAAGCTATTACTGCGACACTAAACTATTCGTGATAAAGACATTATGGAGAGTAAGGCTAGGTTGGTGCCACAATACTCTGGTATGATTGTTAAACATTTTGCAGATACTTATAAATCCGACAAACTTCAATGTATTAAATAATTGATTCTATGTCATCCTCATGCAATTCTTTAGGAGACGATAAAATAATATCTACATACAAAGCAAAGCTTATGTTGGTTGAACAAGGTTCGTATGTTCTCCATCCATTGCAGATCGTATATTCCCAATATTAGGACATGCTTTTTCAAAATCAAGAGATGCACCAAAAAGTGATGGTTTTATTATGATGCAAGACTTTCTATTACCTACTTAATTTTGAAATAGAGACCAAAATCATGTTGCATAATTTATTCAAGCCGTTTCTTGTATATAATAGAATCGATGCACCCGTGATGTGCTTATAAAAAATAATTAACAATTATTTTTAAATTTACAATTAGTAATTTTATTTTTATATTTCTAATTATACCAATCTATTATATATAATATTTTTTACTGAAGATAATGAAAAAAAGACATCAAAGAAATATAAAAACAAAAAATTTACCAAAAAAAAAACATATATAGAGGAAAAAAATGAATAATTTTATAAATTCATACGGAATATAAATATCACAATATTTATAATAACTATTACATAAATTTAAACTAGTTTAATTTATTAAATAATTATACTATATATATATATATATATATATATATATATATATATATATATATATATATATATATATATACAAAGCTAATATATGATGCAGGTTACTATAATCTACAATCTTCTATTTCAAAAGTTCTTTTAAAAATATCAAAAAGATTATTTAATTTTGGTTGAACTGTTAGGAATAAATGCAAATTAGCCTTGAGGTTATCACTAAGATATGATTTAGTCCCTTGAATATAAAATCGGCAGTAATTATAAGCAATGAAATGGATGAAAAAGACATTTTGATCCTTATATGGTCCTCTGCCATCACCAAGCCTCCAGGTTCACCAGCATATAAAAGGCGCCTACAATAGGCGCCTGGAGTCCTTTTCACAAGGAAGAGCGTCGCCGAGGCAGCCATTCAGAGTCAATCTGAGGGCATGCCCGCCCGCCATTACAAACAGCAATCACTTCCAGGGAGCAGACAGTGGGGGCAGCAAGATGCTACCACCATTGGGAGAGGAGTGCGTCTTCATCACTTCATAGCACAGCAGTTGCCAAGGAAAACATGAAAACACAAAAGAGCAGTACATTTCAAGATCGAAAGAGAATAAAGTAAGACAACGGAGTAAGAAATCAGGAAGCAGCGAAATGGAGTAAGAAATCAGAAAGCGGCAAAAAGTAGCGATAGCGATTCAGAGAAGGTGATGAAGTTAACGACATAAATCAAAGCATTCCTATTGTATGAAAGAAAACAGTTCAATCATCCTCAAAGCAGCAAGACAAATACGATATAGTAGTCTCCCCTCTGTGTCGATGTAGAAGACGCAGGGTCGAGACCCAGATCAAGAGCAGAAAAAGAAGTGACTTTCTAGCTAGGACCAGGCAGGATGTTTGTCATTTGCTTTGCCAAGCCAATACTGATTCAAATTCTAGCTGTGACCCTCCTAAATTGTACAACAAATTGACATCATCTGGAGCAACTCCTAAATCACCACCTATGATATAGTCAAAAACCATCTATTGTTAAAAAGTAGCTAGTGTCGACATCAATTTAGTAGGTTGAGAGACTCACAAGTTAGACCAATTAACAACAATTTTCCGTTTATCTAAAGCAAAAAAAGGTCAATTGAAAGTGAGATAAAATGTCTGACTATTAATTTCATTACTCAAAATTCGTGGACCTACAACGCATATCCTTCCGACCTTAAAAGGCTATACCAACTACTGCAATTTAGGGCCTCTGCATAGGATGAACAGTTGACATTTAGAAAGTTGATAAATTGGACGATGATCTGAATGCTGCACTTGTTTTCGTTTATTTTTATCAATTTAGATAATCCAAGGCATGTAGGTAAGCTACTCCCACAAGGGGTTCGCCTGTGCCCTTGCTCCTCAACATCTCCGACCCTCGTCTACTTGCGCTATGACAAGATTCACAACAGCGAAATGAAAAGTTTTAGAACTCCCAAATTTACACCCAGAAAGTAATGAATTTACTAACATCACAATTGACTAGCACATGGTTGGATTATGCACATCATTCAGGCAGAAATCATCCTACAAGCTTTGGTTGCTCTAGCAGTTTGATCAAGTTAACAATAATGTGACGCTATCATACAGAATCACAACATACTCTCGATTAGTTCCACAAATACTTGGGGATAATGCAACGGCCATTTTAAAATAATACCAACAGAAAATAGAAAGCATATAATAAGCCACAAGTAATAAACAGTGGATTTAAGAAAGGATCACTAGTATGAAGTACAAGTTGAATATCGTTAACTAGTCATTTATGATAACCGTCAACATGCATAACATTAACATGACCATAAACAAGACGTGGCGCAGCTAACAGCAGACCAGTTACTTTAAGCTCAGGACTTCGATCTCAAAGATCAATGGTGAATTAGGCTGTATACCCCATGCTGGAAATCCACTAGGTCCATAAGCATAATCTGGGGTGCACTGCATATGACAAAAAAACAAGACCATTTTAGTTTGCAATCTGAAGAAAAGAACAGTGCTGGATATCTTGTCCCAAATTTTCACCTAAAACCAATCATGTTGACTTTGAACATAAATTTCCCTTTTTTTTTTTTTTTTTTTTTCTGCGTGGGTATTGATCTTAGGTGCAGTTACAAATGTTGTTTTTAAAAGACTAGGATAATGTTTTTAACATGGTATAATAAGCATATGAAGAACATGAACGACTATAACAAGCCATAGTAGAAGATTGCACCATGATCTACACATGCAGTAAGAAACCCCAGGAATGAGGGGGTTTCCCGAGAAATTGTTTACAAGATACTGGTTCAATATAGTTGCAACCTCTAGTCAGCAGTTTCTTAAGTACATAGTCGAATGAAAGTGCATTACATAAACGTATTCACCTGCAGAGCTCAGCAAACAAAATTTAGAATCAAATGGAGTGTACCTCAAGACGAGCACTTTCTCCCACTTGCATGTCCATAACGCCTTCATCCCATCCTACAAACAGACAGAAGCAATGCAAATTAAATAAAACTGAAATCGCTAAAAAAAGGAGAATCAATTATAAAAACAGTAGTTGACACCAGGAGTATCAGATTATAAAAAAATAAACCTGTCATATTCTACAAACAGACAGAACCCATGCAATTATAACTAAACTGAAATACTAAGCAGGATAATCAATTATATAGACAATAATCGACACCAGAGATCTAAAATGAAATGCTCTACACAAATGTAGTGGTAACACATTTTCGCTTTTATTATTAGATAGGTATGATACCCTAACATCTGACCCATGTATCAGTTCTCACCCCACTCAGTGGCATTAACTATGATAGTTCCAAGTTCTTCCTATTGTATGGATAAGTAAGCTTTGAAATTACCATTATGTGGTCCTATATGACTTAGCTGACCAGGATTAGGCCCAAATGATGATGCGAGCACAATTGGCATGATCAATGGAATTGTGAAGCATATTCGAGGCTCAATTGGGTCACTCCTTATAATCCCAAATAAGGAGCTTATGGGCTTTAGGCCCACATAAAGAACTTACTCCCATACCCCTTGTTTAAGGGTGAAAATTTGGGATTATAAGTGTAGGAGGCCATAGCTTAGCACCAATCATGGATCCACCCTATTCGGGTTAGAAAAAGGACCCAACCGGTGGTTTGGTCGGGGGCGGGAGGTGCTAAGCTGGCCCGGGGCGGGTCGGGGCGTGACAGAATAGTATCAGAGCAAACATGTCGCCTGTATGCGCCCGATGTGTGAGGAGGCCAGACGGGAGGGTGACCTGAGGTAAGGAAGATACCTTGCCGTGGCCAAGAGCGTAGGCGGTACACCGACGAGGGAGAGCCTGGGCTAGTCTTCTGCTGGCGATCCGTTTTGCAAGACGAGGACGTCGTGTCCTATGGTGGGATGAATATGACATCCCTTGATTTGGGCCAAACTGGCCCAAATAAGGAGCTTATGGGCCTAAAGCCCATATAAGGAACTTAGTCCTATACCCCTTGTTTAAGGGGTGAAAATTTGGGATTATAAGTGTAGGTGGCCATAGCTTAGCACCAATCATGGATCCACCCTTTTCGGGTTAGGAAAAGGGCCCGACCGGTGGTTCAGTCGGGGGCAGGAGGTGCTAAGCGGGCACGGGGCGCGACAACAAGGGCCTGAGCTAGATGGTTCGTGGACTCCTTGGGCTAAATCGAAGTACTTGGGCCAACCCAAGGGTACGTAAAATATTTCATAATATTTTCAACACACTGTTCAGGTTCAAGTTCGTTACAACTAGCTGGGCCACACTCATCGCTATGCGGCCCAAATTGAAATCAAGCAAGATGGCTATCGTATTTCTAATTTGGCTAAAATATTTATACAATGAGAGAAAATTATTTCAACTACAACATCTCATTATTTAGCAATGTCCTTCATAAATCGGCTATTACAAGTTGGCCAACCCTTTCTTTTGAAGCAATTCCGCTAAAGGATTATGCACACACTCGGCCAAATATGGAGAAACCCTAGTAGGCTATAAGATCTTTGAAATATATTAAAAATACTTGAAGATATTGAAAATCCTTGAAAGACATTCCAAACATCTTGAGATATTCCAATATCTAAAGAAATTCCAAGATCTTCAAAGATCTCAAGATATTCCAAGATACTTAGATTTTATTTTATTTTTTTCCTAAATTTTCTATCTATTTTAGGCCAAATCATAATCAGTGTTGTTAAAGGCGCGTCTAGGCACGCCACACGAATCTGCGCCCGCCAAGAACAAGGCAAGGCGCCCGTTTACTAGGCGCAGCCTTATCGCGCCTAGTGAACAGGCCCCATTTATAAACCATGTGCGCCCAATTAAGCTATCAGAACTTACCGTTCAGCCCATATAAGAGCTCCCTGCTCACTACAATGGGCTAAATAGGAAAAAAAAATTCTAATTTTTCTCACAAACAACACGCCTGCTGAATTGGAAGAGAACACCAAAGGCTGAAGAAGAATCAACCGCAGGTCTGCATCGAGAAGCATCAACCAAGCTCAATGATCAAGGTTTTCTCATGAATCTCATCATTTTCATCTCCTCCTCAAGTATCAAACTTCTCTTTTCATTTTCGATTTTTCCTACTTCTTTACTTCCTTTTTTTCATTTTATCTTCGGAGCTCGGGCGCAATGCGATCTTTTGATTTTAAATTTGGTTTCTGATTTCCCTGCTTCTTTTTACTTTCTTTTTGCTTTCTCCTGATTGTGCTTTAAATCCTAATTATTTTTCCGATAATTTGAGCATTTGTTTTGGAGGTAAAAAGAGCAAGACAAGCTTGCTGTTCATGTGACTATGAGTAAAAATGTTCATGTGAACATATCCGTCATAGTCAAGAGGATCCAGACGAGCTAGCTTTTCACAATGAACATGTTCATCATGTGAACATCTCCAAACGAGCTAGCTATTCATCACTTTTTCACACTTTGAGAATATGAGTCAACATGTTCATGTGATGTGACTATGTGCTTTTCCAACATGGCTTGTCCAGAATCTATCAATAAGCTAACTTCCGCAAAATTTAGTGGTAATTAGCAAGTTGTACATATGTTAAGTGGCCAAATTACATATTACATACCCCGACTTATCGCTTTTTTGGACTTTGACATGTCTTACGAAGGAGGCGTTGCGCATACCTCCGTCCATTTTATTGCTAACGGCGTTAATAGAGTGTTGACGTGGCAAGCAAAATATCCGGACTAGGCTAAATTATATATTACATAATCTGATTTATCGCTAATTTGGACTTTGACACCCTATCTTACAAATATGCTCCAGACAAAAATACCAACAACTCCACAATTAACAGATATATGCATCTACAAACACTAACAAAGTACCACATCTGATATAATTTTTCTAAGAATGCAATATAGAAGCACAGCAAGACTTCAATTCCACATTCTTCAGTTTGTAGCTAAGATTATAAATGATATATTCATATATATTTGGAGTTCGATCATCGATCCATCGAAAAAACCACAAAGATCAAGAGGTTAAAACTTTAAATTCAAAATAGCAAAATAGACATATCAGAATAGGGGTGAAAAGGAGTCAAGTTCGAGTCGAGTACCACTAAGCTCAAGCTCGGCTCAAACTGGACTCTACTTGAAAAATCTCTAGCTCAAACTCGACTCGAGCTCGGCTCGATTGTATCAACTGGGTCAAGCTTGAGTCGATTCGAGCCGAGCTCGACTCAAGCTCGGCTCGATTGCATGAATTAGACGAAGCTCGAGCCGAGCTCAAACTCGCTTAAGTAATTTTGTTGTAAAAATTGTTTGAATAAAATAGAAAAGCTCGTTTAGGCTCGCGAGCCTAATGAGCGAGTAGCACAATGCTCAAGCTCGGCTGGTTTAATTACTCGAGCTTGAATTTGTGCTCAAACTCGACTCGAGCTCTATAATACTCGAGCTCGAGCCGAGCTTAAACGAGTTCGAGCCCGAGCTACTCGTGAGCAGCTCGGCTCGTTTTCAGCCCTACATTAGACCTCCCAGAGATATGGACATATTATTTACAATCTTACAAGTTAAAGAATGTAGAATCGAAGTCTTGCATTGGCTTTGTATTACATTCTCAGCTAAATTGTATAAGATGGGATAGTTTGTTGTAATTTGTTAGTAGTTGTAAAATTTATAATCATATATCTTTTTGTAATGAAGGTGTTAGATCATTTGGAGTGACTGTTAGTTGTGGAGCTATTATAATTTTGCTCTGGAGCATATTCGTAAGACAGGGTGTCAAAGTCCAAAACAGCGATAACTCGGGGTATGCAATATGGAATTTGGCCCAACCGAGACATTTGTTGTGCCACGTCAGCGCTCTGTTAACGTCGTCAGTGATAAAATGGACGGAGATATGCGCAGCGCCTCCTTCGTAAGACAGGGTGCTAAACTCCAAAATAACGATAAGTCGGGGTACCTAATAGGTAATTTGGCCTATGTTAAGAGCTAAGAGTCTTAAGAATGATGTAAGAAATTTATCTATGTATTTTGCTGTATGCAAGATCTTTGCTAATAGGCTTGTCCTGATCTTCTCTATGACAACTTTGGTTTAAATTTATATTTTTTATAGAAATATTTATATCTAAAAAAAAGTGCGCCTTGCGTTAATAAGGCCCGCGCCTTGCGCCTTGGTGCGCCTTGCGCCTTTGACAGCATTGCATGCACTCCCCTTAAGTCATGAACCCGCAGTCGCAACCATACTGGAGGCAGCCTCGTCCAAACATGTAATATTATGATCAGTGTTATTAAAGACGCAAGGCGCACCAAGGCCTTTCTGGAGCCTAGGCGCGAGGCGAGGCGCGCGCCTTACGCACATGAGGCGCACTTGTTCCTATGAGATACAAATAATGATCCCTATTCAAAATAAGTGTATATTCAAGTCTATGTAAATAAAATAATCACTAAAATGACTTTATTTTTTTGACAATGAATACAATATATTATACATTTATTTTTTGTTAATAAATAACATATATAATAACAACTAATTTGTTGATGTGTGTGACGTAGTTTTGAAAGTTATAAGCGAACGCAATACTTGATGCAATAGCATGTGTGACATAGTTTTGAAAGTTATAAGCGAACGCAGTACTTGATGCAATAGCACAATGAATGCAACAAAAAAGAAGTATGTGAAGTAAATGAATGCAATAAAAAAAGAAGTATGTGAAGTATACCTCTCATCCTTTTGTCAAATACAGTTCACATCAAGAATTATTCGCATATAATTAGTTTAAAACATACTACAGTAATAGCGAGCTAGCAATAACTAGTTAACAACTTCAAATGTCAAATATCATACATAAATCAAATAAATTTAATCTCAAACTTCTTTTTTTTAAGGGTCAGGAGAGAGTAGGTGTACAAAAGGCGCGCCCGGGCGCGCCTTTAATACAGCGCCCGCCTCAAGACTAGGCGGGCGCAAAAACTCGCGGCGCGCCTTTAATAACTATGAGTCGAAGTCTGCATGCAGCTTGTCAAAGAGGGACTTGTCACTCCAGTGCCGACAGCACCATGAAATCCCCCTTATCCTGCCTGGTACAGCCACGACGCCGACTGTGAATACCACGAAGGGGGCAGGACGACGCCGACTGTGAATACCACGAAGGGGCTACCAGTTACCCCACCGAAAATTATGCAAATCAAGCTAAATCCAGTCGAGCAAGGCACTAGTTCAAACACGGGAGCTCAAGACCCAGGGACATCGAGTGTGAATATCATCAAATTCGCAGAGCTTGGTGAAGATACTAAGGAGTTGGAAATAAACGGGCCGTTCAAATTAGAAATCGTCAAATCAAGAGAGACAAACAAAAAAATTGTGATGCCATCAGAAATCACTTTCCTTTTCATCATCAATATACCAAATACAGACACCACATTCCCCATGAATGCTAAGCGCCTCGTCCAGAAGTACCAGAAAGCAACGTCCTCCGAGGTTACCATTTCGAACATTACTGGAATAGAGGGGATGACTCGTTCTGACAAATGCTTCAACCCCCTAGATGCTACCAAACAAAGAAAGGGGAAAGAAAAAATCGGTAGAGGACACAATGGAAGAAGATGGCCCAGAAGGGGATCACCTAATAAAAGAGCCTGTCACCCACGAAGAAGTGGAGCAATTTTTAAAGTATATCAAGAATAGCGAATACAACATAGTGGAGCTCAACAAAAGCATATACCAAGTTTCTTGCCTCTTTATATGCAACGGATCAAGGTGCACGGCATAATCCAAGGTTATTGCCTCCTTATAGGTAACGAGTCGCGGAGCCAACCCCCACAAGAGTTATCTTAGGTGCACGAGTTAACATGAATCTAGAAGTCTTGGAAACCCTTTGACAATCATATCAAAGGGAATTCGCTACAAACGAGTCGGAGCAAGTCGAGATCACAATACTTAGATACAAGGCGAAAGATCACGATTCTCGAATCACATCAAAAGGGCACATGATGAGCAAAAGAACATCTAAGATAGAAAAAGGTAGGCAAATCCATGTACAATCAACTTTAAGATACATCTAGGACTGTTCGACATACTACCTAGTCCTACAGAAAGAATGAACCTAAACCTATGTTGTAATGCCTATATCAGTATATACTGTGATGCTAAGAAATATTAGTTAATGACACATTGAATCAAAATGGTAGAGCATTTAGCAATTAGCAAAAGACATTAGTCACATTACTAAGATTGCTGCAATAAAGCACACAAGCAGCATACCTTTTATAACTGAACCAAGTCCAATTTTGAAAGTGAATGGCTGCTGTCCAGGATCCTTTGTGCTAATAAACATAATTTTAAAAATTATAAAAAAAAAGAGGAAAAAGCAACTTTTAACAAATATACACATGTTATTGACAACACTTCATTTAGCCTTTAGGTTTAGTCAACTTAAGAAATGGAGTCTATGATGGTAGGACATACCTCCAAAACTTCTTTGAAAGATCGCCATCCTTACCTATAGTAATCAGTATACAAACATTAAACGGAATTAAAATCATTTTTCTATATTGAAGGAAAAATCATATATAAGTGTATATGGTAGCCGATGGTGGTTGATGCACAACAACAATAGTACAGTAAATGTATTCTTAGATCCACTACTAAAGGCAAGAGTGACTGTCTTATTTGAAACAGTTTACAGTTTGCGGAGAAGACAATGAACTGGTGATCGAAAAAGTGTTGTGATAACAAACAAGTAATGAGAAAAAAAAAGTGTTGTGATATTAGTTATATAAAAACCAGCCCAATGATCTGAGATTCAAGTTTAGAGTTAATCCATTTAGTGCACCGGCTTTACGAGATTTGTATAACCCTGAGAACCATTCATCCACAAAACTAAATATGCATCCCATTTCCCTCTTTCCAGAACAGTTTTGACGTCCATAATAACTATTTTAACCAAGGATCTCGATGCCAAGCTGTGTTCAGTAAATTTGAGTCCTAGCAGGAGCCTACCTTGCTGTGAAGGGCGTGCTGATTAAATTTAACATAGAAAATTAAGTAAAATACAAAAATTAACACTTCAAACCACAAAATAGATTAAAATAAACTACATAGAATCATAACGATAATTAGATAATTATAGGATCTAAAAGCAATCAATCAGATCATCTATGCACATAAACAACCTACTCAATTGCATTTTCTATCTGTAGGAAATAAATGGAAATAAACAACCTAAAATTAACATAGAAAATTAACTAAAATGCAAAAATTAACACTTCAAACCACAAAATAAATTAAAAACAAACAACATAGAATCACAACGATAATTAGATAATTATAGGATTTAAAAGCAATCAATCAGATCATCTAAACGCATAAACAGCCTATTCAATTGCATTTTCTATCTGTAGGAAGTCATTACAGTGAAATCGAAAATCATATCAAAAAAAAAAAGGAAATCCAAATTAAAGAGAAAATTACCAAATCCAGTGCAATGAACGGTGACACTCTGGCCCTTCTGGGGCTTGGGACCATTACCAGGTTTGAGAACTTGCTTTTGAACCCCCATGGCCACTACTCTTCCGATCGCAGCCAGCCTCACCGCCGCTCAATCGCAATTCTCTGAAGATCTAGAGATGCGGCTCTTTGTGTGCGCGCAGATTATATTGATGATTCTATAGAGGTGGCAAACGGGTCGGGTCGACCCGACCCGCCCGCGGGTCAACGGGTAATGGGTCATACGGGTGCGGGTCGACGGGTACACTGTATTTGCCGGGTTCCAATTTTGGTACCCGTACCCGCCCGCGGATTTGCGGACGGGTCCGCGGGTACCCGGATTAAAATTTTTCAATATTTAAAAATAATAATTTTTAGAAAAAAAATATTTATAAATACTTTTTGAAAAAACTTATAACATGAAAGTTATAGATCTCATTAAAATCTATAACTTTTATATTGAAAGTTTTTCCAAAAAATGTTTCTAAGTATTTTTTGTTCCAAATGTTAAACAAAAATTTCGAATTTGAAATGTATGTATTTCATATTCCACCATAAAAATACCTATTAGATATATTTTTTGGAAAAATTTTTAACATATGACTTATAGATATCATCAAGATCTACAAATTTTATGTTGAAAATTTTTCCAAAAAATATTTCTAACTAAATATTTTTAGGTTCCAAAAATTAAATCTGAAAATTCGAGTTTAAAATTATACGCGTTTTATGTTTCACCCATAAAAACACCTAATTAAAAATATTTTTTTAAAAAAATTTTAACATAAAAGTTATAGATCCAAATGATATCTATAACTTTCATGTTAAAATTTTTTCCAAAAAATGCTTCTAATTATGTATTTTTGGTATAAAACGTGAAATTAAAAAAAATATATATATATAGTTAATGCGGGTGCCCGCGGACCCCGGGCACCGCCCGTTTGACCCGCAAGTTGCGGTACGGACGGGTGATACCCGTATTCAATATTTTTAACTAAACTTTTTATCCGTACCCGCCCGTTTGGACGGGTACCCGCGGACCCGCGGGTACCGGATGTAATTTTGCCACCTCTATTCTAGTAGATAGGTTTTAGCAAAAACAGCCCTGTTCATTTCTTAAAATGGATATTACACCACCCTTCGGCTGATATTTTACTAGTGTTGGTTGGACCTGCTGTTAGCGAAATGGACCGGTTTTGTTGGGCCGGAACAATTAGGAGCTAATGGACTAGCTTCTAGTTCTAAGCTAATGGACTAGCTTCTAGTTCAATGCTGCTATCAACAACTAAAATGTCAGGAATAGTCACCAACAAAAGTCAATCAACCATCATCATCTATCAATCCAGAAAACATATCAAAATATTATGTGGATGAGAGATATTACGATCCCCAGTGATCGGAAAAAAGAACAAAAAGATTAAAACGGAGAAAAGCTAGAAGGAGAATGTGAGATTAACTACTAATGGAGAAGAGATTTGCACGAAGATGGTGTTTGACAGAAAGAAAATTGGCATGAAGGCAAGGAAGTACCGACACGAACACGAGTATGGAGATACAATATGGCGTGGACATGAGACACGGTAATTTTTAAAAAAGTAGGAGACGGGTATGGTCCGGATACGACAATAAAAAATATAACTAATTAAAATAACTGATTTAAGTATTTTAATGTAGATAGTATAATAATATTTAATAATAAAATGTATATATAATATAATATTTTATATTTTTAAGATAAATTTAAGCGAAAAAAAGTCTATTATATCGACAGAGTATATAATTATATTACATTACTTAATACTAATTTATTGTTAATATTGTATATTACTCCTTTAACAATAAAAAAATAAAAAATTTTTTAAAAAAATCAATAAAAATTCGGACACGCTGTCGGATACGACACTTTTGTCTGGTGTGTCCGAAATTTTTTTGAAAATTTTTTTTCGAACACTTCTACAACGTGTCCGACACATGTGCCTGGCCATGTCAGCGGCGTGTCCGTGGCGGAACTGTACGGACACTATACCGAATGAAATTTTGGAGTGTCTGTGCTTCCTAGCATGAAAAACACTAACAAGGTGTATGACGAGACGGTAAAATAATAGTCACAGTAATAGTATTTTTGTATTGTATTGGATATAAAAATCAAATTCATTTCATCCTATAATCCGTAAATGACTTTCATCTTTATCATGCACCCCTCACATTATATATATATATATATATATATATATATATATATATATATATATATATATATATGGCAAATAACTATTGATGTCCACAAATCATTTCCACACATTTTAAATATTACATATATTACACTTTGACACAACAATCCAATTATCCTCTTGCAAATAAATATACTTCGGATACAAAATTAAATATATAAAAAATAATAATTCCCAAACTCCCCCTCCCTTTCCTCTTCCCTCCAAAACGATCTCTTCAAACTACTGATCAAGTCTCCCCTTCTTCTTCCTCTCAATTAGCTCATTCATCCCCACCATTGATGAACAGCGACGCCTGCATCACGGAGCTTCCCATATAGCGCGAGGCACTCCCAGTAAGCGCGGCTGCCGCGGCGGCGTCCCCTCTGCCACTGGTGGCGGCACTCGAGGAACATCTCGTCGACGAGATCCACCGCGTTTCCCCGTATAATCTCCTCCGCTGCCTCCGCCTCTGCTTTCACCACCACATACTCCTCTTTGCTCACGTTCTCTTCTAACCACTCTGCTATCCCTCCCACCGCCACGGCCGCCGGTGAAACTGCCTCCAGCTGCACGACTTCGAATTCTAGCCCGGATGTAGGGTAATGCTTCTGGAACCAAGCGGAGCTGTCGCCGCCAACGTCGATGAATACGCGGCGAGGGTAGGTGGCGAGCGAGTCTCCTGTTAGCTCCGGTAGGTACCGGGGCCGCCGCTTGGGCGCAGTTTCCTTCGCCGGTGGTTCCAGCAATGCGTCTTCTAGTCCGGCTAATGCCGCCTTCTTTGCCTGTGGCACCGTCATCAGGCGCCGCCGAACTCCTGTGGAAGCAGATGCGATCTCCCCCACCGTTGTCGTCTTGCGCATGGCAACGACGGTGGATCCGAGCCTTCGCCGGAAGTAGATCACGCGGAATCCTGCAGGCGGCGGAGGGACAGCCTCTGGCGAGTGACTATTCAACCTTAGAGCGATAATACCGTGATTCTTCAACTTCTCACAAATTCCGACGAAACCAAGCTCGCCAGAGAGCCCGCCGCCGGCGATGAAAACGAAATCGACAGATCCATCCGGAGCTTGTAAGGCTCGGTCGGCAGTGATTACGTCAAAGTTAGCATATTCAATCATCTCCGAGTTCCCGTGGATGAGGACGGCGCGGTGGTCAGGCTTTAGAATGCCCTCTTGCTCGAGATCGTAGAAGATCGCTGGAAGGAACAGGACATCGTCGGCGTCTTCGACGGCTCCGGCGGTGATTTTAACGGCGGAGCGGAGGTAAGGGATGGCGAGTACGGCAAGCGTGAGAATAGCAGATCTCGCGGCCAGTCGAACAAGGCGCGGTGATGGTATCCTGATTACGTGGCGGCCAGGAGCGTAATCAACGGCCGCGATTTTCATCTTGACAAGTGGTGTTATTGCACGGAAGGCGTTTGTTTTTCAGATTTGGCGTGATGTTTGAGAGAGAGATAAGAAGAAGAGAAGAAATTAGATTAGAAGATTGGAGGGGAGGGGAGAGAGGGGATAGAGGGGGTGAGGTTAACGGGTACAGAAGCGGGCTGCGGTGTGATTACCGCCGACGAGGGAGAAACGAGTGCCTCGAGATCGGAGACAGAGGAGGATCAACTGCCGCAAGCGGCGGGGGTCCATGATGGTGCCGTTACGGTGAGCCAACGTGAACCGACGAGTGCGTCCGGCGCGATTACCTCATCTCCTAACGCCGTTCCGCAGCCGCCGGCGCCCAACGGAGGACCCCTAGATGCGAAAACTTTCAAAATAAGCTTAAAAAAATAAAATAAAACAGCGATTTGGATTTTTCTTTCTTTTTTTTTGTTTTGTTTATGCAGAGGACACTATTTTTCTGTCTTGGAATTGTGGTGTAGAGGGTAGGACCGGAAGTGAGGGAGGTATATATTGTGAGGAGGGCGGGTTCCGTGAAACGAGCTCAGCCCATGGAAGCAGGATCGCGTATGGAACGCGTTTGCCACCTGCCAACAATTTGCTAAAATGAGAATAATTAGCTATCTCCCGAGCTTGCATGTATGGACACAGGCACGAATAAAAACGCAAATATAATTATTTTTAAAAAAAAGACATAAATAAGATTCGAACATAATAAATAATAAATAAAATAAAAATAATTTATATTAAATATTTAAATATATAATTAATAATGTTTAAAAGTAAAATCAATTTCTTAATACAATATTTCATATCATTGAATAAATTTAAATACAATATTGACATAAGAGATTGAAGTTCTCCACGTGGTTATACACTGGTAAACGCAACATTTTCTGATATAGATATTGACATAAGAGAGACTTACACTGAAATAAAAAAGATCTAAACATATCGCACTTAAATCTATTTGTCAACAGTTTTTGCACTTAAATTTAAAAATTTTACATTTAAATCATTTAAAAGAAAGTGTCAAAAATCAAAAAATATTATAGTATTATTTTTCAACACAAGTGTGTTAAAAATTTACACCAAGGTGTCCAAAAATATCGTAGTATCAAAATATCGAATGTATTATAAACTCATTGAAAAGTATTATAAATGCACGAAAAGAGATCAAATGACCAAAATATATATATTTTTTTAAATTACTTAAATGATGTTAAAATATATAAGAAGATTACAGTACAATTGTCCATCGACACAACCGGGGAAATGCTTCCATTTTGAGAGCCATTCCAACGACAGCTGGATGTGATTCCAAGGCCAACGGCAATAAATAAATAAATATATATATTAATATATATATATACTTTTGTGCTGCCATGCCATGCTATACATAGAGCTTACCGCTATAATAGCCACAATGATAATAAATATCCTGCCAGGTAGCCATGATAAAAATACACGGCTTCACCAAAAGCCACGATATGAAAGCAATGAAGGCAGTTGCACTATTAGCCATGGTAATACAATTTGCATCTCCAATAGCCACGATGCATACATATTTTAATATTGTCCTAATGCCATGAACAAGAATGCTCCGTCTTTCCCACAAAGAATTGATTTTGCAAGCGGACTGAATAACCATGTAAAAAAGGGGTGAACAAAAGTAGCACAAAACCGCAGCAATTAACATCAAGATTGAAGATGTTAAATAGGTGAGCTCTCGCTCGGCCTCTACCGCGTCAAGGAATAGTCTCCGATGCGTAGAAACTCTCAAGGAGAAACTATTTTAAATTATGAAGAGAATTATTGCTGGGAATTTTAATGCCATGCCCTTCATTCATCTTCCCATATCATACATTTTTTGAAATACTGAAAATAAGTACATCTCTTAACTACCTCAAGATGCGAGCGTAAATGGAAACATGCCCACTACCCACTAAAATACATGGAGACATAACCACAAAGTGCATTTTGAAAAGTCAAAAACTGAAAATAAACATCCTAATTGTTGGTGTAACAGAAGACATGTCTTTGTTATGACTAGAAAGAGAAATATATTAGAGCTTTTGCATAATGATCAAAGTTTTAAATTCAAAATCATCAAGATAGAACTTAGTTTCCTTCGTACTTGGGGTCTGCCATAACGTAATGATAAGCTATCACCAAAACAAATATGAAGATGCCAAGGAAATTTGCAAAGAAGCCGAGGTCCTGGTCGTCAATCATATCTGCATTTCAAGAAACAAGATAAGCATGAAGCAAATTACAATCCAGAAGAGATGGTCAATGTTCCTAACGGAAGCTCAGCTGAGAATGAACAGCAACATGCCATGTGGTAGGTTTAATCAAGGTTTTCTGTGCCAAGCCAAGCCGAGTTTCAGTAAACTCAGATCCCAACACGTGCCGACTGTGCCGATGGTGCCGTGCCGAACGTGCTGATATATATTTATTTATTATGTTTTAAAATAAAAATAAAATTAAAAAATTAATTTTAAAATTCAAATATAAGATTTTTTGACACGTGCCGTGCCGGTTCGTGCCTTGCCGACAACTGCCGGAACAGGCACGTACCGCCCGGCACCGAAAACCATGGGTTTAATAAGTCTATACATTTTAAGCAAGAGATAGTAAGGCCAGTTAACATGTGGAGCTGATTATGCATAAAAACGATACAATTCCTTGTTCCTCTTCTTTTTCCCTAGAAAAAGGAATGTTGAGTCGTCTATTATGAGATATAAGATGACAATGAATTTCTTATACGAAGCAGCCTTTATTGACTATTAACACCTAATAGAAAGGGCCCCTCTGGGGCATGACTGCCTTACCCTCCCCAGACTCCGCACATGTGGGACTTCACTGCGTTGTTATTGTTGTAACAACTAAATGACTGTACAGTATAAAGGAATTTCAATACCAACGAATTGGGGTTATCCAGGCCTCAAGTTGTTGCTGACATGCAAGAAACTATGTAGCTTAAGAGTTTATAGATTAAACAGTCTATTATGATTCTAACTTATACATAAACTAAGGGACGAATGGAATGCCTTATGGTAAGCATACAACTGAAGCATGATAAGTTACACTACTCTCGATTGATATAAAAAAAGTTGTTGATCATACAACTAGCAAATCTTAATCATCTAAGCAATATGTTGTGCATTTGATCTCCTTAGAGAATCCATTTAACAACAATCTAACACATAAAAAACAGTATGAAGGAAGTGGTTCTCAGAACTATCAATGAATTCAGAGCTACAAACGCGTTCGAAGAAAAAAAAAATCCAAATGATTTTTACATGGGGCAAAAATATTCAAACATGTTTTCAGGGTTTGATCACTTGTCGTGTCGTTCTACTTAATTTATACACGTCAAAAGGAAATTTAACACAATAGTTGCAGTACGCAAAATAAAAGATACAGGTTAAGTTTCCGACTGATATTTTAAGAAGACATGCCTTAATGAGAGTCCAGGGAAAATTTGATTAAAAAGAAAATAAGCACAACAGGAACTAAAGTATTCGGTTGAACTATCTTATGGCAGAAAATACAATACGCAATCCAGCATTATCAATCCAAGAAATATCACATGACGAAATTTGTTTGAGGATAGAATAAGGCAATCACTTCTGTTTTCATTTTTTTTTATTTGGTTTACCAAGACATTAATTAAACATGCTTCCTTTTTTTCCCAAATGTGAGATAGTGATGATGATAAAACTTACTATTTTAGCTATTTTATCGCGATTATTTTAACATCATGATCAAACAAAGCAAACCACATTTCAATTAGTAGAAGGCTACACTATGATGCTTACGTAAGCAGCCTCCCTCGGAGCATGACTGCGTGTATCTACCATCTCCAGACCCCCACCGTTGTAAGATTTGACTGGGATATTGTTGTTATTGCTATACTATGGAGCTTTTACTAAATTAGCTATTATATCCCTATTAGTTTAATGGCATGATCAAACAAGGCATATCATATTTCAATTAGTAAAAGCTAATATTGAGCTTACTAAGCTACCTATTCAACCACTATTAGTTTGACGGCACGATCACGCAAAGCATATCACACTACAAATTTCTAAAAGGCTACAATATCAAACTTGCTAACTTAGGTATTCCATCCCTATTATGATACGGTCACGCAATATATACCCGATTGCAAGTACCAAAAGGCTACAATATCATGATTCAAGCGGATGCCCTTGGCAAATCAAAACTATTGACTACTTGCAAAAAGATAAGGCCTACAGTATCAGCTCCCGTTACTTCTAAATCTTCTGCTTTTCCGTTACTTCTAAATCTTCTGCTTCTAGATCTATCTTAATTTTCTGATTTTATCATCTTTGTACTGTAGATTTCATACTATCACTACCTACTCCGGTGATCTTAGAAACTGGGGTTAATTTGGGTGGAAAAGGATGTATAATCATGAATAAAACCAGAAAAAATCCTAATCAACAAGATCTAACGAAAATCGAGAATATAGACTTATGAATTTTACCTGCGAAGAAGAAATCTAGCGCAAATACCAACGAATTCGTTCAGATCGAGCGAGCTCGGGTTCGTCCTCCACTCTCCCAAAGTCTTCTCCAATGGAAGTTATATGCGGATGCTGGTAGATTTAACGGGTTGTTTTATATACCCGCTTCGCTAACGGTTTTTTTTTTTTTTTGAGATTATCGTGGAGAAATTTTGTCCATAACCGGCCCTCATTCGAGCGAGCGTCGTAATAGAAAAATTCACGGATAACACCGATTCCTATTCTACCGATTGAGGGGCCCCATCCTTATGGATAGTACAGACCTTTTAGACCAATTTCACTTTCCATAAGATACAGGAGAGCCTTCGACTCCCATATCCTTACAGGACGCCCGCGGTTGCTTTGCTAATGGTCACGCGTACTGCATTTAAAATGGATAGACGTTTATTATACAAATCATCTTATCTGTCATCTATATATACTGATCATCTTATCTGTCATCTATATATACTGATTCTATTTTCACTCTTTCTTCTCTCTTTCTCACACATGCTCTCACTATTTTTTTTCTCTTCTGTCCGTACTTAATTATCATCTTTTTCTCCTTCTCACCTTCCTCTCTCTTCCCTCACTCACTCTCTTCTCTCCTCCATCCGTATTACACCAACTTCATTTTACTCACCTCTTCTTTATATTTTTAAATTATATAAATTAAAAATTATATTTTAAAATAAAAAAAATAATTGTTATTCTTTTTAATTTTAATTTTATTTATTAAACTAAATTTTAATAGTTTGGGAACTAAAATGACATTCAGTTTAGTCGGCGATTGCTTTTCGAATTAAAAAATATATATACATATCATAATATATTAAAATTAATTTTAACTAGTCATGTCTGATATTTAATTGAACTATAGTCTAAGTCTTAAAATATAATTAAAAACTTGTATATAATTTTTTTTTGAAATACGTGCTTTAGAAAATGTTCCTCTGAATTTTTTATTTTTTTTAAAAGATAATATTAGTGGATTCAAATACTTAATTCAAAAAATAGTCTAATTTATATTTTTCGTACCTCAGGATCTGTAACGATTTACCGATCCTAAAACACAAAAAAATACCGTTCGCACTATTTTATCGGGCCCTCTATTTTTCAAATTGTGAAAATTTCAACTATACAACTCTTTAGTACATATTTCTTTTCCAACTTTGTATTTTAAAAATTATTTAAAATGTTGAAAAATTAATGCATTAGATCCGTAGTCATGGTATGAAATAAACTTTAACTAAATTTAATTTTGCACTACAACTTATATAAATCTGCTTATTCAGCCTATTATATTTTTAAATAAATTTTAAACTACAATATATATATATATATATATATATATATATATATATATATATATATATATATATATATATATATATATATATATATATATATATATATATATATATATATATATTTTAATTCAGAAACTTAATAGAACTACGTACTTTTGCTGGGCGACAAGAACTCATGAACTGATGGTCTCCGAATACTTGTTCATGAACTCATATCGCTGGTATTGAACTTTTTCGCTAAGGGACTGTTTACTTGGAGCGGAAAGTAGAAAAGTGAAAAGAAAGTAGTAGAATGAAAAGTGATAATAAAGTGATAAAAAAGTGGTAAAGTGGAAAGTAAAAAAAAATTGGTGAGATAGAAAGTGATGGGAAAGTGATAAAAAAATAGATTTGAGTTTTCTTATTTATTTGTATTGTAAAGTGGAAATTAAGTAAAATTTTTTATTTATAAAAAATAAATTTTAATAATATTATTTAATAATAATTAAAACTAATTTTTTAAATAATAATTAAAAAATATTTTTTAATAATAACTATAAATTAATTTAGAATTAATATTTTCAATTATAATTAAAAATAATTACTATTTTATTTATAAATTTTATTAATTAATAAATAAAAAATTATTATTTATTTTATTTAGCTATTTAGTAATTTATTTATTTATACTTTAGAAAATAGTAATAAATTACTAAAATTATTATATAATTAAAATAGTATAATAAATAATATATTTATTATTTGTAATTTGCTTGTTATTATTATTCTATTTTTTGTTATTATTTTTCTTATCAAAGAATATAAATTTATTATTTTAATTATTATTAAAAATAATAATTCTTTACTATTATAAATTTTTTATTGTAAAGTGGGAAATAAGTAAATTTTATTTTAAAAAATAAATTTTTAATACTTTTATTTAATAATTAATTAAAATTAATCCACTAATAATATTAAAAAGTTTCTTTAATAATAGCAAAAAAACATTTATAATTAATATTTTTAATAAATAATTTAAAAATAATTACTATTTTATTTATTAATTTATTAATTAATAATTAAAATTTATTTATTTATTTTATTTAGCTATTTAGTAATTTTATTTATTTAGATTTTTAGAAAATAGTAATTAATTGTTAAAATCATTATATAATTAAAATAATATAATAAATAATATATTTATTATTTATTATTGTAGCAATTTTTTTGTTATTATTATTGTATTATTTATTATTAATAAAGAGTATAAATTTTTATTTTTATTATTTATTAAAAATAATAAATTTATTATTTTAAATTTTTTATAATATTTGCTAGTTATAAATATAGTAATTAATTTATATTAATATTTAATTATTTTAGAAAATAATTATTATTAATAATTATCATTAAATGCTAATGATTCTCACTTTCCTCCCACTTCCTAACTTTTGATGAAAAAGTCAAAAAAATAAAAATTACATAGAGATGGAAAGTGAAAAGAAAGTCAGTTTCTCACTTTTCTATTTAAAGTAAACAAGAAAACTGACTTTCCAACTTTCTATTTTTTAATTTTCTTTTAAAATAAATAAGAAAACTGACTTTTCAACTTTCTCACTACTTTCCCACTTCACAGCCTAAGTAAACAGGCCCTAAGGTTAGATTCATCGAGCTAGGCCGTCTAGAATATGATTGTAGCTTCCGCCTCGTGATTGGAGCTCTCATATTTAAATTTTATAAGTACCACCCGTAAAATGTCAAAAAATTAATTCCATACATATTCTAAGAAAAATAACATGAACTTTCGGACTTATCCAAATCGAAAGAAATTTTTCGGTTGGTGGAATATTGAACAGTGTTATCCGTAAATTTATCTATTATGATGGTCATATAAAATAAACTAATTACAGACATAATTTTTTTACTAGATAAAAAAATAGGTTCGGTTCGAACTGTATTAACTAAGTCCATTGTTTATATTACATTTATCTTCATCGTCAGATCTACTCCCGATCTCGATGCTGATCTTGGTCTGTCTAGCCTTGATAGGCTCAAACTCAACAACACCGAAAATGAACTCGCACATGCGGATTTTCTTTGTTAATCTTTTTAAAGTACTACATTGTGTTATAATTCCTATCCGATCTGTCTAAAAAAGGAACTATTTTGGAATTGATTTTCAGTCTATAGATAAGTTCATCATGAAAAGGAGGTTTAATTTTATGACTAATTATGTATTTCTCAACACGGGTGGTTTTTGTTGATACGTTTGTTTATCAGCCATGAAATTCAAATATATGTTGTATAACTATTGTTTTGCAAATAACATTAATAGTCATTATAATATATGTTGGTTTTTGGGTGACTAGGGTAGTTGTCTGCGCCACCGACTAGTTCGGCAGAGTTCGTTGATGTATAAATACACGTTAATAGGCAAAAGTCTATGCTTGAGAGCAGGTATAATAGTCTGCGCCACCGATCAGAGTCTTCCGGAGATCACTAGCACATCGCCAAATAGACGTGAGCACGAGGACAATCAGCTATTCGCCTCCGCAATGTATAATCGAGGTATTTCTAGATCTCTATTCACATTAGAATTCATGCCTTGAAACCTTGATTTCCATTATTAATGTCGGTGTTTTTTTAACCTTGTGCTTCACCTAGACCAGTGCAAATGTTGCCACTGCCGGAAGCCGTGATTTGATCTCGGCTTCAACCCTAGCTGATACGATCCCAAGCCGAGATCAGTCGCTTATCAACCCAGCCGAAGTGTCGGGATGCTCAACCGAGGTGATGTCGGTAGACTCAGCCGAGTCGGGCAGATCAACTGAGTCGGGCATGATATCGGGTGTCGGAAAGGAAACGAACGCTTCACAATTTTCATTCCCGAGCGGACCAATTACTAGATCCCGAGCTCGGCAAGCCGAGGTGATACTTCACGGGCTAATTAAAAGTATCTGGGCCGAGACAAGCGTAGCACCAGTTACCGAGCCATGCAACTTAATAACCATTCGAGTCCTTGAATCCAAGGCCGAGGTGGGCATGGCCGAGGTGGGCATGCCGAGATAATCTTAGCCGGGGTCGTCTTGCCGAGACCACTACCGAGGTCGTCTTGCCGAGGTAGTTTTTTTAAGTTGACCTGGAAGACGAAGCACCATACGACATGAGAAGACGAAGCGTCTGAGACGGATTCCTGAGCACTTTAATTATTTAGAGACTAGTGCTAATCAATGCAGAATTTACTGTTTTAATTACTAGTTTTAATTACCGAGATGTCTAGATACAATGTATTTGAAATTTAACTCATTGTAACTTCTGTATAAATACCCGCATCAAGGATGAATGAAGGATCTTTTGGCAGATCAAATTTGTGAGTTAGAGAAACTCGTTGGTTCTTTTAGAACTTAGGACTTATCGGTTTGTCCGTGGCGTCCACCACCGAACTTATCAGTCGATCTCCCGTAATCGATTGTGGCGTTCAAAGGCATATACCAAGGTTCTTACTTCTCTATAGGTAACGGGTCGAGGTGCCTGGCATATTCCAAGGTTCTTGCCTCTTTATAGGCAACGGGTCGCGGAGCCAACCCCACGGGAAGTTATCCAAGTTATATTTATTTTATCTTATTTTCTTATCTACCTGAATGTACCTAGATAGATCTGAGTAACTTCGGCTAAAGTCGTTATTTCCGCACCGTGATCGTATCATTTGGTATCAGAGCTCAGTTTCTAGGTCAGGTGTGTTATTTTCGTTTTTGAAAAGTTTGCATTCAGTTTCGGCAAAGTTAAAAAAAAAAAAAAAAAAAAAAAAAAAAAAAAAAAAAAAAAAAGAGCCGAAAGTTGTTTGGTTTGGCAATTTAAAAGATCTTGTTTTATTTGAACATTGGAATTTTGTTGGAATCTAAAAATCCGAAAACCGAAAGGAGAAGTTTTGAACTTAGTTTTGTTTTTGATCCTCACAAAAGAATACACAGATTGTTTGGTGATTTCTTGGTGGATTGTTATTCGGAAACTCACTTGTCCCTAGTTCGATAAGAACCTACCGAGAATTTCTCAAGAGTGGTAAAAGGCAGTGTGGTGAGCACATTTGAGGGTAAAAGCCGTTGAGTGCACCACGAGTGTTCGGAGTGAAATCCACGTGAGGGAGTGAGCGAGGTAAATTATTATATTCTAACCATTTCTTTGCAGGATCATGTCGCAAAATTTGGAGAACTCCAACAGACTGGAAGAAGCTGATCCCAAACTCCTGATGGAAGCAATGATGGGAGAAATGAGACGGATGATGGTACCGATACAGGAGCGATTAGATCGGTTGGAAGAAGCGCGGCCGAGACCACCTCATCGTAACCAAACAGCTCGTAGACAAGACGAAAATCAACAAAGGCTTCTCCGAGATGAAGATTTTGATTCTTTCAGTGAAGATTTGGAAGAGGAGGAAAACTACCGAGGTGATCACTACCGAGGTAATCGCAACCGAGGTGTTAGAGATCGGGACAACAGACACCGAGATAACCGAGATCGAGAAGACAACAATCTCGGTAATATCAAATTAAAAATCCCAGCATTTTCAGGAAAGAACGATCCCGAGGCATATCTGGAGTGGGAAAAGAAGATCGAGTTAGTATTTGATTGCCACCGATATTCGGAGCTCAAAAAGGTAAAACTCGCTGCCATTGAGTTTACTGACTATGCTATAGTGTGGTGGGATCAGTTTAACATCAATAGGAGGAGAAGCGGAGCTCGTCCAATTGAGACTTGGGCTGAGATGAAAGAAGTAATGAGAAAGCGTTTCGTGCCGAGTCATTACTACCGAGGTCTATATCAGAAGTTGCAGGACCTCAAGCAAGGCAGCCGAAGTGTGGAAGACTATTACAAGGAGATGGAGATCACTATGATCCGGGCTAATATTGAAGAAGATCGTGAGTCTACAATGGCGAGATTTTTGAGTGGGCTTAACCGAGACATTGCTAATGTGGTGGAGTTACAACATTACATCGAGCTGGAAGATATGGTGCATGTCGCTATCAAAGTGGAGCATCAGCTCAAGAGGAAGGGTACATCGGCGAGACCGAGTCCGAGTTCGAACTCCTGGAAGTCGAACTACCCGAAGAGGGAAGAGAAACCACAAGCGAGCAAACTCAAGACTTCGGTTCCCGAGGTCAGTAAAAAGGTTAGCACATCTACCCCCGAGACTAAGAACCGAGATATCAAGTGTTTTAAATGTCTGGGTAGAGGACACATTGCCAATCAATGTCCGAACCAAAGGGTTATGATACTGCTTGAGAATGGCGAAATCGAGACTGATGAGGAGGATGAGACTACATCTATGCCGCCTCTAGAGGAAGATGAGGTCGAAGAATACCCTGCTCAGGGAGAACTACTAGTGACCCGCCGAGCTCTCAATATCAACAACACTGATGACACCGAGGTGCAACGGGAGAATATATTCCATACGCGATGCCATATACAAAATAAGGTATGTAACATGATTATTGATGGTGGGAGTTGCACCAATGTAGCTAGTACTTTGTTGGTTGAGAAACTCGGGTTGCCGACAAGCAAACATCCCCGACCTTACAAACTACAGTGGCTGAATGATAGTGGTGAGGTCAAGGTTAACCGACAAGTTCGAATTCCGTTCCGCATCGGAAAATATGAAGATGAAGTGACATGTGATGTAGTGCCGATGCAAGCTGGTCACATACTGTTAGGCCGACCCTGGCAATTCGACCGACGTGCGTCACATGATGGCTATACCAACCGATATTCCTTTACTTTCAAGAAACGGAACGTCATTCTAGTACCTTTGACACCAAAGGAGATTCATGAAGATCAGATGAGAATTCAACAACAAGAGAGAGAGAAGAGTGAAAAGAGTGAGTTAGCGAGTGAAAAAAGAGAGAGCAGTGAGAAGAGTGTGAGAGAAAATAAGAAAGCTGAGGTAAAAATAGAGAGAAAGAAAAATTTTTATGTGGGAGAAGGATCAGTAAGAAAGGCTATGAGTGCAAAACAAGTGATGATCCTATTAGTATTCAAGGAAACATGCCTTGACACTAACCAATTTAGCACTTCGTTGCCAGTTTCTGTTATTTCTTTATTACAGGAGTTCGGTGATGTACTACCCGAGGAGATTCCCCGAGGTCTACCCCCGATACGCGGCATTGAACATCAGATCGACTTCGTACCTGGAGCTGTTATTCCGAATCGTCCTGCATACCGAAGTAACCCTGAAGAAACCAAGGAACTGCAGAAGCAAGTTGCTGAACTAATGGACAAAGGCTATGTTCGAGAAAGTATGAGTCCGTGCGCGGTTCCGGTAATCTTGGTACCAAAGAAGGATGGAACTTGGCGTATGTGTGTGGACTGCCGAGCTGTCAACAACATCACGGTAAAATACCGACATCCCATACCTCGCTTAGATGATATGCTAGATGAACTGTATGGAGCATGCTTATTTTCTAAAATAGATCTGAAAAGTGGCTATCATCAAATACGCATGAAAGAGGGTGATGAGTGGAAAACAGCCTTTAAAACTAAACATGGTTTATATGAATGGTTAGTTATGCCTTTCGGTTTGACTAATGCACCTAGCACGTTTATGAGATTGATGAACCATGTACTGCGAGCTTTCATAGGAAAATTTGTTGTTGTTTACTTTGACGACATTCTTGTATACAGCAAAACTTTGTCTGATCATGTAGAACACCTTAGGAGTGTGCTGATTGTACTTCGGGATGAAAAATTGTATGCTAACCCGAGCAAGTGCACTTTTTGCACCGATAAGCTCGTTTTTCTTGGTTTTGTTGTAAGCTCCCGAGGTATACAAGTCGATGAGGAGAAAATCCGAGCTATTCAAGAATGGCCGACACCGAAGTCCGTTACCGAGGTCCGAAGCTTTCATGGACTTGCTAGCTTCTACCGACGTTTTGTTAAAGACTTCAGCAGTATTGCCGCTCCTTTGACCGCGGTTATCAAAAAGAACATGGAATTTAAATGGGGAGACGCGCAAGAGAAAGCTTTTCAGGATCTTAAGGGAAGTTTAACTCAAGCCCCTGTTCTTGTTTTACCTGATTTCTCTAAATCATTTGAAATTGAATGCGATGCATCTGGTGTAGGTATCGGCGCTGTGCTGATGCAAGAAGGAAAACCTGTTGCATATTTCAGCGAGAAGTTAAATGGGGCGACACTAAACTACCCGACGTACGACAAAGAGTTATACGCCCTAGTCCGAGCACTGGAGACTTGGCAGCACTACCTCCTACCCAGAGAGTTTGTGATTCACACCGACCATGAGTCGTTGAAGCATATCCGAGGTCAGCACAAACTGAACAAGAGACATGCACGATGGATGGAGTTCATTGAAGCATTTCCATATGTCATCAAATACAAGAAAGGTAAGGAAAACATAGTGGCTGATGCGCTTTCGCGGAGGTATGCTTTAATTTCTACTCTCGATGCAAAATTACTGGGTTTTGAGCTTGTAAAAGAACTGTATGAATCTGATTCTGACTTTGCTGAGAATTTTGAAGCTTGTGAAAATACTGCGGTAGATAAGTATTACCGACATGAAGGGTTTCTTTTTAAAGAGAGAAAATTGTGTATTCCAAACTGTTCTATTCGAGATCTGTTAGTTAGGGAATCACATAGTGGAGGATTAATGGGACATTTCGGAGTAGTTAAGACATTGGCTATGTTGCAAGAACATTTCTATTGGCCACATATGAAACGGGATGTTGAACGAATATGTAGTAGGTGCGTGACCTGTAGACAAGCTAAATCTCGTGTGCAACCCAATGGTCTATACATGCCCTTACCGATACCTCAGGCACCCTGGACTGACATCTCTATGGACTTTGTATTAGGTTTGCCGAGATCCAAATTTGGCAAAGATTCTATTTTTGTGGTTGTGGATCGCTTTTCTAAAATGGCACATTTCATTCCTTGTAGTAAAACTGATGATGCATCTCATGTTGCTGATTTGTTCTTTAAAGAGATTGTTAGATTGCATGGTATGCCTAGAACAATTGTTTCTGATCGAGATGCTAAATTTTTGAGTTATTTCTGGAAAACCTTGTGGTGCAAGTTAGGAACAAAATTACTTTTCTCTACTACGTGTCATCCACAAACCGATGGTCAAACTGAAGTTGTAAACAGGTCTTTATCCACTTTACTGCGTGCTGTAATTAAAAGTAATCTTCGAAGTTGGGAAGAATGTTTACCACATGTTGAATTTGCATATAATCGAAGTGTTCATTCTGCTACTAAATTTTCGCCATTTGAAATCGTATATGGGTTCAATCCTTTAACTCCTTTGGATCTAACCCCTCTGCCGATGTCTGAGCATGTCAATTTGGATGGAAAGAAAAGGGCCGAGGTAGTTAAACAGATTCATGAGAAGGCGAGGAGCAACATTGAAAGGCGAACCGAGCAGTATGAAAGAAGAGCCAACAAGGGCCGTCGAAAATTGAGATTTGAGCCTGGAGATTGGGTATGGCTGCATTTGCGGAAGGAGAGGTTCCCTGCGCAAAGAAAATCAAAACTGTTACCACGGGGAGATGGTCCATTTCAAATTCTGGAGAGAGTTAACGACAATGCATATAAATTGGATCTACCGGGTGAGTACAACGTCAGTGCTACCTTCAACATTACTGATTTATCTCCTTTTGATGTAGGTGCAGATTTGAGGACAAATCCTTTTGAAGAGGAAGGGAATGATACGATCCCAAGCCGAGATCAGTCGCTTATCAACCCAGCCGAAGTGTCGGGATGCTCAACCGAGGTGATGTCGGTAGACTCAGCCGAGTCGGGCAGATCAACTGAGTCGGGCATGATATCGGGTGTCGGAAAGGAAACGAACGCTTCACAATTTTCATTCCCGAGCGGACCAATTACTAGATCCCGAGCTCGGCAAGCCGAGGTGATACTTCACGGGCTAATTAAAAGTATCTGGGCCGAGACAAGCGTAGCACCAGTTACCGAGCCATGCAACTTAATAACCATTCGAGTCCTTGAATCCAAGGCCGAGGTGGGCATGGCCGAGGTGGGCATGCCGAGATAATCTTAGCCGGGGTCGTCTTGCCGAGACCACTACCGAGGTCGTCTTGCCGAGGTAGTTTTTTTAAGTTGACCTGGAAGACGAAGCACCATACGACATGAGAAGACGAAGCGTCTGAGACGGATTCCTGAGCACTTTAATTATTTAGAGACTAGTGCTAATCAATGCAGAATTTACTGTTTTAATTACTAGTTTTAATTACCGAGATGTCTAGATACAATGTATTTGAAATTTAACTCATTGTAACTTCTGTATAAATACCCGCATCAAGGATGAATGAAGGATCTTTTGGCAGATCAAATTTGTGAGTTAGAGAAACTCGTTGGTTCTTTTAGAACTTAGGACTTATCGGTTTGTCCGTGGCGTCCACCACCGAACTTATCAGTCGATCTCCCGTAATCGATTGTGGCGTTCAAAGGCATATACCAAGGTTCTTACTTCTCTATAGGTAACGGGTCGAGGTGCCTGGCATATTCCAAGGTTCTTGCCTCTTTATAGGCAACGGGTCGCGGAGCCAACCCCACGGGAAGTTATCCAAGTTATATTTATTTTATCTTATTTTCTTATCTACCTGAATGTACCTAGATAGATCTGAGTAACTTCGGCTAAAGTCGTTATTTCCGCACCGTGACCGATCAGAGTCTTCCGGAGATCACTAGCACATCGCCAAATAGACGTGAGCACGAGGACAATCAGCTATTCGCCTCCGCAATGTATAATCGAGGTATTTCTAGATCTCTATTCACATTAGAATTCATGCCTTGAAACCTTGATTTCCATTATTAATGTCGGTGTTTTTTTAACCTTGTGCTTCACCTAGACCAGTGCAAATGTTGCCACTGCCGGAAGCCGTGATTTGATCTCGGCTTCAACCCTAGCCAAGCGACTTTGGTCGCCAGCAACACACCAATCTAGGTCTATTTTTTGTTGTTATTTTCTATTGCTTGTTACAATATTAAGAAAGAACATTATTCTTATGAGAAAATGGGTCTAGAGCAAATATAATTGCTCCAATGCCATATGAGTATCCTGGATATTAGATTAAAGAATGACTGAGATAGAGTCACATAATGCGAATTTTTTATAGGAGAATTTTCTATGGTATTGATGAAGTTAAGAAAGATCTCGAGCTATACGAGCTATAAGATCTAAATATCTCCAAAGTTATGCTTGAATAGAGGCCAGCATTAGACAAAGAGGCTTCACAGCCAAGTTGAAATATCGTAAACATATCGTAAATAATAGGAGCAGTCTTTGAAATAGTGGGAGAAACCAAAATAAGATTAAGACGGAATGGTTATATGACAAGCGTAAGGCTCGACTAGTGTCATAAGTATTTTCCCAATAAAAACAAATAGATTAACAAGAAACATTCTTCCCATGGGTGAGATTTGCTTCTCTAGGTACTCTATTACGGTTGTCGCTGATTTTTGGACTTAAAGTTATTAAATGGACGTTAGATTACGTTTTTCAATGGAGAATCAGACGAAAAAATTTATACGTCTAAAAGTTTTCAAGCTTTAGGAAAAAAAATTGTGACAATAATCACCACAACAGATTTGAGAGGGGGAGAGAGAGGCAGAGCAATTTGCACACACAGCACAACTCTAGCTTTGGGATCCTCAGGAAGAGTCACGTTTGCTATGGATGGGGATATCCGTGGACTCCTGGCCGTTTTATCTGCATGTTATGGGTACGGACGGTTGATACCTGCATCCAATTTCTTTTTGGTGTTTTTTATCTCCATACCCGCCCGTTGCTGGCGGATCTTACCTACAAACCTGCGGGTACGAGTATAAAATTGCCTGGTTTACCGTAACTGGATGCAAAAGAGGAGAAGGATACATCACATTCTTATTATCCATACTGATCAGATCCAATGCTGGACTTAACAATAGTTTAACCGAACATTTAAAACACTTTGCAAAACTTTTTATTTTAATTAATTAATTATTTTTTTTTTTGGAAAGAGATTAATCAAGCAGGATAATGCAATATGAAGATGCTATGATGTTCATCAATAGATTCACTATGATGTTCATCAATGATAGTACAATCCTAACTTTCTCCGATCTCAAACTGACATCAGATAATGGGATAATGGCCATTAATCGAGGTTCGTACGAATCACGAGATTTGATATAATATTTTCGTCATTTTATTTAACATATTTTTAATTATTTTTTTGAAACACTTTAGACTATAGAGTTAAAGATTTTGATATTATTTATAATTTTGTAGTTGAATATTTTTTTAAAAAATATTAAATATTATGTCAAAATGATGATCAATTTATAACTCATCATTTTGATATAAAATTTGGCATTTTTTTGCTAATTATAAAATTATAGATAATATTGAAATCTATAACTCTATACTTCAATGTGTTTCATAAAAATGCTTAAAATTAGGTCAAATAAATTGAAAATTTTATATAAAATCTCATTATTCGTGCGAAATTCGATTAACGGTCAGGATTTAAGCCACTGGCGGGATTCTCTGTAGTTTGAGAGGATCCCATCCCTCTCGAACTACACTCAACATGGTGACTGCCCGTGAATGGTAAGAGATAGGCAATCTTTAATTTCGAAATACCCAGTGCAATTCTTTCAATAACTGTCCGTAAACATAGGCCAAAGAACCGCGTAAATGTGTATGTTGTTTTACATACTCACATAATCGACCTTTCCTCAACCTAGCTACACAGCGTGAGTCATCATCGATATTAACCCCTTCATAAGTAGTATGTATCTTTATTATCTTTATCCTTTTTTTCGTTGGGGTAACATATCATCTTAAGTTCATGCAAATTCACGAAAAATTCTAGATTTTATACGTACATACAAATATCATTAGTTCTAAGGTTATAAACAGAAGTTGCGTATCCATCTCTATTTTTTCGAAACGTATAAATTAGTATCTAAAAATAAAAAATACACTAACGTGATGATGTTTGCGCACTGCCAAGTCAGTAATTTTTTTATTTTCAAGAACTGATTTGTGCAACCCCTAAAAATAGGAAGGAAGGACTGATACATAACTAATTAAAATTTTGGAAAAATTACGTATTAGCGTCCCTATTTTTGGAGGTTTGCAAATCGCACTCCGGAAACGCATTTTCGAGGGGCTGATTTACAAAAAGAAAAAACTAAATCAGTCTCTCAAAACGCGTTTTTATGGACTGATTTGCGTGAAGAACGAAAACGGAGGGCTGATACGCAAAAGCCTCTAAAATTTTTTATATATACCTAATGCAGGCTGCCATTTTCCGGCTGGAATAAATTTTAGAAAACAAATTTCTGCGGTATTCGTGATAGTACATTTCTCAAAATTTTCCCTTAAAATGTCTCCAAAAACAAACCGAATTTGACTTCACTTGGTATACATCATTACTGAGCTGGAATCGACATAGTCTAAGGTACATTATATCATGGGCCACAATCACGGACCAGGTTCCATCCTTATCATTCAAAAGGGTTACGTGTATTACCAAGATGGTAGATCAATGGCTTAGGTTGCTCGATGAATGTGGTGAATCATACAACCTTTTTTTCTTTGAATGGGATCAGTAGCAGCTCGGCCCTGTTATTTTCACTATTTTTCATGAAACTTGTCCGACCGATTTATTTCTGAGATTTAAAGAAATTTTAAGTTCCAACCCGATATTCTGCTAATTTTATAAGTTTTTATTTGAAATTTTACTCTGATTTTTAAATCGTTTTACTAAAATGAAATTTTAATAATGGTATATTTTAAATATAAAGCCAATAAAAAAGTGCCTTAACCATTAATTACTCATTGCAGGTGTTCCATTTTATTTTATACCATGGGTAGTTATATATCTTACTTCCAGATTATAACTAGCTATATAAACATCCAAAACATCCATAAATAAATAAAGAAATATATATATATATATATATATATAATATATATATATATATATATATATATATATATATATATATATATATATCCGACTTTTTATTTAACAAAAAAATATTCAGCACATGATTTTAGCTCACAATTATGCTATGGGATTTGTTTATCACGTAAGTTTAGTTTATACGAAACTAAATATTAAAAAGAAATGAAGTTTGAATACATTAGAATTCAAAAGTTTAGAAAATAAATCCAGGGAATGAAGCTCCTCAGTATCCAATATATTGAGCAAGTCAAATTGTACCTTAATTAGCTTGCCCAAGTTATTTATTTATTTATTTATTTTTGGTCGAACCAAATTATTTATTCTATGCAAGGGTTTCGTCAAAAAAAAAAAAAAATTGCAGGAAAACTTGAAGAAATCAACCTGAAAAAAATTTAAATTTTTTTTTAGTTTGTCAAAAAAATTTATTTTGCTCGCACCAATACTTTTTTTTACCTCACCCGGAACATTTTATTTGCTTGTCCGAAATACTTCAGTCAAAACGCTACGATACAATTTGACAACACTACACTAGACGTCAAAAATATTGAACCAGGCGCCTAAAACACTTTGGAGTATCCAGTCAGAGATGTTATGTAGATTTTGATGAGGTATACAATTTTGATGTTCAACATTTTTTCAAAAAATATTTTCAAATAGGTGTTTTGAGGTTTTAAAATTAGTCAGTTTCTAAATTAATTAATTAACCCGGTAAAATTTGGAGCATTAAAAAAACCTATTTTAAAAGTATTTTTTGAAAACAAAAAAAATAATATGAAAGTTGAGATCTTATCAAAATCTGTTGAGAGTATAGACTTTAGTCCAATATCGTATATGGCCTATGTATGTTAGGGGTCTAAGAGTTTATTTAAGAGCAACTATGTAATGATTTTATCACATTCAAGTAATCCAAGTAATTTCCTTCAACATGGTATTAGAGCTTGTTCGGTTTGCAAACTATTTCCGTTTCTCTAGTGCCTGCAAATCATTCTTCACAAGTCGTAGTTCTCTGATAATTGAGGACGCTGGAAATACTTCTCTGTTACCATAGGCGTCAATACTTTTCTGGTTTTCTCAAGAAACTCTGGGTAACATTTCTTTTTTGCGTAGAAGCTTGTTCGGTCTCTGTTGACATCAACCGAGGTGCAATACAGGGGCTTATAATCAAGAAACTCAGCTTTTCCGCGTCGACGTCTCGTTTGAAAAATCAGGAATGGATTCCCTCTCCTCCATTGTGGTCTTCGTTTTAGGCTCCGTAATCGCGCTGGTGGTTTATTGTGTTGGTGGAATTTTTTGTTTCAAAATTAAACTAATTAATAATTATTTAAATTGAGCTTGTCTATTTACCAAATTAAAATTGGGCCGCTGGCGATGGCGACTCGGTTTTAGTTTGTTAAGTAGACCACAATCAGTTTTAAACAATTATTAATAAACTTAATTTTAAATTAAAAAAAAAATTCAGTTTGGGGAGATTTATTTAGGATATTAATTATATATTTCAACAATTTTCTTTTATGACTTTTCGTTATGAAAAAAAACTCTTCAGGATAAAATTTGTAAGTAACTTAACTCAATTACCGGTATGTTTTAAGAGTATGCATGAGGAATTACTTACTCTTATGTGTTTTTTTTTTTTTTTTGATCAATGTAATGTAACAAAATTGTATTATCTAACAAAAATCTACAGAGTAATTGATTAAAATATCAGTGGTGAGCGTCAATTTGTTAGCATAGTATGTATAAATGATCGCGATAATACCAAGATTGCTTACTTCATGGACGATGATGACCGTGTTGAATATGTTATTTTAACCTCGTTGCCATTTTCAAAATTATATAACAACCATTTATCCTTTGTAAATGTTGACAAAACAATGCAAGTTTGTGACCAACTAATAAACCAATCTTTTAGGGTCTGTGACCGCTTAGTTGAGTTCTATCCTAAATCTCGAACAAAAGTTAAGCTGAATGGTAGCCCGCACGCCAGCGCTTGCTGAAATTCGAACTCTAATTTATCATTCACGAGAAACACAAATCATGGTCATCTTATAGTACATAATTATGCTAACCAGCTAGCTACCACAGGTTGTACCAATCCAACTTAATCCAACTTTAAAAAATACTACTGAGGAGGTTATGATATATATATATATATATATATATATATATATATATATATATATATTATTCAATAGGACATTAAGAACTTGTAAATTAGGCAACATGCATGGAAGTAACCTTCAATTCAACTACAAAACTCCCATTTTTTTCTTTTTAAAAAATTTCAAAAAACATGGCATAACTTCATGAAATGATGATGTTACGTACGTAAGAATCAATTCTTAAGCGTATTGGAATTAAACTACATGACATCATTTTTTATTTATGAAAAAAAGGACTAAATGCCTTTATGACGTGATGATGTTACATAACCATATACATAACAATTGTCTATCAATCTAATACATGCTAAAGTAAAAATTTTTTACAATGAAACGTTTACATCATATCAGTATATATTTTTTTATATTTAAATAAAAAAAAATTAACCATTATTTTTTTGAAAAATTTTCTAAAGAAAATTTGCAGTTTTTAATAAGATTTATAATATTTTTGTTAAATTTTTTTTTTCAAAAAATACTTTTAAATATGAATTTTGGGACTTCAAAATTTAATAAACGAATTTTAAAATAGTTTTTAAACTCGCTTCAAACCTGTTAAATTTTGATATCCCAAAATATATTTTTGGAAGTATTTTTTGAAAAAATTTTGAATATAAAATTGTAGATCTTATAAAAAAATATACAATTTTGAAGTTGAATTTTTTTTTAAATATACTTCTAAATATATATTTTTTTTTACCGTTATATGGAGTAATATGGCGTAACCGTACACCCAAGAATCTCCCGTCTTACAATCATAAAACTACTTCGATCCATGGTAACTAGCTTTTGTTTTTTTTTGTTCGATGATTATTCGGTAATTTATACATCAAATCTCTTTCAGTCGCCTTAACTTTGACATAATAAGTATATATACTGGTTCAATAACACGTTTGATAAGTAAAGAAAGAGAATTCCTAATGAATTCCTAATTCTATCTCGCCGAGCAAGAGGAGAGGGGAAAGCAAAAGGATCAGGGACTGAGAGATGAGATAACTGCTACAGCTCCACTGAATGATCTAAGGTCAAAACCTTAATGAATCTGCTTGTCGGGCCAACCCTGTGGACCGGTCAATAGCATAAAGTTCAGATACTTCCTTTTGAATCGTTACGAGAGTTAGGATCCGCGTGGTGCTGGGCTAAGTCCGAATACTCGTGCATTTAGCAGTGGCAGAACGGAAAAATATTCCAAAGAATCATGCAAATTAAGACTCAATCAACAGCCCTGGCTATAGGGTTAAGTACACGTATCCATAAATGATTAGACGTAAGGACATTCATACTTGTCTCATTTAAGTAAGAGTTAAAAGTAATTAAAGGAAGACCTAGTCGTGTCACCTCTCTCTCTAGACTTCAAGACTGTCTCTAGATAGAGAAAATACAACACTGGTCTTCTTTTCTGTTTGCCTATATAAAGCAATTGCGAGTACATGCAGGCTATAGGATCATCAACACCATTCTTTCTGCTCCAAAACATATAATTACACACACCCCCCCCCTTCATCTCTCTCTCTCTCTCTCTCTCTCTCTCTCTCTCTCTCTCTCTCTCTCAGTATCAGCATTAGAAATGGCAGCAGCTGCTCGAGGATCAATACTTTCAAGAACCAGGAGTATCGACCCTCCATGCTCAAACGGCACAATGATCACAGTCCTAAGCATTGATGGTGGTGGTGTCAGAGGCATCATCCCTGCATCCTCCTTGGTTTCCTTGAGAAAAAACTCCAAGTAATTCCACATATTTATTTTCTTTTGTAATATGTGCAAGATTTTTTTCAAATTAATGGTGATTTAAGTAATTAATATTCATGATCATACATATGACTAGGAGCTCGATGGGGATAAAGCAAGGATTGCTGATTATTTTGACGTCATCACCGGGACTAGCACGGGCGGCCTTGTGACTACCATGCTGACAGCTCCAGGGAAGAACAACCGCCCGCTCTATGATGCTAAGGATATCAAGGACTTCTACTTGGAGCACTGCCTTAAGATCTTCCCTCAAAACAAGTAAGCCTTTACACCATTTAAATTCTCTGCGACGATTTATAAGATCTTATGGCGAATAATTTCTAATTATACCAAAGCGAGATGGTTACGGGCAGAGTTTTATAAAAAAGAAGAATGCGATAGACCTTCTTTATAATTCATATAACACTATCATGTTGGAATTTGCAATTTTATGGAGGGATATAAGTAACTAACAATTCTATTATGATGCAGAAGCATCTTTGCTCCGGTGCAGGGATTGATCAAGGCCGGTCCAAAATATGATGGGAAGTATCTTCATGAATTGATACAAAAATTGCTAGGAAACATGAAGCTTGACCAAACCTAATAAATGTCGTCGTCCCCACCTTCGATATCAAGTTACTTCAACCTGTCATCTTCAATACCTTCGAGGTAATACGAAGCTGCTTGCTTATCGACATGAGCGTTTATAGCTAGTACATATGCATGTCGATGCATATGCATATACTGATATACGGGTCATATCCGTCGTCACATATTATGCATATATGTGCAGTATCTTACCGAAAGAGCTAGTCCAGCTTTCGAATTCATATATATAATATGGAAAAAAAAATGAAGAAAATGCTAATAATAAGAAATTAACAATTGTATATGCAAATTTTTCATGCAGGCAAGGACTATGCCTTTGAAGAACCCTCTACTATCGGATGTTTGTATAAGCACGTCGGCAGCTCCTACTTACCTTCCCGCACACCACTTTCAGACCGAAGATGGCAACGGAGGCACTCGACACTTCCACCTTGTCGACGGTGGTGTCGTAGCTAATAATCCGGTAAGGTCCTTAATATAAGATATAATTGTAGTAGAATTAATAATTACAGAAATAGTTGTCTCATGGATATATTGTATTGCAAATTCTTTCTTGATAACTTTTATTCTACTGCAAATTCAACAGACTCTTGCAGCAATAAGCCAAGTATTGAAGGAGATCACGAGAAAAAACCCGGATTTCTCCCCGTTTCAGCCGATAGATATCGACATCCTATTTTGTCCTGCCTGCCGCATTGCAACAATAGCCCACAAGCCGCGATTTGGCTCGATTAAGTTCGTTTGGCGTATTTAGCCCGTTAGAGTCTAAATTAAATTTGATTTCTGTGAAGAAATTTAATTTGATTTTATTTCTGGAAATGCGACGGAAATGAGCAGTTTAGAGCATAATGAGAAATGTGTACATGAAGTGTCGTGGCACAAATTAAAGATTTGTACGAGTAGAGACTAGTTTTGCCAAATCTCGATTTGACAGACCCAGCCTTGCAATTGAGCGGAGGCCAATCTTGCAATTTTCCAAAAGAACGGATTTTTTTGCGTAATTTGAGAACGTGGTTTGGTGCACAATGGAAAGGAGGGAGAAAGGGGAAGAGAGGCGGCAGAGAGACAGTGATATTTTGGAGAGTGACAGAGGAGAAGGGAAGGGTGAGAGTAAGGAGAGAAGAGGGAGCGGTGGTGGCCGATAAATCTCGGCTTCGTCCCCGCCAGCTCCGATCCGCTTCGTCACCGCCCTTCCAGACCCGCCGCCTCAGCGATTCCGGATCCACCGCCGAACAACACGCCGCCTGGTCGCGCTGCCTCAGCAACTCCGGATCCACCGCCGAACAACCCGCCGCCTCGCCGCGCCGCCTTCTTTCTTCTCAGCGCCACATTGAGTTCCAGTCGACGCCGCGACCCCAGATCCGCCGTCACTACATCGTCTTCAGTAGCCGATAGCACCACGGCTCCGTCCTCAACTGGACGCCGACTGCTCATCGAACGGTATTCCCCTCTATCTTGTGTTAAGTATGAATTGTGCTTTATATCTTATGCTCTGTGAACCTTGAATCTGTGCATCCTGTGTTCTGTGAATCCTGGTTTGTGTATCTCGTGCTCGGTGAATTCGGGATCTGAATATCTTGTGCTTTGAGGATCCTGGATCGGTGTATCTTGTGCTCTGTGATTCCAGGATCTGTGTGTTTTGTGTTATGTGGATCGGGGAGCTGTGGTTTGTGTTTGAACAAATAATGCTGTGTAAAGCACAGCTGAAATGTGCTGTGAATAATACATCTGATTGTAAAGCAGAGAAGTAGAACATGGAGTGACATCTGTATATCAAGCAGCAACCGCGACCGCGAGTGACGGCGGTCGGAAAATACGACCGTAACCTCGCGGCCGCGGAGGCTGGCTGGAACTTCTGTAAACAAAATTTCTAATGTTCTTGATAACACATGGCATGTGGTGATTGGTGAGAGTATGTGAAGGTTAAAGAGAAAACGGGGGGCTTACCGGTGCTGAAATGATCAGTGGCCGGCAACGACATGTTATTGATCCGAAAACTAGAAAAGTAGAGGAGGAGATGAATTTATAACATTATGTTCAGGAAGCATAACGATGATGATGTTACATGTGTTGTTTACATGATGATGCGTTGAAGGTGTTGTTACATGTGTTTGTTTACAGCAGGATGATGATGCATTTACATGTGTTGTTTCTAATGTTCACTTGATAACAAGCCAGTCCAAGCTTGTGTATCGGATATTTCCTTCGATTTTCAACTTGCTATTAGACCAGCCTTAATTATTGTGATTACTAGATGACTTGTGTGGTTTGAATTCCGGCTAGAATCTATTCATTTCGTCTGATTTAAATTCAGTTTTGTTGGATATTATATTGCTTAAGCTTCATTTTTCATGTAGTAATCATGAATGGTTGTATCAGATGTTTATGATCCGTGAAAAAGAATGTTTCGGAGGAGATGGATGTTTCCCAGAAAAATAGTAAAATAAAAAGCAGTCGGAAAAGGGCGATGGATGTTGCTTTTTGCCCGACTCCGTAAAAAACATAGTAAACGTTCCAAGAAATCACAAAAAGTTATTATGATGAGATGGATATTTCTACCCTAGTACCTGAGCGAAGAGGAAACGATATGGCGTTGAGCCCACTAACTCAAAACCAATGTTTTTTTTTTGTTTAAATAGTATGTTAGATATTTGATTTCTCCGATCATGAGAACCAAGGACTGGATGGACCTGAGTCCAAATGACCGGGATATGATAAATATGAATGACCAAAATAGGATACGATGGATGTTGCTCCTGTAGTTTGGTCAGACATATTTATTAAAAATTAAATCCCATTCTAATAGAAAAAAATACGGAAATAAGACGGTGGATGCTGCCTTAATAAAATATTTTCTATATCTGGTGTATTTGTCTAACATGGTAGAGAGAGTGAGGTGGATGCCAACATCTCTCATCCACGTTTGATGGATAGTTAAACATGTAAGTATTTAAGGATAGAATTAAGCTTGAGCGATAATATTATTCTTGTAATATCATGATGTGTTGATATTATTGGCTGTGCGCATAACAGTTAAATACGTGTACGTCAGATTATGGACTGGATGGACCCGAATCTGAATGATTAGATAAGTATGAATGGTCGTAACAGGAAGTGATAGATGTTGCCCTCTAAGTACAACTTGGTATGCTTAGTAAAAATCAAATCCCATACAAATAGAGAAGATATCGAATTGAGATGATGGATATTGTCCCGGCAAAAATATATTCTCTTTTGGATGTATCCATCGCACAGGAGCGGATACCAACCTCACTTATTTATGTCAGGCGGATGATCAATATGTAATAATTTAATGATAAAATATTTGTTAAGATTTAATTCCAAAATTGTTTTAATCGCTTATAGAGTACATTCTTTGAGGGGCGCTGTGGGGGTGTCCTGTCTTCTCTGCACGTAATCGACGAATGAGCCAGTTACTCAAAAGTGACTTATTCGATTTCCTAATCTTCCATAAAAATTAGGTGGCAACTCTAACTCTTTTTCCCTAACGGAGGAAAGTCGTCAACAGATGGCGACTCCTCTAGGATCCGTTAGGCTCGTTCTAAGTGATTAAAATAAGTTCGGAATTATGCTTAATATATAAATACATGCTCATCTTGTTGATAATGTTTTTGTATATATTGATGTGTATCTGTGTATATATTTCGTTCATCTCTGCATTGCATATTATAACCAAGGCTATTCCCAACCTATTTACTGAGATAATCGGAGTTTGCGTACAATGTGTGGGTAGTTCACAATGCCTTTCCCTTTACCCCAGCCAAGATGTTACTTAGGTAATATCCCGGACTGGTGTATTATATACATTGGTCGTCGAGAGAAATCCCAGCAGTAACAGGCTGTTTGAAAAACTATTGGGATAATCGGAGATTGCGTACAATATACGCAAGTAGTCCATAAGCCCAGCCATTCTAGGCACCCCATTTATACCCTATCCACATATGATAGGTCTGGATGTAAACCTTTTCGTAATTCCTTAGCGTATATGTAATTTTCAATCATGTGTTCTCTTTTATTTCGACAAAATTTTATTTATTTTTTTTTCGTCTTTTAAAAGTTTCTTTTCACACCCTTTTTGCACAGGCCGAGAGTCAACATGGAAATAAAATTCTTGAACACCATGCATGTCCATCATACTGAGCCAAACAGGAAATTTTTGCTAAGGCACTAGAAGAATTTGAGTTATGCAGATTAAGTCGCGTGCAAACAGACATTCGGGAGAATATCAGAAATCATAGAAATACCCGTGGATTGGAATATGATCAAAGCCATGCTATGGTTTTGTGATAAATGACGAAGAATTTTGCCCACTCGCCGAAGAATTCAACGCTATGCTTCAAGGCAGTATTGTAATGTTATGGTCCGTTTGATAGTGAATCAGAAACGACAGTTAAGCCTTTTTTTCGGAGTGGTTCTGCCCGATAAATAGTCATTTATGTCCAAAGAAACCGGAATCACCATCCGAACGCTTGAAAAGTTACGTGACCAAATAATGTTAAAATATGGTAAAAAAGACTTTAAACTGAAGACCTTCATACTTGCCGTATATAGTTTAATGTTGTTTCCAACTACTGCCGACGTAATTGATTTCCATCTATTCGACTTAGTATTTAACGTGTGGAATTAGAAAATCAATTCTACTTATTCCATACTAGCAGAGATAATAGCCACTTTCAGCAGATTGACTAGAAATAGGAAAGGTATTTTTACTGCATGCCCGTAATTATTTCAAGCATGTGCATATTTACACTTCATGAAGCCATTTGTCAGTATGCGGGTATATATACAGGTTAGTCCAGCTCAGGTTGCAGAAGAGGCCGAAAAATAACAGCGTGATATAGAAGAATGGAAATCTTATTTCCGGCAAATATCCAAGGTGAAATGGTTCACTTGCTACATGAATACTAATGATCGGGTTCTCATTTCGTGCAAAAGTATAAAATGGGTACCGCTCATCGGGCCATGATATGTATAGCATATGCTCCTGCAAGGTTCTTAAGTACCGGCATCGGCAGATTAAGTGCGAACTGGTAGGAATGAGAGAATGCGAATACGATCTATCAGCAAGTGAACCATTTCACTTTGGATATTTTTCGGAAATAAGACCTCCATTCTTCTATATCACGCTGTTGTTTTTCGGCTTCTTCTGCGACCTGAGCTGGACTAGCCTGCATATACACCGACATACTGACAAATGGCTTCATGAAGTGTAAATATGCATGTGCTTGAAATAATTGCGGGCATGCAGTGAAAATACCTTTCCTATTTCTAGTTAGTCTGCTGAAAGTGACTATTGTCTCTGCTAGTATGGAATAAGTAGGATTGATTTTCTGATTCCACACGTTGAATAGTAAGTCAAATAGATGGAGATCAATTACATCGGCAGCAGTTGGAAACAACACTAAACCATATACGGCAAGTATGAAGGTCTTCAGCTTAAAGTCTTTTTTACCATATTTCAACATTAGTTCGTCCCGTAACTTTTCAAGCGCATGAATGGTGATTCCGGTTTTTTTTTGGACATGTATGACTGTATATCGGGCAGCTCCACTCCGAAATAACGGCTTAACTGTCGTTTTTGGTTCACACTATCAAACGAGACATAACATTTTTTTATTTGTACAATACTGTTTTGAAGCATAGCGTTGTATTTTTCGGCGAGTGGGCAAAAATCTTCGTCATTTATCACGAAGCATAATGCATCTGCATACAGTAATCACCAACCCTTGACATATGATTTCATGTATTGTGGTCTCATTTTTTTCCCTTGACTCAATGACCATGATCTTTTTCATGGTCAATCACAACCATGTCAGCATTCATTTCAAATGCTAGGAATTAGAAAGAGTAAATCACCAATGTTGTTACTGTATTTTTGTCATGGGTTTGCAAATACCGAATAAACATGTCCTAAGAAACAAATTCGACAGCAGCAGCAACAACAACGAAACAATAGCAACAATCGGATAACTCCCGAGAAGTGAATGGGAAAGGTATGATGTATGCAACCATATCTCGAGTAGACCTTTTTCATAAAACCTTCGGCCTGTGAAACTAGCACTTGAGCTTATAAGTACACTAGCACACAAGTATACAAGGGCATAAACGGATTAAATCCCATATGTCCAAGCAAGCAAAGAAATAATGCACGCAGTAATTAAAAAGATTCATGAAAGGAAATACAAGGAAAAAGAAAAAGTATAGTGAAACAAATCTCCCAACCACTAAGCAAAGGTATTACTAATACGGATTCAGCGTCGCCACTCAAATCTTGATAGAGAGCAGCATTAAGCAGCTGCAAAAGAATTTTTTTTATTATAACTATAAAAGAAATACATCTAGTAATAAACTATAAAAAATTCCTTCACTTCAACTAAGAAATCCAGTCGAATGCATAACTGATAAAAACCTTTCTTGTTTGCAAGTTACAGGAAACAAAAAACATCAATTTTGGTTCTACCTTTCTAACATGGCAAGCATTCACCTTCCAACATGACAAGTCATTCATTTCATTCATATAAAATTTATTCAAAAATGTATCCAAGTGAAGTACAAATGATAAAATTTATTAAAATTTCTAGTGCTTTAGTTAGCACTGGAAAAAAGTTTAAATCCTTGAAAGAGAAAAAAAAAAAAAGCATACGCGTTATACATCTAGGTTACTTAACATTTAAAAATGATTTTTTAATCTTTAAACATAATATAATGCCTTTGTTTTGTTGGTAAAGCATAGACGATATTTGTAAAAAACACTGTAAAGTACATGAATCGGAGCTATAGTAGTGTGTAATTTTAGTCATTCCAGCTAAAGAATTCAAAGAAAAGGAACCGACTATCGGGATTTTTTTTTAAAATAATATTATTTTAATAAATAATTATTTTTTTAATACCGAATTTCAGATATTTACAAAACTAATATTGGCTCGCTTGTCTAACCGGCGAGCGACGCCAGAGTGGTGCTACCTCGCCTTGGTGGCGTGCCACGCTGGCAGACGCGGCTTTTTAATAGGCGAGCGATAGCTCGCCTGTTTAACAGACGAGCAATTGCTAGCCTGTTTAACAGGAGAATTTGCTCGCCTGTTTCACAGGCTAGCGACTGCTAGCCTGTTTAGTAGCTCCCAGGATATTTTTGTAGCAGGTGGAGAGCGTTTTTTGGATCAAACTGATCACATAACAGTCAAAACATATATAAAAATAGTGCTTAAAAAATACTATTTATTAAGTCTTGTACAAAAATTGTAAAGTAATAAACTCAAAAATTACAAAAAAAACTATTCAAGTCTTGTACACTTGTTGTTTGGGCTTCCTTGGCCGTTTTGACTCCCTTCTTCTAAATATTGATGCCATAAGACCACGACGGTGGCCTTCCTTTTGCTGCGCTGGCGCTACAGGAGCCTCAGTTGTTTGGTGATGGGATGGCTCCTGCGTAACGTGACCAGGATCAATAGTAGAAGGTGCTTGATGTTGAGATGATCCTTGGCCAACATCTCCGCATAATGGAGTAGAATAATCCTGCTCGCATGTGTCATAATCTCCATAATATACAGATGGACGAGCTTCCTCGAATTGCGAGGAGGATCCTTGGCCATAAGGGACGAACTGGGTAAATAAACGACTTTGATCGTACTGCGAGGACCCATGGCCATAATCTCCATAATACGGAGGTGGATGATCCTGCTCGGGATGTACCCCATACATATGAACCTGTTGCTCTTCCCCGCCCTCTTGTTGTGCACCACCAACATCTTCATGCATTATTTCTGGCTCGGCCTGGTGTACTGCAAGAGGAGGAGGAATCATGGGAAGTATACCTTGACGCGCTCCAAGTGCGTAGTCTTCGTAGTTTCGGATGATAGAGTCGCAGTAACTCTGAATGTATGCGCCGTGAGAATAATTTGGACAACTATGTTGTCCGACAATATCAGAGATGTGTCCAAGGCTATCTCTATGTTGGTTCACAAAGAAAAACATATAAGCTATATAAAGTAATATTGATGTATTTCGTGATAAAAAATAAATAAATAAATACATACCATGTACCCGTTCATTAGTCCATCACGGGTCATGAACCTCCTGCTAATCTGTCTGAACCAATTCATATGGGTTTGGATGTTTTCCCCTCCTCCTGCTGCAATATGGTTCTCCCTGTCATTCCAGATCTCAACATAATGTCCATATTTGACATTCCAAATTGTCGTTGTAGTAAGTTTGTTTTCGTGCAAATTGGGGTTTGTAAATATAGGCTCTGGAATATTCTGCACCAGGCCGAACTAACGTAGTATCCGGTCCGGCGCGTGCCACTCAATCACACAAAAAAATACGAGGGGAACTTTAGCTCGCCAAATATGTCGACCATTGGTGCAACAACGAGGAAGGCTGGCCAACATCTCCTCCGTATACGGACTCCATATCATCTGTGACATAAATTATAGTATAAATTTACTATACTTCAATAATAAAAAAAAGCAAAATTTTGAACTTTAGTAGTTACAACTTACGTGTTCGTCCGTCATGGAGTCGAGTTGAAACCGAAATATCTTTAAAGAATGTGCGCTGCTTGCAGATCGCTTTAGCCTACCCTGCGACCATCTGTATTTTTATATAGTGTGTGAAATTAAGTATTCAACAACAGAATATAAAATTAAAATTATAGTTAGCAGAAAATATTACCGGTATGCCAGAGGTAGAAGCTGCCACTCAGGATGCGTACGAACGCTCCTGATCGCTGGTGCGACAATAGAAAGATGCTCGTACGCCCAGTACTGCAACAGGATTGTACAGCCGCCAATCTGAGTCGCTGTTTTTCTGCTGGCTCTACATAACTGACGGTACAACCATGCAAGTGCAGCGCTCCCCCAACTATAATTCTTGATGGCGTCAATGTTCTCCAATAATGGCAATATATGAACATACGCAAAAGATCCGGATGTATCAGAGAACAGAGTTCCACTAAGTAACATAAAAATATATGTCCTAGCGTACTGCTCCACAATATGGTCTTCCGCTACTTGGGGCAGAACACTGAACTCTTCCAGGAGCCAGCTGTATACGATTCGACCTCTTCGTATCTTTCCATTTGGAGGTCTCTTGCCAAGCAACATTTCGAATAAATCCTCCCACTGCACTTCAGCCGTGGCGCACGTGACAGCATGTCCGTCAACAGGTAATCCAAGCAGCACCTCTACATCCTGTAGCGTGATCGAGCACTCCCCTACAGGAAGATGAAATGTATGTGTTTCCTGGCGCCATCGCTCTACTAACGCCGTGACTAACGCCTGATCCAACTGCATAAATCCAAGGCATCTAAACGAGTATAAGCCTGCCCGTCGCAGGTATGGGACAATACGCTGATCGAGGTGAACATGATCGTGCAGCAGCGTATCAATCCGACGGCATTTGATAACGTCGATATTTCCTGACAATGCGATCTCCGATCTATGAACCTGCTGTAGATATATAAAATCACCAAAAATTTCGGCAGAACCTCTCCTGTGTTCTCTAGGGTGTACACCTACGTTACAATTCTAAATGACAACACAACCACATAATCACAAAATAACATATATAAAAGGCGACACGCCCACACAATCACAAGAGAACATATATAAAGGGCACCACGCCCACACAATCGTAAAGTTGGTAGTGAAAGAACGCTTGGGCCTGCTAAATTAACATATTACAATTTTTAAATTACAATACAACTAACATACATTTGTTTTACACAGATGAATATTTTTACATAAATAATATTAATTTAAAAAAATTTAATTAAATTTATCTACACATAATCTAAAACTTTCATACAATTTATAAAATTTATATACATATATTTATACCGTATTTATATCATATTTTTTAAAATATGCATAAAAATATATTTTAATTCGTCATAATCTAGTACTAACAAAATCAAACTTAGATCTACAATTTAAACTATATATACAATGGTATAAAGTTATAGATCTAAACACAATATTTAAATATTTAGAAGATTCGTAAATATACCGTATCTCTTGAAAATTTTTTCAAAACTTGATAGATCTAACGATAACTAGCTTAGATCTATAAACTATTTCAAAAAAATAATGTTTTGGGGTGAAAAATGGAGATGATTGGAGAGAGGTCGATGGAGTTTGCGAAAGAAAATGAAAGAGAAGAGGAGAAGGGAGAGATCTGGGCTCGGGTTAGTGAAATGGTGCGCGCCTCTTTGAAAGGCGAGTGGTTGCTCGCCTAGTACAGAGGCGAGCAGCCGCTCGCCTGTTAAACATATAAATATGCCAGCGTGGCGCCACGCTGGCGCTGGTCGCTCGTTAGACAGGCGACCCGGTATTATTTTTATAAAATTTTAAAATTTGATATTAAAAATGTAATAATTTATTTAATTAATATTATTTAAAAAAAAAATCTTTGACTATCACTCGTCTCTTTAACAGGCGACCAACTACTCGCCTCTGTAACAGGCGAGCAACCACTCGCCTTTTAAAGAGGCGAGCGCACCATTTCACTAACCCGAGCTCAGATTTCTCCCTTCTCCTCTTCTCTTTCATTTTCTTTCGCAAACTCCGTCGACCTCTCTCCAATCATCTCCATTTTTCACCCCAAAACATTTTTTTTTTTTGAAATAGTTTATAGATCTAAGATAGTTATCGTTAGATCTATCAAGTTTTGAAGAAATTTTCAAGAGATACGGTATATTTACGAATCTTCTAAATCTTTAAATATTGTGTTCTAGATCTATAACTTTATACCATTGTAGATGTAGTTTAAATTGTAGATCTAAGTTTCATTTTGTTAGTACTAGATTATGACGAATTAAAATATATTTTTATGTATATTTTAAAAAATATGATATAAATACGGTATAAATATATGTATATAAATTTTATAAATTGTATGAAAGTTATAGATTATGTGTAGATAAATTTAATTAGATTTTTTTAAAATTAATATTATTTATGTAAAAATATTCATCTGTGTAAAACAAATAGTATGTTAGTTGTATTGTAATTTAAAATTTGTAATATGTTAATTTAGCAGGCCCAAGCGTTATTTCACTACCAACTTTGCGATTGTGTGGGCGTGGTGCCCTTTATATATGTTCTCTTGTGATTGTGTGGGCGTGTCGTCTTTTATATATGTTATTTTGTGATTATGTGGTTATGTTGTCATTTAGAATTGTAACGTAGGTGTACACCCTAGAGAATACAGGGGAGGTTCTGCCGAAATTTTTGGTGATTTTATATATCATTTCTATTTATGCTTTTCTGACATATTTTATAGATGTTATTTCATATATCATTGTTTATATTTTACTTAATTGTGCTAACAATATTTTTATATTAACTCAAAGGACATACACGTGCTTATTTTATGTTATACGTTGACTTAATTTTTGCTAACGTATACCTTTAATGTCATTTACAGGAAAGGAGATGGACCCTATTCCTGAACCGGTTGATCCCGCAGTGCTGTATCTACAGCAGGTTCATAGATCGGAGATCGCATTGTCAGGAAATATCGACGTTATCAAATGCCGTCGGATTGATACGCTGCTACACGATTATGTTCACCTCGATCAGCGTATTGTCCCTTACCTGCGACGGGCAGGCTTATACTCGTTTAGATGCCTTGGATTTATGCAGTTGGATCAGGCGTTAGTCACGGCGTTGGCGCCAGGAAACGCATACATTTCATCTTCCTGTAGGGGAGTGCTCGATCACGCTACAGGATGTAGAGGTGCTGCTTGGATTACCTGTTGACGGACATGCTGTCACGTGCGCCACGGCTGAAGTGCAGTGGGAGGATTTATTCGAAATGTTGCTTGGCAAGAGACCTCCAAATGGAAAGATACGAGGAGGTCGGATCGTATACAGCTGGCTCCTGGAAGAGTTCAGTATTCTGCCCCAAGTAGCGGAAGACCATATTGTGGAGTAGTACGCTAGGGCATATATTTTTATGTTATTTAGTGGAACTCTGTTCTCTGATATATCCGGATCTTTTGCGTATGTTCATATATTGTCATTATTGGAGAACATTGACGCCATCAAGAATTATAGTTGGGGGAGCGCTGCACTATCATGGTTGTACCGTCAGTTATGCAGAGCCAGCAGAAAAACAACGACTCAGATTGGCGGCTGTACAATCCTGTTGCAGTACTGGGCGTACGAGCATCTTTCTCTTGTCGCATCAGCGATCAGGAGCGTTCGTACGCATCCTGAGTGGCAGCTTCTACCTCTGGCATACCGGTAATATTTTCTGCTAACTATAATTTTAATTTTATATTCTGTTGTTGAATACTTAATTTCACACACTATATAAAAATACAGATGGTCGCAGGGTAGGCTAAAGCGATGTGCAAGCAGCGCACATTCTTTAAAGATATTTCGGTTTCAACTCGACTCCATGACGGACGAACACGTAAGTTGTAACTACTAAAGTTCAAAATTTTGCTTTTTTTTATTATTGAAGTATAGTAAATTTATACTATAATTTATGTCACAGATGATATGGAGTCCGTATACGGAGGAGATGTTGGCCAGCCTTCCTCGTTGTTGCACCAATGGTCGACATATTTGGCGAGCTAAAGTTTCCCTCGTATTTTTTTGTGTGATTGAGTGGCACGCGCCGGACCGGATACTGCGTCAGTTCGGCCTTGTGCAGAATATTCCAGAGCCTATATTTACAAACCCCAATTTGCACGAAGACAAACTTACTACAACGACAAATTGGAATGTCAAATATGGACATTATGTTGAGATCTGGAATGACAGGGAGAACATATTGCAGCAGGAGGAGGGAAAAACATCCAAACCCATATGAATTGGTTCAGACAGATTAGCAGGAGGTTCATGACCCGTGATGGACTAATGAACGGGTACATGGTATGTATTTATTTATTTATTTTTTATCACGAAATACATCAATATTACTTTATATAGCTTATATGTTTTTCTTTGTGAACCAACAGAGATAGCCTTGGACATATCTCTGATATTGTCGGACAACATAGTTGTCCAAATTATTCTCACGGCGCATACATTCAGAGTTACTGCGACTCTATCATCCAAAACTACGAAGACTACGCACTTGGAGCGCGTCAAGGTATACTTCCCATGGTTCCTCCTTCTCCTGCAGTACACCAGGCCGAGCCAGAAATAATGCATGAAGATGTTGGTGGTGCACAACAAGAGGGCGGGGAAGAGCAACAAGTTCATATGTATGGGGTACATCCCGAGCAGGATCATCCACCTCCGTATTATGGAGATTATGGCCATGGGTCCTTGCAGTACGATCAAGGTCGTTTATTTACCCAGTTCGTCCCTTATGGCCAAGGATCCTCCTCGCAATTCGAGGAAGCTCGTCCATCTGTGTATTATGGAGATTATGACACATGCGAGCAGGATTATTCTACTCCATTATGCGGAGATGTTGGCTAAGGATCATCTCAACATCAAGCACCTCCTGGTCACGTTATGCAGAGCCATCCCATCACCAAACAACTGAGGCTTCTGAAGCGCCAGCGCAGCAAGAGGAAGGCCACCGTCGTGATCTTATGGCATCAATATTTAGAAGGAGGGAGTCAAAACGGCCAAAGAAGCCTAAACAATAAGTGTACAAGACTTGAATAGTTTTTTGTAATTTTTGAGTTTATTACTTTACAATTTTTGTACAAGACTTAATAAATAGTATTTTTTAAGCAGTATTTTTATATATTTTTTGACTGTTATGTGATCAGTTTGATCCAAAAAACGCTCTCCACCTGCTACAAAAATGTCCCGGGAGGTAGCTACTGCTAGCCTGTTAAACAGGCTAGCGGTCGCTAGCTGTCGCTCGCCTGTTAAACAGGCGAGCGGTCGCTCGCCTATTAAAGAGGCTAGCGCCTGCTTGCATCTTAAACAGACGAGTATATGCTCGTCTGTTAAAAAGCCGCATCTGCCAGCGTGGCACGCCACCAAGGCGGCGAGCGCCACGCTGGCATCGCTCGCCGGTTAGACAGGCGAGCCAATATTAGTTTTGTAAATATCTGAAATTCGGTATTAAAAAAGTAATTATCTATTAAAATAATATTATTTTAAAAAAAAAAAATCCCTACAATTTTAATTGAGGTTATTTAATATGTTTGGAAGTAATTAGTATTTTTCAGCAGCACAATCTCCTAGGTTTATGTGAAAGAATATTTTGTTAAATTATAATAATAGCTGTTTATAGTTCCCATGTATGTTTTGCAAAGGCAATTAATGTAGCCTTTTTCATAGCAGTGAAGCATCTGGAGTAGGTTGGAGAAAATGTAATCAATGTTGTCAAAGGCGTAAGGCGTACCTAGGCGCCAGGGTAGTCCCGGAGCCTAGGCGCAAGGCGCGGCGCGGGCCTTATTGACGCAAGGCGCATTGTTTCTTTAGATATAAATATCTCCATAAAAAATACAGATTTAAACCAAAATTGTCATAGAAAAGATCAGAACAAGCTTATTAGCAAAAATCTTACACACATCAAAATACACAGATAAATTTTTTACATCATTTTTAAGACTCTCAGCTATTAACATATGTATAACTTGCTAATTACCTTTACATTTTGCGGAAGTTAGCTTATTGATGGATTCTGAACAAGCCGTATTGGAAAAGCACATAGTCATATCACATGAACATGTTGATTCAAAGTCTCAAAGTGTGAAAAATGATAAATAGCTAGCTTGTTTGGAGATGTTCACATGATGAACATTTTCATTATGAAAAACTAGCTCGTCTCCAGCCTTCGCCGTCCTCTTCCAATCCAGCGGCGTGTTGCTTGCGAGAAAAATTAGGGGTTTTTTTCCTATTTAGCCAACAGTAGTGAGTAAGGAGCTCTCATATGGACTGAACAGTAAGTTCTGATGGTTTAATTGGACTCACATAGTTTATAAATTGGGCATGTTCACTAGGCGCAGCAAGGCGCGCCTAGGCACAAGGCGCACCTAGGCGCGATAAGGCTGCGCCAAGTGAACGGGGGCCTTGCCTTGTTCTTGACGGGCGCAAATTCGTGTGGCGAGCCTAGGCGCACGGCAAGGCGCGCCTTGGCGCGCCTTTAACAACACTGAATGTAATGGCTAAGTTTTTCTTTAAAAAGATATATGTAACTCTCTGCAATGAGAAGAAGATGAAGAAAAAATATTTTCTACTTTGAGAAAAGTTTGGCCGATCTTGTTGTAGCTTCTAACAAAAGTGGTATCAGAGCTAGAAGTTTTCCTTCATATGGCTGTAACTCCTACCACGATGTTTGCTTATTTTCCCAACCAAGTTCCAATATTCGATGGCGAGCATTTTGAATATTGGAAGTCGCAGATGCAGACTATTTTCATTTCTCAAGATCTATGGAAAATAGTTGAAGAAGGTTATGAAGACTCCAAAACTTTTACAATCTGGACAGATGCAAAACAGAAGGAGTATAAAGAAAATTTGAAGAAGGACGCAACGGCTCTTCGATTAATTCATCAAGGGGTAAGCAAAACTATATATCCTAGAATTTTCGGCATTAACAAGTCAAAAGATGTTTGGGAGTTTCTGCAAAAAGAGTTTAGAGGAAATGAGCGAATTATTTCAGTAATGCTTCAAAGTGCTTGGAAGAATTTTGATAACCTGAAGATGGAAGAAAGTGAAAGTGTTCGTAGTTACATCTCTGGAGCGACAGAGCTTATTAATGAAATTAAATCCTACGGTGATACTATCGACAACAAGAAAATTGTAGAAAATTTTTTTTGGAGCTTAAATGCGAAGTTTGATCATATTGTCCCATCTATAGAGTTAGCAAGTGATTTATCGAAGCTTACCTTGCTGGATCTATCAGGAACTCTTAATGCTTATGAACGTAGGATAAGTAGGACCTCAACGCAAAGCTTAGAACAAGCATTCCAGAGCAAAGTATGTTTTGCAGAGAATGTTAAGGCAAATTCAGAAGTAAAGGATTGTCATTTTAGATGCGATTTCCCAATCACTCTTAAAGGGATTGCTACTATCAGAACAAAAAGGGGAGAAATGAGGCTAACTTTACAAAGCAAGAGGAGGCAGACCAATTATTCTTTACTTGCATGGATGCTGAAAAATTCAAGAGTATGGTTTATAGATAGTGGTTGCAGCAAGCATATGACTGGAAGATCAGAATCATTTGCTGAGTTCAAAGAACATGATGAAAAAGAAGTGAGATTCGGTGATAGGAAGTCTTATAAGGTTGCTGGAAGAGGTACGGTAGCTGTCTACACTCAAGAAGGTAATGAAAAACATATCGATAATGTTCTTCATGTTCCTGGACTGGCTCAAAAGCTAGGGATAATTACTGTTTAGCCTCCCAACCAAAATATTTCTTACTCTGCAGGCCCAATCTAGATTCTTACTGAACAGCCCCCATTTCATTTTTTTCACGGACGGAAATGTCCCCAGAATATCCCACTCTAACACTTAAACGTCATTTTTAGGTGATAATTTTAACACCCCAAAATAAATATTTAGAGATATTGTTTGGAAATATTTTCAACATGAAAATTGTAGATGTTCATAAGATTTATAACTTTCGTGTTGAAAATTTTTCCAAAAAATGCTTCTAAATATTTTTTTTTGGGTGTTGAAAAAAGTGGTTAAAAATAATTTTTTAGGCTATTTTCAACACCCCATCCGAGCCTTCATTATATTAAAAAAGCAAGGTAAAAATGACATTTTGATTGTGTGCATATATGTTGATGATTTAATCTATACAGGTACAAGCATGGAGATAGTTGAAGAATTAAAATCTAAGAAGATGAATGAATTTGAAATGACTGATTTGGGATTGCTGAAATATTTCTTTGGCATTCAGGTGTAGCAAGCAAAAGTTAAAATCCTTATTTTTCAAAGAAGTATATAGATGATTTGTTAAAAAAGTTCCATATGCAAAATTGTAAACCCATTTCAACACCTATGGACTTAAATGAGAAATTGCAGCAAAACGATGGAGCTCCAAAGATGGATGTGAAATTGTATCGAAGCTTAGTTGGTTCTCTCATCTATAGCACACTCTGTAAGTGTTGTTTCCAGATATATGAATGAGCCGAGAAAAACTCATTTTGCAGCAGCAAAGAGGATACTTAGATATCTTCAGGGAAACAAAAAGGCAGGTTTGTTTTATGAAAAAGAGCTGAATTCAACATTGGTTGGTTATACAGATAGTGACTGGGCAGCCTCTCTTGATGATAGAAGAAGCACCTCTGGTTATATCTTCTCTCTTGGATCAAAAGTAATAGCATGGAGCTCAAAGAAGTAGAAAACAGTTGCTCTATCTTCCGCCGAGGCAGAGTATATTGCAGCAAATGAAGCTACATGTGAAGCTATATGGTTAAGAAAATTACTTTCAGATATGCAGTTCTAAGTGTGTGAAGACGACAGTTATTTATTGTGATAACATTTCTGCAATTGCTATGACCAAAAATCCAATCTTCCATGCAAGATCAAAACACATTGAATTGAGACATCATTTTATCAGAAAAATGGCAAATAAACAGGAGCAACACTAGTGAACAGCCTGCTGACATACTCACCAAGTCTGTTTGTTCTGAGAAATTTGACAGCTTCAAACAGCTGCTGAAAATTACTAATTAAGAGGAGGTGTTAGGAAGTAATTAGTATTTTTCAGCAGCACAATCTCCTAGATTTATGTGAAAGAATATTTTCTTAAAATATAATAATAGCTCTTTATAGTTCACATGTATGTTTTGCAGGGGCAATTAATGTAGCCTCTTTCTTAGCAAGTGAAGCATCTGGAGTAGGCTGGAGAATATGTAATGGCTAAGTTTTTCTTTAAAAAGATGTGTGTAACTCTCTGCAATGAGAAGAAGATGAAGAAAAAATATTTTCTACTTTGAGAAAAGTTGGCCGATCTTGTTGCAGCTACTAACAATATTGATCATATGAAATAAAAATAAGAGAGGAATTAAACCACTCTAATCTTAAGTTTCAATGAACTAATACATATGGTATTATAAATTCAAGAAAATGTAGACCCTATTATCCTAAACCTCGCAAAACTATCATACAACTTCTGTAACACTAAGTTAGGTTGTCTAGAACTTTATCACTCAACAGCTACAAAACACTAACATCCATGCATCCAATGCAGTGCAATAGTACTAACTTCGATTACTCGGAATATTAAATAGTTTCCGACAAAAGGATTGATTCATACATGACATTTTGTTAGCTAACTTCTCACATGTTTGCGCATAAGGGGTTAATTCATCATTTTCTTTGATATATATTGAAACTTAGAAACCTGACCTTTTAGAAAGCTGATCTGATATCATCTTTAAGGATAAAAAGATGGAATAGTTTGTATCCAAAAGGTCATCCTTATCGGGGAGGTATGCTACCTCTGGCATTGCCGCATCTTTCGATACAATGCGTCGTCTGCCCTTTCTCCTAACCATCGTACCATATTACTCATCTTCTCTTGGACATGTATGATCTCTGGTCAGCGAGGAATCAAAGTGAAGTGGGTGCTTCTTCAGCCTCATGCATGGACGGATGCTTAACTAAGGGGCTATTTGATTTGATGCAGTTAGAAATCGGAGCTCTAAATACAACAGTTAGAAGTGTTGGGAGTTGTAATTTTCTTTTTTCAAAATACAGTGGATCTGTTTGGTTAGATACAGTTCAAATTACTGCAGTTGAAAAGTTGCTATTTGATTTTATTCAGTTGATTCATGTAGTTTAAAATCTGGTGTTTGGTTTGATGTAGTTAGGTGGATGTGACGACCGGAGGTAAACTTACCCCCCTAAATTATAATTATACATATTTTAAAATTTTAAAATATTTTATTGTAAAAAAAAAAGATTATTATTTACAGTGTTATTGATAATATATATGTATTTTTCATCAAATTTTTTTTTTTTACATTTATAAAAATTTATTTACAAAATAATTGGTAAAAAAAAGGAATATAGGAAGAGATGCCAAGCGTAAACCTCAGCTAATTCCATACCCTTGCATATAGAAACAAGGGAGAAAAATTAAGAAGAAAATACAAATTTTTCTCCAAAAGCATGTGATTAAATCGAATCTGAACATATTTGAGCCTGAATTTGCTACTGGGGCAATCTTCAACATGCATACTACTATGAATTTTACATAAAAATGGTTTGAGCTAGACTCAATTAAGGTAATGAACTGAGCTTCAACAAAGCCAAGCTTTATCAAGTAATTTACAACCTAACCAACAAATTTTTACAACTCATGAGAACATGTAAGGAACTTATCCTAACACAGTCAACACATCACTCAGTTATAACAAAACAAAAACCCTTGAACTTGTATCCAATCATCACCAAAAGATCCCTTGGATTGAGCAGATAGTTATCAAGTTTTTTCGCCTGCCAGTCCCTATTCTCCATGTATGTTTACATGTAACAGGTTTCTCTAAGACAGCCACCCCTGCATATAACAAAATCACAATGTCTTGGCAATTTAAGGCCTTCAAGTATCATCATTTGCTTAACTGCATTACTGTAGGTCATATAAATCAACATACTAGTAATCAGAAAACCTCTTTCCGAGACTAGAGCCATCTATATGCATAAGCAAAGTTGCTACTAGTTGTGAATTTCAAACTGTCACAGTATTCATCCCAGCTATTTTAAAATCTTTACAAGCAAACCCCTTTATGCTACAAAATGACAACAGTTACTTGACTTTAAAGGATTTACCTATTATCTTTTGTATATTTGCATGGTAAAGCCTCAAGGCAAGCCTCATAGTAGTAATCAGGGTCATCCAGTCATTAACTAGATCCACCATCTACTATTTGTATTATTATATATCAAACACCGAGCAACATAGAAGAGATCAGAGAGCTCCAGTCCATTACTGAAGCCTTACATATCCATATGTATAGTTTGCTACTAGTTTGAAGTAGGTGCAAATACCTGAAACCATCATTAAAGCATTAGCACATCAACCTTACCAACAAATTACTAAGACTCGTAGCCACATTTAAAGTTTGTCATCCATTAGAGGTTTTAACAAAATAAAGTAGTAAAAAGAAAATCCATCTACAAGAATGAATGATTGTAGAAAAACAAATAAAACCACACATTGAGAGTGATGTAGGAGATCAAGAATTTTTTTTAAAAAAAAAAAGAGTAAGAGATCAGGATGTATTACTCATAATCATCTTGAGATACGCGGATCTTTTGGAACCAAGAACTATAACTATAGCTGCACCCTACGAAGAACAGTGAAGAATCGGCCTCTCCTCGTTCCTTTGACTCTCAACCCTTCCACTTCTTTAACTCCCCCGCCGCCGCGCTGCCGCCAATACCACTCCTCTTTTCTCCCTAAATCTCCAATTACGATCACTATGAAACTCACAAAATAGAATAAATTACAAATCAAATGTAAAAAGAGAGTTATATGACAACCAAAAATTGAAATCCCAAAAAAATTTTAGAAATAAACAAGGATGGATAACATATCGTACATACTGGGAGATATTGGGAGTGACGAGGAGGGGACAACTCCGGCAACGCGGCGGCCGACGGCGGCACGGTGGCGAGGAGAGTTAGGGGCTATGCGAGGAAGGAGGAAGCGACGCTACTGCCATCATCACCGTAATCGAACTCGACACCTTGAAAGAGACGCACGTGAACGCACAACAAACCCAGGACGAACAAAGCCTTCGCAGTTAAAAAGACTTGGATTTAACTACGGGCTTTTTGGCCGAAGTCCCAACCCCTGCAAATACTCCCTCAACTGCAACAACTTTTTTGTGGCGATCTCCAACTTCAGCAAACCAAACGCTGGCTTTTAAAGCCCTATTTTCCAACTACCACAGTTCAGGCCCAACCACAGCAAACCAAACAAGGCCTAAGTGCAGTTTGTTCTCTTATTTGTATTGGTGATGTGCTTTCGTTTTGTAATTTTCAGGTTTGTAACTTCTGCCAACCTATTGCCGTCTCAGACAAGTTATTATTTTTGTTGTAATGGGCATCTGTTTTCTTTGTAACTTGGCCCTAATGTCAGTCGCAGCTGATATAAGGCTTTTTCTTTCGGATAATTACATATCAGCCCCCTTAGAATCAACAATCGTACGTTTTAGCCCCAGAAATACGAAAATGCTCGAAGTGGCGGAGCGCGAGCGTGTCATGTCAGCGCGAAACGCATTTTCGGGGGCTGAAATGTAAGAGTGAAACTTTAGGTGGCTGATATGCAATTATCCCTTTTTCTTTTGAATCAATGTAATAACTTTTCTCAAAAAATACAAAAATTAATTACCAATTTAGCTTTTCCAAACACTTTTTAACTTGTCTGGAACACTTTTTAGCTCGCATAAACACTAAGACAGCTCACCGAGAATATTTTAATCCAAATAATACGATACGTGCCAACACCAAACGAGCTGTCTGAAATACTAAATTAACAATCTGAACAACTTTTGAGTTGCCAACCAGCGGGTTAGTTAAAATTTAAAAAGTTATTTTGAGATTACTGTGATGGAACCTGTAATGCGAGCGCACGCTTCCATAGAGATCTCAAACTCGCGGAAAACCCCACGTCTAGTCCTGATCGATACTAGGTGATTCGATTATTAGGTCTTCTATGAATGAATGTTTCTACCACGATATATCAAAAAACGGAGGATTTCATCCGATACGGCTTCGAATTCGGGTGGTGACGTTTTCTGAGGCACTCATCGTTCGGTTGAGTTAGGCGTGTTCGACTTAAAAATATGGAGTTGATTTGTATGGATTTCGAAGAGTGTGATTTTTTTTGGGTATTATTCTTTTGTAATTACAAAAAAAATATTCTTTTATGATGCTTTACGTCATCTCCGTGCGCCATAAGAGACTTTGTTGTGCATTAACGGATAATTACACCCCAGCCCCCTATTTTTAGGGATTTGTATTTCGGCTCCTGAAAATGAAGAAATCCGCTGACGTGACGGCGCGCATGCATCTCCATATTAGTGCATTTTTTATTTTCAGGGGGCTAAAACGCAAAGAATAGCGTGACGGAGGGCTGTCATGCAAAAGCCCCGTGCACTAATGTGAAGTTTCACGTGGGACGTTTTGATCTTGACTGCTCTCCAACTTTGGATTTTATGACTTAGTTTTTTAAATACTTTATAGATCAGTTCGTTATTTTCAAGTAGGACTTTTTGATGTCGACTCCTTTCCAACTTTTGATTTTATGACATAGTTTTTAAATATTTATAAATTAGTTCGTTAGTTTTTAAATATTTTACAAATTTTCATTAAGAATTCCTTATAGATTAAACTCTTTTTTATAATTTAATTTTTTTTTTAAAAAATTGAATATAAAAAAAAAATTAATGTGACGTAAGACTTTTATTGTCAAATATTTTTTTAAAAAATATTTCTAACTATATATTGAAACTCAACATTTTTAACAGATTTAGAAACTAACCCGCTATGAATTTGGAATATTATAATACCTATTTAAAAATTTTATTAAAAAAAATTATATGTAATTTTTTTTAAAATAGTTTTAAGTTGATATTTTAAAATGTAAAAATTAAAAAAAGTTATTTACAAACTTATAAAAAGAATAAGGTTGATATGCAACTCATTCTTTTCCGGCCTGAAAAATAGCTCAATTATATTTTATCGTGCTTTAGGATCAGTAAATCGTGAATTTATCTATCCCAAGACACGCGAAAGTACAATCGAGCAGTATTTTGTTGTCGTATTTATGCATTACAACAGCCTTTTATTTTACTTTTTCATTTTTTTTTCTTTTATAAAAGTGAAGATAATCTACTTTAACTCAAAAGTTTATCATAACTTTAAAAAAAAAAATCCACAGAAGCCATTTGTTTTTGAATTGTTGAAAGCTACTGCACAAATCATATTATTTCCATTTGTAGGAAAAATGAATCGCGTCTCATTTGGCTCCAAATACCAAATATGTTAACCATATCAGACTTTTATCACCAAACATAAATCAAATAAGATAAAATTATAGAAAAAATAAACATATTTTATTTTATTTTATTTTTCTATTAATATCACAACCAAGGCTAAATGCAAGTATGTATACTTTACAGAGCCTTCTGTTCCAACTTATCACTTATGTAGGAGAAAACAGAGCTTTTAGATGATGAGCATCATCCAACCGCACATCTCACCTCTTACCTAACGGGATGTGTGGCGATGATTGATTTTTAGTCAACGGAGCATCTGTTAATTCCTCGGGATAAGCTAACTATCGCTGGATTGAACCGCAGGCAGCCGAACAAACTCTGCCGGTACGGCAGCGCCGTTTTCTTCTTCATCTCCTCCGCCGCCTCCTTTTTTGCCGTGTAGTGCAGCTCAGCCGCCGTCCGGAACTTTCTACAAGTTCTAGAATCTTCTAGAAACTCCTCGCTTGACTGCAAGCGAGTGTATTTCCTGAGGGGGTCTTTGCTTCCCCTGTTCGTCGCTCTCCCTTCTGATGCGCTTCTGAACAGCAACATATCCTTAAGACGCCATGATTTTACTCTGCTTCTCAAGATCGACGCCATTTTTGTAGTTCCACAGGTATTTTTTCTTGTACTTTCGTTGGTGGTGGTGAATTTCGGTCTTAATGGTGAAGGCGAAAGAGACGTGCAAGCTCCCCTACTCCTCGAGTTCGCCATTAATGGAGAAGAAGAAGAAGAAGAATATTTATAAGGTTTGAAAGGTCGGATCTTTCCTTCGTCGAAGAGCTCGTCGGCGGAGTACAACGCCGGAGTCGGCTGGCCGGAGTTCTGCAGCGGCCCGCTGAACTCAAAAACGAAGTCGTAGTCGTCATTTTCGCTGCTGTTGGGAGCGCTGGTGTTGAAGTGGTCTGTGAAAGCGTCGTAGACGGCGGCAGCGAAGCGCTTGGGGCTGGAGGGAGCGCTGATATAGAGTGGAGATGAGCATGCGCTGTTGTCGCAGCGAAATCCCGGCGACGGCGCCACCGCGACCTGCATTTTCTTCAGTTCTCTCCGTTTGTTGAGGTTCTTGAGAAATTTCTTACATGTGATGACGAGAGAGATAATATGAAGGTGCAAGGCGAGGTTGGTGGGAGTATATGTTTTTCTTTAAAAATTGTATAAAATAAATAACAATTTGAATTATGAATTCATGTTAACGGTTGCCCTAGAGACAATGTATAGAGATTATTAATACTTGCTAATTATAGTCATTTAACGTTATAATTTAATTTTACATTAATTCCAAATTTTGAAAGTTAAAATAGTTAATAGGATTCTGATTTTTGCATTAAAGATATGAATATTATCTATAGTATAATTTTATTTTGTATCTTAGTAAAATGTCGATAAAATCAAATAGCTTAAAATTCATGTTAACGAACTACTAATATTAGAAGTACATTCTATATATTATAATGTATTACGCATTAAAATATATTAGTTAAATATATTATTGATCGAGTCTATACCCGACCGATATTCTGAGTGTTCGAAAGTAGAAGTGGCTAGGAATGGACATGAACAATCACACATGAACACAATATTATTACATGAAAATTCTCTAAGAATTTTAAAATAAAATCACGGGCTTTAATATAGTTACTGGTAGAAATATACACTCATACTATTAAACAGACAAATTATAATAATTTCTCAATTGGCTTGAGTATCGAGCTTCACAGAGTTTCAATACCTTCTCTAAGCCCTTTCTTTAAGATATAGTGATTCAAGTTTCGCATAAGCCTTATCAAAAGTCAACTCTCAATGTTCGGAATGCTCTATTTGCTCTCCTTTTTCTCTATTTATAAGCGATAATCCTATTTACAATAGAGGTCCCATAATTCAATTATGAGATAAATCCTAAATCTAGCATATATGAAAAAAAAAATTTCTAAATATAATTTTCTGCTCCATCAGATGCCCTAGGTAATATGTTTCGGCACGTCTTTCGGAATATTGTCTGCTGTCTTGACGTTATCGCGCCAGTAGATGTCTCCCGATATCTTAGATCCTAACGATCTTTAAAAGATTTTCCGACTTCACTCTACTTAGGGATAAACCTTAGGGTATATGAGAGTATTGGTCACTTCTGAATGGGTACCTCCGCGCTCACCCTCCACTCTACAGTGGACACTAAAATATGGGAGAGTGTTGGCCAATCTTCGGAATTTCTCTGACACTTCCATTCCTGGGTTGGCCTCGGAGTCAGGAAAAGTGACCTCCGATCTTCAGAAAATGCTTCTATCTTGGATAGTCTCCAACTCACAGTTCCGGTCGTCCCAGATACTATCTTGTCCCATACCCGTACCATGAACTGCACCACAGTATTCAAATATTGTCAATTATCAAGTTTAACCCTTGGATTAAAAATGAGTTTTCATTAGATTTGTCCCAAACCCTCTTAGATTGTGTAATACGAATGGTTCAGATTAAATCCAATAGTTCAAATTCAATATCGAAATAAAAATTGCTCAACTTCCTATAAGCCAGCTTTTGTGATTTTTTCACAAACGGCGCCATTTGAATGAGTTTGTACCCAACTGATTTTTTTGATTGTTTGAAAGCAAAGATGGTTAAGAAGCGACATGGGCAGTCACACATGAGACGCAATTTTCTTATATGGAAACACTTGGAGAATTCCGAGATAAAACCACAGGGTTTAATGCATCTATCGATATAAATACACACTAAGAGTATTAAATAACGACTTACAAAAAATTCTTAATTGGCTTGATAATCGAATTTCGGTAAGCCTCTCTACCTTCTCTAAGCCCTCTCTCTAAAGTATGAGGGCCCAAATTTCCCAGAGTCTCATCTAAGTCTATTTTTAGTGGTCCGGAGTCCTCTATTTGCTTCCCTCTTTCTTTAATTATAGAAAATAATTTTATTACTAATGAAATACGCAAATTTTAAATATGAAGTGAATTTTATATCTAACATATAAAAAATAGGTTTCTAAATCTAATTTACTGCTCTATCAATTATTATTATTATTATTATATATATATATATATGTATATAACCATTGACTAAGCATTTTTATAACATATAATTAAATTTCTTTTTTTTTATTTAATATAATTTAAATGTTTGAACTAGATAGCACATATATAATCTTTTTTAAACGTCTTTCGTGGCACTAAATTACAATAAATTTGTATTTAAAATATGATAAATAATCTGTACGGTAGTATAATAATCAAATAATACAGCATGCAAGGGTGGGTTATTTTTTTTTTTCCTAAATTTAGAAAAAAATTTAACTGTGATACAGTAAAAATAGGAAAATCTTATGCTGCCTGGCTCCTACGTACGTCCGAAAACGTGCTTGTTGCATTTCTGGACGCCTCGGGATCGGTAAGTATTAGTTTGTCGGGGCGCCCGAAAATGCATTCGGGTGCATTTTCGGGTTAGTTGGTCGGGTAGCATAATAAGGCGCCAGTTTATGTCTGATCCGACAATATAAGATCAAAATTTTATTCTTTAATTATAGTCCATGTACGCAAAGCATGTTTAGAGTCATGATTAAGACATATGAATCTCGTCTCTGCATGTAGAATCTCATTGCAAAACCATCGAAGATTCAAATACACGACATTTTCAGAAAAACCAATCAGATTGCGGATTTTTTCATTGTTAGAAATTTATCTTTACTGATTGTATTTTATTTTTAGATAATCCTCTATTGGAGGTCCAATGCCATCTTTATTTGATGCCAGTGGCCTTGGTTCCATTAGATTAATACAAAATTAAGAGCTCCCTTTTTTTTCTAACAAAATTAAGGTACATAGCACACGCAAAGAGATAGATAGATATATATATATATATATATATATATATATATATATATATATATATATATATATATCTCATATATATATATAGAGGCTATTCTCAGCTCGACCTGAGAATAGTCTATTCTCAGCTAACATATCAGCCGTTGATCTGCTTGATCCAACGGCTGAGATTTAATTTTAACACTTAACGGAATAACGATTCACGCCGTTAAGTATTTAACGGCGCCGTTAAGTGTTAAAATTAAATCTCAGCCGTTAGATCAAGCAGATCAACGGCTGAGATGTTAGCTGAGAATAAGCTATTCTCAGGTCGAACTGAGAATAGCCTATATATATATATATATATATATATATATATATATATATATATATATATATATATATATATATATATATATATATATATATATATATATATATATAAAAGCATGATTGGTGTGTGCAAAATTATTTTATTTTGTAGCGTAATCTATTTTGACAAGCATGCTTATATCATTTTAAAAATACTTAGAAATAGTAACAAGAATGACTAAAAGAGTAGTTATAATGTGGACACACTATATGGCTTTAACGGCACATATCCATCTAGAACGCTTATCTACCCCCTTCTTTGATAATATTTATTTATAATAAATTAATGAAATTTAGGATGGAAGACTTATCTACTCCCTTGATAATATTTATTTAGAATAAATTAATGAAATTACGGAAAATACTATGTCTATCAAATGCACCACCAATAAATTTCTTATCCAGCACAGCTCTCAAAAATTGACGCCCCTATCTCTACTATCCGACACAAACATTAAAACTAACTAACCTGATTGTGTTACATCTGATTTTTTTGAGGTATTTTTGGTGACACCAGTTTTACTCTACTTTATATATTTTATTTTTTTCACTCTCCGTATTTTTCTCTCTGTATTGTTGCTCTTTTTTTTAAAAAAAATGATAAATCAGTTATGTCTTTACAAACTTCTTCCAAATCAGTTCTTAGTTTAGCTGATATGGCAGCGTTGTGTGCTGCTACATCAACAAAAATAGAGACTGATTTAAAAATAAATGGCTAATTTGGGAAAGAAAAGTCGCCTCTTTTTCTTTTCCTTTTAGGGTTTTGATATTTCAGCCACTATTATCCAAAACAACACAAATCAGCTCGTTACTGACATCAGCAATGCAAAGTTACTGTACAAGATAAAGGCTTATTGGTAATAGAAAAATTAGTTGTGAAAGCAATGGATGTTCTGGAAATTTTTATTAGTAAGAGTATCATAACTCTAGCTAAGTATTTTCTTAGAAAATGATTTTATTTTCCAATGAAATTTTAATTTTTCAAGCATGAATATATACGGCCGTAGGAAATGATAACCAAATGAACAACTAATCGATATGAGGTGCAGCGCGTGGATGTTTTTTTTCCGTATCGCAAGGCATTGCATCGAAACTCCAATAAATTTTAAAGAAGCATTTTATTTCAAGATAACTTTAGCATTGTTGGATGGGTGCAACTTATAAAGTTTTTTTTTTCGAGATAATAAACAAAACCTTTTCGGTACATCAACTCCCGATATTACTGAGAACGTTGTTTTCTAACCATAATCAATCAGCCCGTATTAGACAGGAACCGCGGTCAAAGAATAAAATTTCGATCTGTTGTGCACTATGAACTAGATATGAAGTACTGGTGTTATGCAGTGCAACTTATAAATGTTAGTTCTTTATTTCTTAAATTTCATGACTTCAAGTTTTATATGTTATTCATTTCTTTGTAATGAAGGATTAGGATCAACATTGCCTAACACATGCTGATGTCATACACTCTGGAGGGTTTATCCTGCCTCATTGTATTTTGTAGAAAGCCTTTACTAATGCCTATGTATTTTGTAATATATTATCAAATATGATAATATTTCAAGCGATTATGCCGCAGAATTTTATCGATTTCTAGACAAACATTTATCTTGTAAGTATGGTGTTTTAAAGGTTTAGGTAGGTTTAAATAGATTATATTTGATGTTATAAAGTTTTAGCATTTTCTATTGCATGAATATTTTTGGTGTCTTCTTTTTTTTTTCTATATGATTCTTCTTCTACTTCTACAAATTTTGTTTATTTATAATATGCAATGCATTGGTTCATGTACAATAATCTTGAATTTTGCTTTCATATTTGTGAACGTTTATACTAATATTTACTCCATCTTTTTTAAATAGTTAAAGAATATGGACGCATCAACACACGAATTTCGACTTTATTATATTCTTTTTGTCACATAGTTAAATAGTCCCTAAGGGACCCTCCCAGATATGGGATCTGAGGAATTTTGGACCTACTCCTACAAAGTTAGATTTTAGGACATTACTGTAGTAGTCATAAATTATAAATTTGTACATTTGAACAATATTTTATAATTTTAATGAATTTTTAAAATGTTAAATTATTGCGGAAGTGCTGGTTCAAAACGTGATCTATGTTCAGCTAGCAATTCGGCTTCAATTTAAAAAAATTTGACATGTTTGGAAAAATAGTAATTCCTAAAACTATAAAATATTTTAAAATATACAATTTTATAGTCTACAACTATTCGAAAAAAAAAGACAAAATCTGAGAGGGTTGCAGGATTTCTGCACAGACTGTTTCAGAAATTTTCCGGGAAAAATTATACGTACAATATCATTTATTTAAGAGTTTTATCCTAATTAAGATTTGTTTATGTCAATATATTTTGATCATTTTGTAGTTAACTTTTGGGTTTAGAATATTAATGAAATAAAAAATTAAAAAAAAAATCATAAAATTGAGTTTAAAATTTAATTTTCTTTGGTCCTTCTCTCAAAATTAACGAACGAAAAATCTCCAATTGGGCCTTAAATATCTTAGACTCTAGCATCACCGTTCAAAGCAACTACGATATGCAACACGAAAAAATATTATAAGTTAAGTCATTGGGAAAAAAAAAGAAAGAAATAATAATATATTAATTTAAAGCAACTACGGTATGCAATACTCCATAGTTTCTTGGAAGAGAATAGAGATTTCTAGAAGAAATTCAAGCTTGCACAATTGTAATACAATAATAACAACAATGATATAATAACAATAATAAGAAATAATCCATAAGTTATTGCAGGAATATTTACATGGAGATATCATACACATAGTTTATGGATATAACTTAACAGTATATCCATTTATCCATATGACAAATACTGCTCGAACATTTTCAGCTCAGCATGTTGTAGCTATAATAATAATAATAATAATACACAATTACCTGCCTTTTCTTGTGGTACTGGAGCTCCCCAAAACTCTCCCATAATCAAACAAGTTCACTTTTCAGCAGCACAAGGCAGGAGCTCGAACTTTGGGACAAATTTGGAAGAAGTTTTGGATGATCTAGCAGTTTTGGTAGAATATCTGTCGTATTTTCGACACTTTAAAACCTTGAATCGCAGTTTTTTTTTTCCTGGTCAGCAAACGACGGCCTGAAGAAAACAAATTCTCCCGTAAAATACAATCGATCCAAATAAATCATCATTTACTTATTAAGAGCAGAAATACCTCGTGGAGGTCCTGATGGATTCTCAATGCCTCGAGTATACTCTCTACCCACCTGCCAATAACATTTCAAATGCGAGACATCAAATTCTGATCGATCTAACGTGAGAAACATAGAATACTTTTCGTTATTAGGATTACCCTTCAAGTCCAGGGCTCTTCGGATAATATACGTTCTTCAAACCCAATCTCTTCGCAGCAGAAGCAGTTGTCTCTCCGATGCAAGCAATGGAGTTATCCCACTTCTCAGATTTAGGAATAAGACCAATCCAAGCCCTGTCTAAAATAAATAATCTATTAATGTATTACTAATGAAAATATATTCACAGAATTGCTTTTCTCTTTTAATACATTGGCATCATAAGATATCTATCGTACAATTTATTAGCGAAACATGTGTGTACCATATTCGGAAGGTAGGGGTGGAAGATCGGAGCTCGATAAGAGAAAATATTCACAATTGGTAGATAGAGGAACCAAAAAACGCACAAGCTTGTTCCAAATGGTGCAGGAAAATATTGGGCAATGCTAGGCCTCGAAAAGTTTCAGGGACAAGGTACGACCGTAATAACATTAATCTCCAGTAGTGAGTTGAAGATTATTAGAGATCTGTGGAAATAAGTGGCGACATGCTGCCCTTGAATATCATTAGAGCCATTTTAGCATTGTCGGATAACAATAATTCAGAAAAATAACTTTCAAAAAAAAAAAAAATGAAGCTATCGCCACAATTACATTTTTCCAGAAATAACTGAAAAAATGCAATTAAGATATTCAACGACGTAGAAAAGCCTGCTCATTTACTTGAGATATAAATAGAGAGTGCAAATCTCGAAAATTACCTGACTGCCGAAGGAGAAGCAACCGCAACAACTGGGGCAGCTAGCGCTGCTCTTAAACTCCCTTCTTCAACCTCTGTAACCGCAACCTACAGAAACACGAATCAAATGATGCGAGAACATGCTGCATGATCATACAGAGTAAGGAAATTGAGCAAATCTAGATTTAAGAACTTACGGTGTTGTATGTACTTAATCTAGTGACCTCAAACCCCCGAAGAGAGAGCCCATCCTCTGCAGTAAGAAACACAGCTCATTAGGCAATGTTAAAATCTAAAAAAAAAAATTTAAGGAAAAGAGTTTCACAAAGACTAAACCTAGTGTTCATGGAATCAGATATTATAAGGAAAAAAAAAAGAATAGAAAACTATTATAAAACATTCTCACCAATTTCATTGCCAGCCTTCGCAGATGCGGGATATAATACTTTACAGCATTTCTGACCAATATTTGGAAGTTCTGATGCTAGTACCTTGCCCGTGGCTAAAAATTAAGATTGCGGTATTAGATGATCCTTCATGGCAATATACAAATTACAAAATACTGAAATAAGTCTGGTATTTGCATGAAAATTATAGAATGAGCAACTGCAGGTTTATATGATATTATGACTTATCTTTCATCGATACTCCATTGCTAGAACTCTCTAGACCTCAAAGTAATAACCATTCAAATTAGTTGCCCTCAACAAATTTAAATTCTTCAAGGCTCAGTCACCGTTAAACTCGCATTTTCCTCTTCAAGTACATGCTCGTACATGCATTTGTGTTTCTCTACAGTATTATCATATCCGTTCATCTTACATTGTATTTCAACAGAAGACATCCTTATTGTAACTATCCCTAACATATAAAATTTCAATTTCAATTTCCTTTAGGATTTGAATAAATGAAACACAAGAGCATGCCAAATGTTAGCATTAAAGATCAGCAGAAATCAGATTTCCTGATTTGCTAATACAATGTATGCCCCAAGGCCAACAAATATGAATAAAACATTTTCCACAAAAATCGACTTCTAAGGAATGCTAATACATTGTTGACCGTCAGGTTAATTTCCGTTTGCTGCAATTTGCTGGGGGAATTTGTGAATTCTGTGCAAAAGGAGGTTTCAGGCATCGTGATTCCCAGACGGGGTTTATCACACTCAAACTATCCAAATGGTAGGCTTAGGTGATTTATCCTCCATCTAAAAAACATTGAAAGGGGAGAAATGAACAACAGCAACTCAAAACTGTATTCATATTTAATATGGTAGTCTAAAAGGCACTGATTTAAACTTGAGCAGCAAGCAACTCAAAAATAGGTCATACGATTCGTATATTTGGTATGATATTTATAAAACATGCTAAAGAGACTTTAAAGATCCTAGCGTCAGCCGCCGTCCAAGAGGAGGCAGACTTGCCTGCATATCCAAAAGTATACTCACAACTCACAAGGACATCTTTTTATTTATTCAAAGCCAATATCTACTATCAACTCCCTTGGAAACCACTTTGATACTTTGTAACACCTTTAATTTACATAATTAGTGGTTTTTTTTTTTAAGAATTACCTACCCTTTGATGGACAAAATGCAATCTCCAGAGATTGCTCAGGAGACTGCAATACTTCCTGAAATATGCTTGCTGTGCCAGCTCCAACCACCCCGACTCTAACTTTAGGAGCTCCGGCGGCCCTAAAATATCATATAAAAGTGATAGTATCCGAAGAAATTAGAGTTGCAAACGTAAAAAAGGGGAAATGCTGTATACATTCTAATTGCACCTCCAAATAAATTCTAAATGCTATGAGACTTATCTCCACCACATCTTTCGTGATAGGTCTCACCAGTACATTAAATATGTGTCGGGATGTTTCCTTCATCATTTATAGTTTTCTTTGGAGTGTATTTAGAGGTCCTTAGTATATGTCTTAACATAATGGTTATAGTGTCTAAGAAAATGTATAAACAACAAGTACTTCGTTAAAAGTTCATGCAAAATAATTGCAGGATTTAAAGATTATATATTCGCTCACACACACATCCAGCATAGTTGTAGCTTATTCAAAATGATAATGATAATAAAGAAAGACGGCAATAACATAGTTAAATACAAATTTTTAAACAAATGGTACCAAACAGTGAAGCTTACTTCCACGCATCGAGAAACACAGAGCCAGCTTCCGGAGATGTTATGACAATCCAATCAAATTTAGTCTCTGGTACATTGAAGGAACACATATGATTAAGTCTCCTTGTATAAACATTCAGCGATTACGTGCTACGCTATACGGAAGAGAAAAAATCAAATAAATAAATAAAATAAAATAAAAATGTTTTTAAAAAAAAAAAGCTTAAGATTCCAGTATGGTTGGTAGAAACTGTTGTTAAGATTAACATTTTACCGCGAAGAAGAGAAGGCAATCTAGTAGCATCAGGCCCTTGTGTATGCTTGACAAGAGGCATCTCCAAGCACTGAATCTTATATCTTGCCTACAGTTACAAACAGAAAAAGAACTAATTAAACTCAATTTAAATTATAAAAGAAAAAGAATTGAAGATATCTCCAAAAATTTGAACTTTTGAGAGAACTATCATTCTTTTTTTTCATCCCAAACTATGCTAATTCAGTTTTTTTTTTTTTTTTTTAAACTAAAACAAACATAACTCTTTTTTTTAAACTAAAACAAACATAACTCCAAATTAACATGTCAAGAACTATAAACCTGTTTCCATCAATACATGACTAACAACAAGATAGAGTAATTCCTAAACTAAATATCAACAGAAAACAAAGATAGATTGCAAATTTTTAATTTACAGAAACAACTGAAAACTGAACATTTATAAATAATAATCAAATTTCAATCTGTCATACCGAACCCAAAAAATACAGAAAAAATTTACAAATTAAGAAAATACCAGAGCATTAACGAGCTTTCCATTCTTCCCCTGCTCTCTCGTGACCACAACCTCAGGCTTGCTAGTAATCCCAGAAGCGTAGAAACGAGATTTTGGTGAGAAAGATTTGAGAGAAATTGAGATTAGACTGTTGTTGGGGTTGTTAATTATGGGGAGCAATCCAGGAAAGGGAGAAAGGAGCGAGCTCGGAGGCGCCATTAATGGAAGTTGAAGGGCAGAAATGGAAAGTTCAGAGACGTGTTGGGAGGCGGAAGAAGAGTTGGTACTCAACCACTCTCCCCAAACCAACACCTTGCAAACACTACTATTATTGGAGGTTGCTCGTTTGCAATATTTGACTAAAATACCCTCACTTTAGCTTCTAATTTTTTTTTCCATGGATTAAGTGGTAAGTGTAAATAAATAAAGATGGAAAATACTGTTTTAGCAGAAATGGAAAAGCAAATTTTAATTTGGTTCAATTTGTATTGATGCGATTTCCCTTTGTCATATGTTTGATAGACCATTGACCAATTTTGCTCTAACAAAACGCCAATAATGTAGCTGAAATATTAAGGTCGGTAAAACATAAGCCAGTATAATTTTTGAATTTATTATCTAGATAGATCCACTAATGAGCTTGCTGTAGAATTATATTTTTATGCTAATATCATAAGAATTATACTACCAGATAAATTTATATTGGACGGTTTGATTTATTATAATTATGAAATACATGCTTTTGCTTATGACTATTAGTTAGTGTCTGAAATACATGATTTATTATAAATTTAACTATTAGTTATTGTCTGAAATACATGCTTATGCCTATATATATATATATATATATATATATATATATGCATTTCGTAACTTTGTAATTGAGATCAAAATATTTCTTATACCAAAAGCTATCATGGTATCAAAGCCGATGACTGATCCGTCAAAATTGTTTGTACATGAGTGAAGTGTAGGCTTTGATGGAGAACAGCATCAGAAATCGTTGAGGATTCGTAAATATGATATTGAAATGGACAACAATCTCAATATTGAACAGGATCAAATATCATGGTGGATCATGAAGAGATTACACAAGGATTTCCACCAATGGATACCAAGTATGAGGTAAAAATGGGGCCCAGAGAGATTGCTGGTTGTAGATCTGATTTGCTGCACAAAAGATAGAATGCATCTGTCATTGCATATGTTGTTGTTTGTTGGTGGAGTTGGTTTAATAAGCAAGGAATGAATTAGAGTGGAAAGAAAACATAGCTTATCATGTGTTAGGACATAAAATAAATGGGACAGTTGTCGACTAATGAGACTAATATAGTAACGCTTTAGAGTCTGCTTATTATCCCTATCCATTCATCGGTAATTGAACTTGCTGTTACTTTTGTTGAACTTTTGGTGCTTTCCAGTTAAGCATATATCTGCTATAACCGAACTTTCTTAAAATTGTTGAATTTGCCGCAGTAACTTCAACCACTGCAGCGACAAATTCAATTGAAAACCAACTGTGAGTTCAACCATAGCAACGACAAGTTCAATTAGTAATAGAATGGACATAATGATAAATAAGCTCTATAGCAACACTAATAGGTAAAAGGCTTAGGAGCACCTTTTATGACTGTGGTTGTTTCCTTTCCAAGATGCATGGATTGCATTTATTGTCACCCATGATCATAACATGACGCTTTATGGAAGCACTTGATTGGAAGTTTTATAATATGATAATATGGTTAATCTAATTGGCACCAACAAGCTCATTATGCATTGTCATCAATGTAATTTACTTTAATTTGAAGGAATACTAAAATTTACAAAGGGGTTGTAGTATAAAAGGTTTAAAGTGCCAGATGCATACATTGTGCCGTTTGACATGTGCCGGATCCACCAGAATCTGACACAAAAACGGTCCGTCTGAGACGAGCAGCACAGCACGACAGTGTTTAAAAAAGAGAAGAAGAAGAGGAGAATACGTCACTGCCGCTGCCGATGCGCACCACCATCGAAATCTCTACCACCCGCTTCTTCCTAGGGTATGTTTTCTCACCATAGAAGTGAGGAAAGTGGAACAAGTGGCAAACTCACTTGCCTCACTTTTTCTGTTTACTTGAAAAAAAAAAAAGTGGAGAAAGTGACTTTCTCCACTTTCCAATTACTATTCATTTCAATTTATTTTTTACTTTCTCCACTTCTCTCCAAATTGAAAGAAAAGTGGGGAAAGTAATTGCATACAATTTTATATAATAATAATAATAATAATATATATTAATATACTATTAAATAATAATAATAAATATAATAAATCATTAAAATAATATTATGAATAATCAAGTATACTAATAATATAATAATAAAAATAAAAAATACATGATATAGTAAAATAACATTAATAATAATAAAATATGTATCATTATATTTATAAAATAGATAATAATAATAATAAGAAAATATATTGTTAATCATATATTAATATTAATAATATTATTAATATTATATAATACAAATATACTTTTAATAAATTATATATTTTAATAATATTAATATTTATTATATATATTAATATATTAATTATTAGTATTATATAATTATTACTTATATTATATTTTACATCTATTTTATTACAGTTTTTTCAACTTTCTAATTATAACTAAATAAAAAAACTCAAATATAATTTTTTAACACTTTTCATTCTCCCGCTTCTTTCTTACTTTACTTTTATTCACTTGCTTCACTTGCCGTTCACTTTCTCCGATGTAAACAGTCCCTTAACTCTCCCCTCTCTACTCCCTGGACTTTTTTTTTTTCTCTTTCTTCTTCCTCGCTTGCCAGCGAAGAAGAAGATGATGCCTTTTATTTTATTTTATTTTTCTTTTAAACTAAGGGGCAGCAGCTTCTGTTAAAGTTGCCTGTAAACCAAGCCTATATGGGCTAGTCAGCTCTACATGGAGTAGCGTAGGGCTGGCCAGCCCATTAAGGGCTTGAGTTTTTTTTTTATATAAAAAGTTTAAAATTTAAAAAAAAAAAAAGAAAAAAAAAAAAACTACGGATCGGCACAGCACGATCAGCACTCTCGATACGTCTCAAATTTGAAATTTATTAAACAGCATAAAATGACACTTTAAATCTTGGTTATACATAAGAATATAACGCAATAATGATTAACACTAGTATATTGAATAGCAGCCTAATTCGATTCCTTTTTTCTATATGCATTTTAAACAGGATATACTCCTAATTAGTAGGATAGAATCCAGAAAATACATGCTGTATATGATTTTCCAAATTTGAGACTCTTGTATCTGATCTATTATAATGAAGCTTCTTTGCCATCGTCTTTATGATTTTAGAGGATAGGCGCTCCACAGTTTTGTCGTGTATGGATTCTCACGTTAAATTGTTGTGTTTCTATTTTTCTTTTCTGCTATTTGCTTAGTATTATTTTCTAACATATGAACCATTGGATTGAGGCAAGAAAATCGGTCTCATCAAATTCAAACCACTAAATTTAAGGCTCTAGCTGCAGCTTGAAGTCGCTGCTGCAGCGCCCGAAACACGATCATAGCAATCACCGTGTTATCGTGCCATCGCCACTTGAATCGATGTAACGGCATTGCGCCCGAAACGCTCTCAATCTGGTTGTTGTCGATGCCGTCTGCTCCTTCTAATCACCATCGTCTAGCTCGTCTTCCCCATGCTGCCTCCGACGCCATTTTTGACGAGCTTTTGCACCACAACTATAGTTGGGTTTAACACTATTAGTCTATCTCCAAAAAAATTCGTCTTCTCGCACAACGGCTCCTATCCAATATTACGTATTTTATTTTTATAAAATATGCTAGCTTTCATAAAATCTAGATAAGGAAGAAGAAATCAGGTCATTTGACGAAGCAAAAAAGAATCACACTTGAATAAAAGCCATCAATGATGAGCTATGTGCCGTGACATTCGTAAACATCATTGATTTGTACGAGTTTTAAAAAGCAAAGATTTTTTTTTAACACTATTCATTAATATTTCCCTCTCACTTGACAATGAGGGTTGGTGATTGTTGTATAATTTAGCATGATAGTCTTATTCAATAGGGATATAAACTAGCATAGAAGTCCTTTTTTTAAAATAAAAAATTATGAGTATGCTTTCTAGCGTATTTGTAGTGAACCAGATCCCCTGTGGTAAAAGCCACAGGGGATCCCCTGTGGTTTTCATCTGAACCGTTTATTGACTCAGTACATATCACGAAATTTTGATGTGATTTAAAATTTTGTAGTTAAATTTTTTTTAAAAAAAATATTAAAATTATGTCAAAATAATAATAAAAAATTTAATTATTATTTTGACATAATATTTGATATTTTTTCGAAAAATTTTACCTACAAAAATATTTAAAAATAGATCAAATAAATTAATAAAAATTTAATTTAAAAAATCTCGTGATACGTACTGGTCTAATAAACTGTTCATGGATCCCCTATGGTGCGACCACAGAGAGGATCCCATTCCATTTATAGTAAAGCTTCTATGTCGTCCTTATTACTTCAAAGGAACTTGCACTTTATAGTTTGAGAGCTGCTGTTCATCAGGGGTCCCTGACGACCCTGATGCAATCGGGGCCATCCGAGACCCCCTCAGGATGTGCGGGCCTCGGACGGCCCGATTGCATCAGGGCCGTCAGGGATCCCTAATAATAATTTACTCGGTATTATTTTTCACATGTATTAAGATAAGCCTACTTTTAGGGGTGTACATATATGATCATACCGAAAAACAAAAACAGGCTGGTGGGTTCGGTCCTATCCGGTCCAGAGTCCGAACAGGTATCAGATCGGGCGGTCCGGTGTCCAGATAAGCCATTATCGGATTCCGATCATGTCCGGTCCAAACCCAGAAAAACCGATGGACCAGTTAAGCAGATTAGGTCGTGTGCGTTAAGCCCAGCACAATTGAAATCCTAAACTCTCTCGCAAAATACACCGCGTCACTCTCTTTCTTCCCCTCCTGCAGCCGGCAGCCCTGTACTCTCTCTCTCTCTCTCTCTCTCTCTCTCTCTCTCTCTCTCTCTCTCTCTCTCTCTCTCTCTCCATGGCCATCTACGTACGCTTGTAGGTATCACTCGCCCCCGACCTTGACCTCGCTGTTGCCGTTGTGGTTGTCGTTGTCGCCATCATTGATCAGGGTGAGATTGCTCGTGCGGCGATGGTGGCGATGCGGTGCAGCGATTGCCCCGCACGTGCAGCACGCACCGTTGATCGCAGTGGCGATCACAGACTGGTCCAAACGAGTCTGGTCTGGCTCGGTCCAGTTGTTGTGTGATCCGGTCTAGACTAGACCGGTTCAAATCTGGTGCGGTATGGGGTACTGCGTTTGCTAGTGGTTCGTCCTTCGGTCTAGACCGATTGAACCCCCTACCTACTTTGTCGCCGAACAGAGACCATAAACATGTTAACCATGCTATATATTACCATAAAGTCATAAACTGCTCCACGGACCATAACGAAAGAAGGATACACAGAACAGCAGTCTATGATCACAAGAAAAGAATTTCACGTTTAAAACTTTCTGCAACTCAGAATTCCCACTTCTTTCATTCATTCGAGAAGCTCCGTTTAAGACTACTAAGTAGACGCATCGAGATATGGATGAAACAATAAATAAAAGAATAAATAAATACATTAAAATTTTTAGTCTGCAATTAGCTGCCGAGTCTACATGAGAACTACATCCTGTGTCGTTGAGTTCTATCAATTTGTTTTACATCTACACGCACTGTTTATGTTATGTCCCGCTCACTCACACCCTCTAATTCCGAAAACCATCTATAATGTTATACTTTTATATCGATTACATTATCGTTCTGTTGGCATTCATATTTTCGATATTCCAACTTAATTAGCTCACTTGTAGAAGTTTCCTCCATATAATACATTCGGTTCCAGTGATTCCGAGAATCAGTTCTCACCTGATAAATAGAACTTATCATCAGCCATCCAATGCTAAACCAACATTCTCATTCTAGTAAATTTCCTAATAATCTCATTATATATATGTATACAGAAACTTGTTTTATACATCTACATGGAGCTCTAAAGAAATATCTAAAGCGATAAAATATCATCAACACCCACACTTCGAATGATGGCCAGTCCCATGATTCAAACATGGCGTGTGGATTACACCTTCCAGACTAATTCAGAGATTACCTTGGACCTACTTAGAGGTCTCTACATATAGAAAACACCTCTCTAAATATGGAAAATGTATGTATATTAGAGAGTTTGGATGTAACGGTTATACCACGTCACTCCGTATAACGGTCTAAAGATAATATATTTAGAAGCGGGATCTACAATTTTCGTGTTCAAAATTTTTCCAAAAAATATTTTTAAAAATATATTTTGAGACTCCAAAATTTAAGTTTAAAAATAGTTTTAAAACCCGTTAATCTGTTAAAATTTGGAGCTCTAAAATATCTATTTAAAAATATTTTTTGAAAAAGTTTTGAACATAAAAATTGTAGATCTCATCAAAATTTATAAGTTTTATTTAGAAAATTTTTCCAAAAAATGATTATAAATTTGTATTTTTTTTTTATTTAAACACGAATAAATATATGCTAACGTGGCGTAAACGTTGCATCGTATATTATGGGAGGGGTTGTGTGAATATAAGGTTGAGTCAGCAGTGCAAAAAGCAATAGCATCCACTAGATTAGTGTAGACACCCCATTTTGTCCGGATTATCGTTCCGATTTTATTTGATAAACTCGATTAATCTTAAAATCTAGATTTACACGATTAAATTAATTTTAGTTTAATTCGAGACTATATGGACGTACATGATTTTTTAGAATTCTAACGAGGCCGCGCACAAATAAGAAATTTTCGCGACAATCGAATATTTATATGAGAGGGGCTATTTTCGCCAAAATTTAAGATAGAAATCGAAGGTTACGCAAAATCCTTGTAGGCCGTTTTTGCAATTCATGAAACAAGAGGATTATTTGAGTAATACGAAAAAAAAAACGAACGGAGAAATCGGTCGCCGGCGCGCCCCGCGCCCACGATCGCCGCGGAAGAAGCGGTCGTACAACTCGCCACGTCGTCAGCGCCTCGTACGCGGCGTGGCGGCTATTTATAGGAGGCCGACGGAGGAGAGGGACAGAAGGAGACGGGCGATCGGGAGCTTCGACCGACGAAAAAATCCGAGTGTGAGAGAGAGAGAGAGAGGGAGAGCACTATCACAACCTACCACCAGCTCCGCCGACGATCTACGACGTCGTCACCGCCGCCGCACAGCTTCACCGCTGCCATCGCCGCCGGAAGAGCTTCAAAATCGAAAACCTCGGTTAATCAAGGTACGCGTCCAAACTTTATCAAAACCATCGCATTAAGATCCCTACATAGTATAGACGACGGGACACCACCGTGATTTCGCCGACGGCGAGCCACGGCGGCGATATAAATAAAAATATTTTCATCCCGAAATTACACCCTTAAATATCTCGGCGTACAAGCGTCGAAACTAAAATTTGACACCGCCATTGAATCCGGAACCATCAAAAATCTAGGGGTATACGGATTGCGATGGCCATCGGCGTCAGCCGCGAGCTCACGGCCGACTGAAACTTAACAAAAACGACGACCGGCTCAACCGGTCATCATTATAAGTTGGAGCCCAGGCGCAGGGCTTGCGCTGAGCCTTTTTCAAACAGGCTCGGTCGGTTTCGTTCCGACCGAGCCAACTTCAATATGATCCGAGCCATTTTATTTTTGGTCGAGCCCAAAATGAATCTAACTGAGCCAATTTCAATTCTGACCGAACCAAATTCAAACCTGACCGAGCCGGTTTTAAATCCGGCCGAGCCATTTTCAATCGGATCGAGCCCAAATCAATTCTGATCGAGTCAGTTTCAATTCTAGCCGAGCCATTTTAATTCTAACTTAGCCATTTTAATCCTAGGGACTTATTTAGTAGCCCAAATATATTTTTAATCAATTTTGATCACTTTTAATTGGATTTTAAGCTATAATTTCATACTTTTTATATAAAGTTGGCTAAAAAAAAAAATCAAAAACATCATAAATCTTTTAAAAATAAGGTTAAAGTGAGGCGGTTAACCGATCTCTAACCTTATTAAATTATTTAAAATATAAAAAGTGACAAATCTTAAAATATTTTAAAGAAAAGGTTAGAGTGAGGCGGTTAACCGATCTCTACACCTTAATAAAAATTTTCAAAACATAAAAATTAATAAATATAAAATCTTATAAATATCTTTTGGGTTAGAATGAGGCGGTTAACCGATCTCTACACCTTAATGAAAATTTTCAAAGCATAAAAATTGATAAATATAAAATCTTATAAATATCTTTTGGGTTAGAGTGAGGCGGTTAACCGATCTCTACATCCTTATCCGGCAATAAAAAAATTAAAAATTAAAAATGAGATTTCCCACCATGTGGTTATCCGAACTTTACATCTCAAAAAAAAATTAAAAAAAAATATTTTCATACGTTGGAATTAAGAATAAGCCAAAACACGCGTAGTCGATAACATTTATTTCTCTTACAATTTCTTAACATTATCACATATATGCATACATTTAAATCTCATAAATAAAATGATAAATCCCAATTAAAAATATAAGCCATTTAATTGAGAGTACCCTCTTCGGAGGGACGCTGTGGGGGTGTCCCGTCTTTTCTACACATAACTGACAACGAGTCCAATAATCTCAACGTGCCTTATTCCGGTTTCCTAATTTTTCATAAAAATTAGGTGGCGACTCCAAACTTTTATTCCCCCATCCGGAGGAAGGTCGTCAACAATTAGGATTGTTGAGAGATCAAATGAAGAGCGGATAAGTACTTTTATCAGTTCGTCAAAAAACATGTAGCAATGAGTGTTTGTAGAAGGAACATCAAAGCATGTTCTCATCTGTAAATAACAGCATGTACCAGGTGCCACGCGTCGTGTCGCTCAGCACATGCCGGATCCGCCAAGATACGGCATAAAGACGGACAGAATGGCCATGCCGAAATTTTTAAAGGAAAAGGAGCAGAAAGGAAGAAGCTAGTGTCACTGCCGTGCACGGTGCATAATCAGGGTCATACGCTATGGGTAAGGTCGCGCCTCAAGACATTGGCTTAATGAGGTCAGTGCCCGGTGCATGACCACTTCTTTTTTTTTCTTTTTTTTTAAATGTTTAATTGCTTATACTTCAGTTTTAATTGTTTTTTTTTTTTCCTTTTAACTTTAATAAAGTTAACAAATACAATAATTTGTTATCGATACGGGTCAGCTAGGTGGCACGGCACGGTGTGCTCAAACCGATTAATCATGAACACATGGAAGTGAAAATATGGAACATGCAATGTAAGAGCACTTAATAGAACAAAACTATATAGGATGAAGTCAATTGATCCTCTGAAGTTACAAAACATTCCATCCAAAGACCAACAAAAGATAATACCCTTTTGTTATGAAAATCTTCAAATTCTTCTCATAGCCAAGAGCAAGTATTACCTTTACATTTTCAGCAAAAAAAATAAATAAAAAAATAGTATTTGCCTGTCTATAGAGCGTAAGAGAATAATTAAAGAACTTGCAACTAATTCTTTGAAGATTGTCTGAAGCGAAGACCAAATCACCAACAGAAATGGAATTATATAAAGCAGCATCAGGACGTCTCTCTCTCACGCTATACAATACCTAGTTTAATATTCTGAGCAATTGATCTGTATTATGCATCAAGAGGCTAATGGAGCCGTATGTAGCAGCAAATATAACTGAGCTAATGGGCCGTATTATACAGCCCTACAGCCGTTAGCGGCCATAGAGATCTTGGCTTAGCATTCATATATTATATATTTAGTTGCTAAATTAAATAATAGATAAATTAGGATTAGAGCGGCGGATTCCATTGGCATATAAGGAATTCGGCCCATACATCCTAAACAGAATGTACGCGGCTATCTTACCACTTTTGTAATGCAAAGTATAATTCTTTTTCTCCATAGATGTAGGTATTTTCGTCGAACCGCGTAAATATCTGAGTTATGCGTGATCTATTTCCGATTGCCGTCTCCACGGCACCGTGAGTCTCATTTTCGATTCACCAAATCCCTACATCAGAGGCAATTGAAGTTTTGAAGAAGTTCTGCTGCTGTAGCATGTGAGTGGCATTCCACAAAACCATAGGCGACGGACCGCCGATTGCGTATTAGCCCCACATCTTTTATTTTTGCGCGTTTCAGCTTCTGAAAACGCGTTTTTAGATCCTGAAAATGCGTTTTTCAGAGGCTGATTTATTTTTTTTGTTTTGTAAATCAGCCTCCAAAATATACGTTTTTAGAAAACGATTTGCGATCTTCCAAAAATAGGTGGGCTGATACGCAATTATCCGTAGTATAAACCATCAATGAAAAGTCAGCTGTAATAGTTTCTGTCAAATTAAGTAGTACATATATGATGAAAAGGAAGTAAAATTGGACTAAAGCTGGCTAATTTCGGTGCGAAGTTAGACATATTTATAGACTGAAAGACTTGTTCAATGTAACGTTGCCCTAATCAACCCGTGATCATAAATCTACCTCGAATTGTAACCTCTTAATACGTCAATGCATGCACCAGCATGCACGTAGAATTTATCCTATAGTTTGTCCATAAGTATTGTGCATTATATAACTATACACTAATTTTGCATCCGTACAGTGTACGGATGTTAGTCATATATAATTATATTTTTTATATATAACTAAAATTTTATTTATAAAAATAATTATTACTTTCTATAATTATTTTATATTAATATGTATATATCTCTTTAGATTATTTTTATCTATTATTATCTTTATTAAGTTTTAAATATATATTAAATTTTTTATATTTTTTAAATAAGTTATATGGCTTTATAAATTCCTATCAATTAATACAAATGCCATATTACTCTTTTAGAATAAGATCAAATGTCACATGGCACATAAAAAATCATTAGGAATGCTACATGGCGTAATAATTTTGATAATACAGTTTTATATTTATACAATATATATAGATTCCAAGCACATAAATACGCAAACATATAGCTAATCACAAGTAATTTAAGACATATTTATAAACTCAAAAATAAAGTTCAATGGAACAGTGCAATAAATCTGGGTCTGAATCTCCTCCGGTCCGCTCTACTCAGTTTTTTATAAAAATATTTAAAAATAAGTTAAATAAAGTAATAAAAATTTTATATACATTTTCGTAATTTGTAAGATACTTATTATGCGGCTGAAATTTGAGCCATATGAAATTCCCTATGGTCGCCCAACAAAGAATCCCGTTTCGATATTATTTTTTATCTATAAAGGATATTTTATAGGTTCAAAATTCAATGATCTTCGCACGGCGTGCTTTTGATGAAATAACTTTAAATATTCATTTTTCACCGGCTTTTATTCTCTCAAATTATAAAAAAAGAGATATTGTGTACATCTTGTCGCCCATATTACATTTTCCAAACGGTTAACAAGCTCAGCAATAATAATTTTTTACAATTATCGAATTAATGTCTTTTAGATATGCAATAAATTATATTATTTTATTACAAGTGATACTTCTGCATGTATCTATTTAATTGAATCTAATTTTTATAATTTCTTGGATGATAATATAACTCGGTCTATTTAATTAATTCTTTTACCTTTTCTGAGTATATTTATTAATTGCTTGTTAAGTTAGCTTTGTATTTTATAAACTATTTTCTTACACATTGAATTAGAAATTACCTTTACTTGCCTTGGTTAATCCTAAAATTAACTAGTTTCCTCCAGTTACTTTAGCAATGTACCAGGCACACCAAAAAGCATACATGTTATAAAAAGCGTACAAAATAATTTAATTATGGACATTCATAAAACTAAAACAAATACGGAGTGGATCGGCTGCTCGGACTCCTTCATCCTCGTTACCGTATTTGTCCCGTTTTAAGACGATACATATTTTTTAAAAAAAAAATTTCTAATATAAAAATTGTATATTTTGATGATATTTAAAATTTTTATATTGAATTAAAAAAAATATTTTAAGTAAGTATTTTGGAGTTCACATGTTAACGGATAAAGCGGGTTCAGAATAGGTTTTAAAAATAGTGTTAAAACCGACTATTTTTGGAATCCAAAAAATCTATTTAAAGATATTTTTTATAAAAATTTAAAAAAATTATAAATTATATTAAAATTTATAATTTTTTTTTTAATTTTTTTTTAAAAAAATATCTAAACTATTTTGAAACAGGACAGTCGCAGGCCGCAGATTTGCGTCCAAGAAATATGATAGCAAACTGAGAAAGTAATACGTTCCTACGATGAGGTGCTAAGATTTATTTAAAACAAAACGTTCATAAAAGATCCTGTTTGGAAAACTACTCAGTGAGCCGCACTTATTCCCGATCAGTCCCCATACTGTGTGCGGGTTTTATTTTAACCACTCCTCGCTCAACGTGCTATTATTATTTTGACCACTGTATTAATAATTGTTTAAAAAAATTTAATATTAAAATTATAAATTTTAATGAGATATATAATTTTTATGTATAATATTTTTTAAAAAAATATTTTTAAATATGTGTCTTTAAACTTCGAAATTTCAGCAGATTAATATGTTGAATTCAAAATCCGTTAACAGTTCGGAGTTTTAAAGTATTATTTAAAAAAAGTTAAAAGTTATAAATTTTATTAAAATTTATAATATTTATTTAACAAAAATTTTATAGAATATTGATATTGCGGTGAAAATAATGTGGTATAATTTTTTATGAAGGGCTAAAAATAAAATTAAAAAAATTAGTGTAACTGGATGAGGAGAGATTTAAATTAGGGACGGTCAACCGGTCCAGGGTAAATGCAAATTTTTTTTTTTTGTTACGAGCAAAGCTATCACGTGATCAATTAATACAGGGTGATATACTTTTAAAAAGTTATTTAACTACTTTGAGAAACATGAAGATCAAAAAAATAAAATAAATAAAATATTATATTCAATAAAAATAATAATTAATTTATATGAATAAATTTATAGCATGTGTGATAAAAAATTTTAAAAGACTAATTATTTTTAAATTGATATACATAGTAAAAAATTGGATTTCACCACCATAGTGCACCACACCACAAATAATTTAGATATATCATGTAATATTTATTTTATTATGTGATATAATATTTGTTCTTATTATAATAACTTGACAAATAAAATATAATATTTTAATAGAACTATTTATAAGAAATATATAAGAAATTAGTGGTATTACATTTTATATTAAATTTTAATGACGAGACATTCGTACATCGTACGGACGCAAAACTAATATTGTTAATAACATGATAAATGGCACTGAGACATGACATATTATGACATGTGCATGATGGGACATTTTTTTATTAAAATAATTATGATAAAATATGTAATGGGAACACACATTTCAGTAGAGACCTCAAACTCGTATAAACTTTCTAAGTCCAATCACGATCGTAATTGTAGAATTCGAATACATATTTTCTATAACGGAGACTCTCTATCATAGAGTACAAAGAATTTTTTGTAAAAAAATTATATGAAGAATTTTATTTAATACTGTCTCGAATCTGAATGTGATGCATTTTGAGGTGCTCTTTCCAATCAAACTAACCGCGCTCGCGTGGGACATCTTGAAAGGAGCATTATACTGTGTTTGTAATTTGGATAGGAGGTAGAGGAGATAGAAAAAAGTTAAAAATAATTATGTTGAGAAGTTTTGGAAGGTAGATTTAAGAATAAGCAGGTATCATCCTTAAAATAAAAAAAAAAAAAAGAATAATCATGTAACCTTTTTTGAGAATAATAATAATAACTAGTTGGTCGGTGATTAAGAACTACCATTCTTTCGAGTAATACTATTGGATCTGACCATTTAATCTAGAAAATAGTCTGATATGCGTTTCTTCGTGCCTCGATCTGTAAATCAATTTACCGATCTCGAGATACGAAAAAATACCGTTCGGACAATCTTCGAGCTATTTTATCGCTCTCAAATTGAAATGTAATTGCTTATTATGATGCAACTTTTAGATTACAGTAAAAAAAAAAAAACAAAAACAAAAAAAAAAAAAAAAAAAAAAAAAAAAAACTCTTCATAATCGGTTCATTACGTGCGCTCGTTATTACAAGCAAACTCAAAAAAAGAAGCAATCTATATTTCACCAACCAAGTTTTATCCGTTCTGTCTGACTAGATCTGAAGAATTGTGTTGCCTCCGTGAAATTCAGAAATGATAATTTCTACCCATGGTGTGGATGCGCTTATTAGATTTGATTATGAGAGCTTCGCTTCATTACTAGTGATGTAAATGTTATAACTTTTGTATAGCTATATTCTTCTATAATTTTAAGATGACATTTTGTTAAATAATATTAATTTCTTCATTTCTTAGTATTATCTTAGTAGAATTGTTCAGCCGAACTGGACCGGACCAGATTAAATATTAGTAATTCAATTGATATAAACAAATGTAATTCGATTCAAACTGGCTAAAAGTCGAACCGCAATGGCCAGGGCTGAGCATTCGGGTCAACTTGAATCGATCCGATCCGAACCGAAATTTTAAAGCTGACCCGAACCGAATACCTTCGGACCCGAACCGACCCGAATTTCGTTTCAACCCGAACCGACCCGAACCGACTAAAATTCGGGTTAGTTCGGGTTGGTTCGGGTTGACCCGAATAATAGCAAAAGTTAATTTTATTCACTACCAATTCGGATTCGGGTCGGTTCGGGTCGACCCGAATAGTTATAATATGAATATTTTGTTAAAATATGACTCGCTAGGATAATTCGGGTCCAACCGAACTGGACCGGACCAGATTAAATATTGGTAACTCACAATCACAGGTCCTAGACCAGATTGATAATAAACCAATGTAATTCGATTCAAACTGGCTAAAAGTCGAACCGCAATGGCAGTTTGGATTGAAAATTTTAAAATATTTCCAATTTAGTTATGTTTTTAATCAGTATACTCAAACTAAAGCATAGAACTATTTTAAAATTACTAATATATCAGTTGAATAATAAAGAAATGTAATTTATTAATATTAATCAATGTTAGCATTATACTAAAATTAAAAAATAGATAATAAAGCAGCCCTCAGTTCCATCTATGAGTAAACATTTATGTATATTAATTACTTTTTGTAGGAGCTCGAGGTCTCGAACAGTCTAAACCACTCATGTTATTTTGAGATATCTGCCGCACACATTCCAACACAGAATATCTAGTTCAGATTATATCATGGTTTGATGTCTCGATCGGTACTATCTAATTCAGATTATATTATGGTTATTTTTCGGCCGTTTCGGCCCTTGCCAACCGTCTCGATCGGCACAATGTATTTGTGCTGACCATGCCAACCGTTTCAGTGGACACGGTCGACACACTTTTTTTTATTTAAATGAGTATCATCATGTTTATTTAGGATTGGTGTATGTATTATGTTCAAACAACGTACTGGGTAGATTTATATATTTTAAATTGATCCATTTTATCAACCACACCGACACTTAATATGGTAATAATTTATGCAATATGTGCTTTGAGTTTTGACAAATTAATGAGACTTCTTTTTATTATATAATAAATTTTATTTTTTGATAATTGTACGATTCGGCACAGGTCGGCACGTTCCGAGATCTGAGTTTATCAAAACTCGAAACGGCACGACACGGTAAACCTTAGATTATATTATGAGGAAAAATGCACTCATCATGGGCCCCTGATGAGCAGCATATCTCATATTATGATCATCATATCTATCACGATAAATAGCAGTGATCTTTATGGATATTTTTGCATTGGATTTATTATGGTAACCATCAAAATCAAATCGATATTATTTTGGATGCCAGAAAATATACGCCCGAAGATTTAGACATTGAATGCGCAATAATTTTGCATCATATTTAGATTCGGCGTATTGCATTATCACTAGATTCTTACCTTAACAAATCCTATCCTCGGTCTCTGTAACATGCATTAATTTGCTAGATAAACATTAAGTTCATTTCTTCTTATTCTTTGGGATAGTTGCGTATCAGCCTGCCTTTTCTTTAAATTGTCTAAATTAATTTATGAAAATATAAAATATGTTGATATGACAACGCTTGTTTATCTGAGTTATTCAAATTAGCTTTTGATAATAGAAAAGTACGCTGATGTCGTAGCACGCGAGCGCTGCCACATAACGTTTTTTTTTTATTTTTAGATACTAATTATGAAATAAGGGGACTGATATGCGAATGCTATTTTCGACGTGTTTCTTATTTCTAGAAATTGATTTATATAGGCACTAAAATAAAGGGGCAGTGTCCTTGGACTTCAAATCGATCATGTTATTTTAAAAATAAAATAACAAACCAAATGATTATGAAATGTGTATGAATGAATTCAGAAAAAATATATATATATATTTTTAAAAAGGAACATATAGGGTTATTATTCGAAAGAATTCAATTTGATTGCACTGTTATAAGCATTGTTCAATTGTGCAATTTTTTTTCAATTGCTCTCTCAATATTTTTTTTTTTTTATTTTTAAATCCGTATATGGTATATACAAGCGTACCAAATATATTTGGAATAGTTTCAATACAAAAGTTATAGATTTTAATAAGATCTATAACTTTAATATTAAAAATATTTTTTAGAAAATATTTTTAAATAGATATTTTGGAATTCCAAAATCTTAATAAATTTAAACAAAATTTTAAAAAAGTAGGGATGAAATTGAAAAAACTCAGAAAAATTGCACCATTCATAAAACTGCTCAAACCACCGCGCGTGTGTGTGTACGCACGCGCACATACTCATACTCTATGTGCCACATATAGAGTTTTGCTATGTGCAATATATGACGAATTCTCTTGCTTACCCTAATTACTATGCAATAGGCAGCTATGATACTTTCTATAAAAATAATTATATATATATATATATATATATATATGCGTGCGCGCGCCCACACACACTCTATGTGCAATATATGACGGATTCTCTTGCTTACCCAATTACTATGCAATATCCATCAGAGATACCTTCCATATATACCATTACAGAGACATTTTTGAAGGCATTTAATTAATTTTGCAGCTAGTAATTCTTTGTTAATTGAAATGCCAAAAAACATGTGTAACTGCCAGGATGCTGAAGTTGTTTTTTGTTTTTTTTTTTTAAATACAATTTAGGTAGACTGCTAGAGATATTTTTGTTAGATTTTGTAACATTGGATACTGAAAATATATTATATAGTTTACCCTTTTACCCCGATGCCAAAAGTAAAATTTTAGGAGGTCTAGATTTTGTTCTTGTGGACCGGAAAATTATTTTCCTGTTAAATGGATCTTCATGTACCCAAAAAAAAAAAAGAATTTTTTTAAGACAATAATAGATCATTTGATCCATTTCTTTTTATTCAAAATAGAGACTTCATAATGATAAAAAAGAAAACCCACATAGCAAACTAAAACAACCTGAAAATATGAAAAACAAAAGTAATCCAAATTATTTCTGCGACATTTTAAAATAACTTAATTAATGGCCAGCTCCGGGGCTGTGTCCTGGTTCAGTGGGCGAATGATCTACTGGTCGAACCAGAGTTGCACCACTATTCTGTTGTTGATCCTCAGAGCTTGAAGGTTGAATATCGCCATTAATGGTGGTCTTCTTATCTTCAAGCACCCTCATTTTGGCAACGGTGGGAATACTTGTGTCTGTTGTAGTTTCTACAAGAAGCCTTGCTTCAGAGGAGATGATGAACACCATTTGATGGCTGGTAATGAGAATGAGAAGGAAAGTAAAAGTCCATGAAAACCTTGAAGCATCCATTTGCGAGAGAGAAAGAGAGAGAGAGAGAGAGAGAGAGAGAGAGAGAGAGAGAGAGAGAGAGGGAGGGAGATGTGTAGGGTTCCAAAAAGCTGGGGGGTATATATAGTGTTGGAGGCAAGGGCGGATCAGCATATAATAAGCGGGATATTCTACCATGCACGTAACTGATTTTTAATTTGTGCATACAGTAAGTCATTTTTAATTTCATACTATACAAGTAAGCATTCGTTCCCTTACCGACGATGTCGAGGTGGATGATACAGAAAGTAAGTCAGAAGGTGATTATTTCGACGCAACACAATATGATCTCAGGGAGGCTACAACTAGTCAGCCATCACAAGTGGTTGAAGTGGAGTCAGAGCAGCATTTGACCAATCTTGAAGTTCTATCACTTATATTTACACACTTGATCGGAAAGCTATTACTAGCATATGCCAATCATAGGAGGGAGGTGTACTGGAAATGGTATTTGGGATCACATACAGAAATTTCGTATTGGATTGCGCTTCAAAAAAAAAAAAAAAAGCTACACAATGCTATGAAGCTGTATTGTATAGAACGTCGTCTCCAGTACAAAGTTATTGAATCAACCACACGTCTGTAGGTTATTAGGTGTCTAAATGCAGATAGTGGATCTTGCATGGAAGACCAAAAAGTACACATACTCTGTTTGAAATCTCACGTAGGAAGTGAAAGACGCACTTATGCTCCTTAGACTGATTTATGAAACCAGTCTGGAAATCGGCATGAGAAAGTACGTCTTTTGCAGAGACATTCTTCAGAAGAAGTACGTACATTTTTTAAAAAGACGTCATTCCATCTGCTGAGTCAGCATAAAAAATATCTTTTGGAAAGACGCTCTTGTATTCGTGATGCCGACGTAGCGCGGCGAATCTTAGTTTGACAAATAAAATATTTAAAATAATATTTTATAATTTTTATTATTAAAATAATAATATTTATTTAAAAAAAAAAAAAAAATTCACGGGGGGTTTTAACATGGATGTCACATTTCTCTGTCATGTAGTACATACATAGAAGAAAGTGCAAATTGTACTACAGCCTCCTACTTGCAGATTCGAATTTTTTTTGGTGAGATACTTTATATAATATTACTAAAAATGTATAAGTTAACGTCAATATAATTATCTTTATTGTATATCAATATAAAATTTTGTTACAAAATTATTAAACAGTATTTGGCAAATAAAAGAAAATAAGGACAACAAAGAAAGAAATCTTAAAATCTCTTCTTGAATAAAATTATATGTTGCTATTAAGAATTGAATGCACAATCATGCTCTACAAACTTTTTTTGAACTCTTTAACCAGTAAACCATTTATTATTATCGTATTTCCAATAGCTATTATATATATATATATATATATATATATATATATATATATATTTATATATATATTCTTAAAATTGAGTGGGGTCCTAGGACCCCATAAAATATCGATTTACTGCAAATCTGGTTGAAAGCTTATTGAGCTCACCAGTTAGGTTCGCATACTGGCAAAGATAAAAGAAAAATATGTTCCGCGAGTTAGCGGATATGCGTGCGTACACATGATCCTCCCCTCCTCCCGTAGTCCCTATAAATACTGCCGTAAAAGAAAGAAGAAAAAAAAAAAGATGGTTTCTAAATTGGCCTCAACGCACTGGCCAGGTTCAGCTCTACAGAATGAGTGATATATCATACATTATCTCCAAACACCCCATTATTTTGCTTGCAAGCCAGCAAAGTTTTGAAGGGATTGTCACTCTTATACATGTTAGGTAACAATGTCATCATCCTTAGGCATTAGGTAACAATGTCATCATCCTCATGCATGTTACTAGTTAAGCTGTCCTCAGTGCAATCTCTTCTAAGGTTAGGTAGCTCTTTAAGCCACCAAGGGCTACATTTTAGGAGATAATTTTTTAGGGTTTCACATGCACATACATACAATACAAGAGATTCCCCCCTGTGAGTTCATAGTACTGATTGAGTTTTTTTTTTTTTTTCTGGTATTCGATTCCGTTCTGAGTGGCAGTCCAGACCAATGCGACATAGTAATAATTTAAGATAATTCACCCTCTTCCAAGTGATTGTATGGGGGCTCTGATGTGTGAAATTCTAGCAAGCGCACTAGTCGCACAAGTAATAAAGAGTGAGTAGAATATCGTTCCCTCGGAGACTGAATTTATTGATTACCGGCCTAGGTTTAATCCTGATTTTATTTAACAACCGAAATGACTAAGAAATATAATTCAAATTGATAAAACTCCAAAAGATGATATTGAGGTACACAATTTGCATTCGCTATGATAATCTAAATTCTTTTATCTAGCATTCTGAACAATGTTAATTCCATTTTTTAGCAAGTCCTTATTATTATTTAATATTCTCTCTCGATAAATATTAAAACTATTTCTCTCTCATCACCTACTATATCTCTATGTAGGTTGATCGGAAAGAAACGCATTATTTTTTAGGGACTTCATTTGCTGCACGAATTCTATGTAAATATCTCTATTTTACATGATTTCATGGTATGTTTCACTAGAAGCATTATTTATGATTTATTTCTCAATCTCATCATAAATCATCGTTTCATTTAAGTGGTGATCAATCACTTAAAAGCATTAAGAATAGTGAAACATCCGATATTGAATTAACTATGTTCTAGAATAACTTGATAAAGGAATTCATATTCTCACAGTTAGACTACAAATTGTGTCCTCGAAGATTTTATTCCATGGAGAAATGATAAAAACAAATCAAAATTACAAGTTTTATTCTCCCAACGGGGTCCTTTTCTTATGCATGTCTCTCCTCCTATTTATATTTTACATTCTTCTTCATTTTATTCTCTTCTTTAATTTTTCAAAATAAATTTTCTTCTTTTAGTTTTTCTTCATTTGAGTTGCTTTCCTTCATTTTTTCTTGCATTTACTTATTTGTTTTCTTCATTTTCTACAAGCTTCAAAGGCATCAGTTGGGATTCAAATCTATCATGAATAATGCAAAATTGCTCCGATCCACCAGTCGAACATTTAATGCGCATTTTACTTCAATTTAATAATTTTGACCTGCAAACAACCAACAAATAATAAAATTAGTGTATAATCAATGCTAAATTTATGTATAAAAATTATGCTTATCAGGCTCAAACCGAGATCTTTATCAGTACAAACCGAGGCGACATAGTGTTAATTTAAGATAATTCACCTTTTACCACTAGTACTGATTGAGTTGTTGTTTTTAGGGTTTTCATTTGGTTGCTTATAACGAGTAGTTATACACTTAAGCCCCTTAGTGAGCTTTTGTGGAGGCTTGCAGACATATGTGCCGAGGTTAATATGCTAAAAGTTTTGATTTTGGAGGGGTGAAAGTTAAAATGGTATATATATATATATAGTCCAAAAGGCCTAAGAATCTTAACATGAGGCTGGGGAAAGAACAAGTAACTAGACAAGAGGTATCTTAAATGTCCTTATTTGCACTTTATATATGGATCTTTTAGAATACTTGAGGAAAATGCTTTGAATCTTGGCTGGAAAGTGGACCATTAAGCAAAAAAACAAAAAAGCATAATATACAAGTGAGGGAATATACCTAGAGTACCAAAATAGAATATATAAATTAGAGTACTAAAAAAAATGTAATTGTATATATGAATCTTTTTATTTATGCCGAGCGCGGCTAGCTCGACCAGTTGGGAGGCGCCTTAGGAAGCGCCACCACCTGGATTCGAGATCGCATGGGGTAAAATCCCCGCAGAAATTTCCGAAGAAAAATTCTTTATATCCCGTGGCAGGAGCTCACGTTTATAGAAGGCCTATACTCGGATCCTAGAGCGTCGGTCGGGGTTGGACGTGGAGGTTTTCCGTGAGTTTGAGGTTCCTACGGGGACGTACACTCGCATATGAATTTCACCACGATAATTTCAAAAAAAAAAGAATCCTTTTTTTATAGAGAGCTAAAGAAATGAATAGCAAGTTACGCCTGTGTTTTTCATAGATCTATGAGAGTTACTGCTCTGAGTTCGACAGCTGAGATGTCAAAAAAGTCTGTGCTTGGGCACTGTTAACATCACTACCACCGCCTTCTCCTTCTGGAGGAAAAATATGTGCAACAGTTCATGCAAAGATCATATCCGGATACCGAAGATGGGTTAAACTCACTCGATCCTTTGGCAGTAAAATAATGGGTGAGTGCCTTTCAAGTATCGCGTAATCTAAATCTATAGATCGAAGGACCAACGCATGTATGATCTGCTATATGCGTTCTTATCTTATACGGTGTTGAACTCTTGTAGTATATATAGATACCCTCTTGATGTCTTAATATAGAATAATGATACTAACAATAACAATAATTATAGCAAATACATATTAGTAGCTACTTTTTTTTTCCATAGTACATTTTCTAAAATTATTCTAACATCCTTAATTAATAATTATATCTTTTTTAGCGGCTCCTCATTTTGAGGTATCTATAGATTACTTTCAAATATGCTTTCCTACATCCACGTACAGCTCTGAGGTGTCAAACTGTCTATACAAATATACAACAACGCAAAAATAAACAAATTAATTATAAAGAAATATACACCAAAACACAAGCATTTGTAAAGATGCAAGTTTAGCTTGTGGCCCGCCGGCTGAATCGTGGCCCGGTTTTGCCTGTGCCGCTAGCCCATCAGCCAACATGCACAACTTCGCGGCCAGGGGGTAGTTAAAACTTCAAAAGGAGCTCTGCGGACTCCCATTTATTGTATTTGTTTGTTAGTTTTTTTTAATTAATGTACAGGTGCGGGCGGGTTTGGCCTGTAGGGGTCCCTGTTCGACAGGCTACACAAGGAAGCCAAGCCGAGTTTAGTCTATAGTGGCCGAGTCAACTTAGTCCGTGCAGGGTATAATCCAAGTCAGTCCGGCGGGTCGGCCCTAATTTCTACATCTATATTTATTTATCAATACAAAGAGATTTTATATGGTATTCGGCTGTGCAAGTAACAATTCAGGCTTGATCCGTACTTTTTATATCTCTACTTGTTTATCAATACCAAACATTTGGATATGGTAAAAAAATACCATTACGTACAGCTATTTTGGACAGAGTTTTCATATTATGAAATAAATAAGCAATCTTTTCAAGAATAGATGGGACATGCGTTTGGTTCACAAATTATGTTGCATGCATTTAATTGCAGGGAAGAGGTAGTCATGATCAAGATTAGTGATTGATCATGGTGTTTATTTAGTTCAAATCAGACTGAACAAGACTGAAAGACAGATTCATGTTCAAATATAAAAAAATCAGAAAGGCTAAAAGTCAAACCGAACAATGGTTTATGGCCAAAAAAAAAAAGATTATGGTGGAAAAACTCTGTCCGTAACCGGCCCTCATTCGAGCGACCGTCGTAACAGGTAAACTCACGGGTGGCATCGATCCATGTTCCACCGATTGAGGGATCCCATCCATGGGTAGGGCAGACCCAGAGGGCCCATTTCACTCTCCACGAGGTACAATGTGGTCTTCGGACCACCCCCACACCCTTGCGAATATATTAGGAATATAATAGGATTCCTAGTATAAGTTTTCAACTATTACTAGTATATGATTCCTAGTATATTGAAACTTACACTAGTATAACTCTTCAACTATTGTACTAGTATGATTCCTTGTATATTCCTATTATTAGAATTTTTTTTGTATTTAAAAAAGACAATACACCGGTCTCTGCATCGGTTCTCTGATGAACCCATCTTAGACAAGACTGCATCTAAGATTGGTTAAAAGAACTAGAATTTAAATGAATCCAACCGGCATGGAATCATAGTTTTAGAACCGTGGATCAAACTTGTATGTGTTCGGTCTGGAATAGACTTAGACCGAATGGACCGGCCGTTTCATTTTTTGCGTCCGGACTGGTGGATAGCACTCCTGGTGACCAGAATGGAAAAAAAAAAAAAACAATTTTTCGTTTCTTTTTTTTTTTTAATTTTTTGTGTGTGTGTAAAAATGATACAAAGGCTACATGATTCGAACTAATACTGTAAAAAAGGCTCATCAACTGTACTCCACGCTGTGCTACTAACTCACATCACATTGCTTAAATAATATTTTATTTTCTTTAATATATATATTTATATAAGTTTGGCGCCAAGTCAAGGGATATCGCTTGAAACTCCACAGTTGGTGCTGCATAACGCCACCGTCTACATAGCTAGTGCATAAGTAAAATTGGATTTAGTCTCGAAAATCAAAAGATAGTATTTAGGAGTTCATAACACCTGTTTCGTTTATATTTGAACTTTCCTTAACTATGAAATTTAAATTAATTACATAAACCCTAAAGTTTTTGTTCTCATGGCACGATTTTGTTTTAAAAAAAAATATTGAATAGCAAAAGTATTCCTAACCAGGTAATGATAGATGCAATATGGTACACGTGCGCCTAATATATGTGTCTTATGATACACCATATTAGCATGATTATTTTAGCAAATCTTAGTCTTGAATTATTTTTGTTTTTAAAAAATTTGGTACACATGCGATGAATGTATATTCGATAATCATAGAAACCTTCGCCGTATTGCTTTTTCTGGGTTCATCCACGAAGTATAATATGTATATTAGTATATCTGTGCCTGTCTTTCTTTTTTTTCTTTTTTTCTTTTTTAGTGAAAAAAAGGGGTGCCCAGTGATAAAACTTTTCAATTTAGCATTCTTAGGGCTTGAGTAAAGTGGAATGGAGTCATTAGCTCTAAATGGCCCGTTAAACAGTTATTGGGCCCAGGGGAAAAACAGGTCTCCTTTCTGGGCCTATGTTGTCATTATAGAAACACACATCAACATCAACGGGCTCGGTTTGGGTCAAATTTAGACCCGAGCTCAACCCAAGAACCTAAAAATGTGACCCGAATGCATTGGGTGGCGGTCAAGTTTTCTAGCCTAATCGGGTTTTGAGCAGTCCTACCGTCTCTCGCATTTGAATCTGGTAGTATTAATCGATATATGATAGCTACTATCTTAGATTTGATAGATTTGTTTATTCGTACTGTACCGGCTATTGAGTTTTGCTCAATAATTACTTTTATTTCTTTGAATATACAACACATAAAAACTCTTATACCTAATCTTTAAAAGAGCACTTATATTTGCATCAATCCATCCCTTCTCTCTCCCTAATTTTATTATGTTTCAACTTTATATGATAGACAAATGTGATCTCATAATTGATGTAAAGTCGCGTAACAGTTTAGTGTACGAGGATGTTTGATAGTGCAACAAACAAAGCTCTCAGTATTTTTTCCACCAAGCAAAAAAAAAAAAAAAAAAAGAAAAAAAAAAGGAGGAAATTGGCAAATTTTTGTGGGTAATTTTAACAATTATTTAAAGAGTGCTAGGAGAATTTAACGACCAGCTTCTACGTGGTTAATAAACAAAATTGGTTTATGAACATCGATAAATATATGAAAAATAAATTATCGAATATTCCAATAAGGAGCTCTTTTTTTCTTCTCGCGCCATATTCTCCCTTCCGTCCGAGGGAAACCCATACGTTCCCCCTGCGTAACAAACTAACTAAACTGTACCCGTCAGTTATTTTTCTTCTCCATTGGTCACTTGTTCATTTCATCAATCGAACTTCAGCTCTACTATCCGCGTGTCATACTCGTTCTCCTCCGCGGCTAGTTGTACCTCTCTCTCTTTCTCTCTCTCCCTTCCTCTCTCGAAAAGTTTGCTAACTCTGGAAACTCAAATAGAAAAAGATTCGCCGCCGCGATGCTCCGCCGTTTCCACCGCCTGCCGCCGCGTCCACTGCCGTGGCCACGTCTCTTATGCTCTACTCATTCCCCAGTCTCCGTCAACCGTCCCTCACCTACCGCGACGCCGCCCACCGCCATTCAAACCACCTATTCTCCTCCTCCCTCTCTCCGTAGCCGGCGCCGCCCAATTTTTCTCCTCTCAGCCGCCGCTGCGGCCGCGCTGCTGTCTGGCGCCGCCGTTCTCTCCGTGGACCCCACCCTGGAGCACACCAAGACATCCATGCGCCACGTGGCCGCCCACATGAGCCACACCACTGCAGCCGCGCGAGTCCTGCTCGAGTCACTTGCTTCCGTGTTATCCTCGGCTAATCACGAGGTGAAACTGGGCTTCGGGATCCGTGTGGCAGCGCTGCTCGCCGACATTTCGGCGGCGAGCGCCGCCCGACGAGCGGCGATTGTCAGTGCCGGTGGTGGAAAGGTGGTGGACTGGCTTCTGGAGAGCATCGCCGGCGGCGGCGCCCCCGGAGTCCAGGCGGAGGCTGCAAGGGCGCTGGCCCACCTCATTGCCGATGCAGACGTGCGGACCGCCGTGCTTGGGCGCCCGCATGCCGTACCTTATCTTCTCAAGTTTATATTTTTATTCCAGCCAAAGAAACCTAAGAAGGTGAGTATTGCTAGAGCTCCTAAAGTATGTCCTAAACTTTGACCCAAAAGTCGATCAATTTCATTTTGAGCATCAAATAGTTCGCTTGGTTTACATTGATTTTTCATTTTCTTAACTTAGTTTGTTGTTATCACAGCACTACTCCTCATTTGACAGTTTGGGTAATTGTAAAGGAAGAAGCATGCTCGTTGCTGCTCTTATGGATATTGTAACTTCAAATTGTGATGATCCACAGTGTTCATCTTTTCGGCCACTTTTGCCTAAGAATGCTGATATGAGAGACATAATGGCAGCCATTGAAGTCGTGGAGGAAGGTGGGATGCACTTTGACGAATACGGCGGTGGTGATAATAAAGGTGATGGTGACAAAGGTTTACGTGGTATTGGAATTAAAGTACTTGGAGGTACATCAATTTTGGGATTTTCAAGAACGAGTAGCCTTTTGAAGATGGATAATATTAATGAGAATGTAGAAGATTGTGAATATGTTAGCAAAAATATTGTTTATCGAGGAAACATTACTAATAACGCAAAATTGGAGAGGTTAACGTCTACAACTGTCCCTGGTCTATGGGATGATTTGCAGAGGGAACATATTGCTGTCCCTTTTGCTGCATGGGCTTTGGCAAATTGGGCGGTAGCATCGGAAAGAAATCGTTGGCACATTCAAGAGCTAGATAGAGATGGATATGCTGTCATGAACGCACTGACGGCACCTGAACGAACGGTGAAATGGCATGGGAGTTTAGTAGCTCGAGCTCTTCTAAGCGACCAAAATTTACCATTATCTGATTCTGTTCCTGAATGGAGTTCTAGTTTACTTGCTACAGCTTCCCAGGCTAGTAAGATTGAAGACACTTCATTAACTCAGATGGCTTTGACGACTTTTATATTATCTATCAAAAGAAGCAACGATGCAAAGATAGCATTAATGGAGAAGGGATTGCAACCTTTGAGGGAAATTGCTAAACAAACTGAAAAGGATAGAAATATACAAGAATCGCTTTCGGAAATTTTGGAGCTGCTTTACGACGCAGACTTGCACTTATCACTGGAGGAAAGTCAGAAGTGGTCCGATATTCTTCTCCGTTGGGTTTTCAACAAATTTTCTTCAGAAACTGCACGTCGTTCAGCTACGAAAATCATGTCCTGCATTCTCGAGGATTATGGATCAAATATGATACCGGTTTCTCAAGGTTGGCTGGCCACTTTGCTCAGTGAGATTCTTAATGAAAGCAAGACGTCAAATTTAAAAGGGGCCAGTGACAAAGTGAAGGTTCACATATAATTTTTGTTCCTACCGGTCTTTCTATATTTAGAATGTCTTATATTATTAATTTTGGCTATAATATCGCATAGACTAAAGCTGTCTTATAGTTTTTCTTACATGATGTCAAGGCTGCTTCTTTTACCCTAGGTTCACAAATGTTGGAACCGTTATTTACAATATGGTGCAATATTCATTTGTTATGTGCATATAACATGAAAAGAAAAGGATTTGTATTTATTATGGATAATAATGTCAAGTGAAAGCACTTTAGACATGGACATGAATTTGTTGGGATTTTGAATAAAGGTTCTTTTTTTTTCCTTGAAAATATGGATAGCGAGTCTAAATCATTTGCTTGACAGTAGGAACTAAAATATACAACTAGATGGCTGAACTTAAGCGAGCTGATATGCTTTCTACATTTGTCTATGAGTTTGCTAGATAAAGTACTTCCACTTGGTGCGCACGGGGAACTTATTTCTATAGGATGATGTATTGTTTCTCGAGGAGAAGGTTCAAAGCTTGCAATACATTTGGATCACAAAGGGTTCAAGAGGCATTTAGACACTAGCATAATCGTACATGTTGCTTCACAGTAAATATACAAAATCCCAAAGAGACTAATTGCTAATCTACACTAGCTACGAACCTTGGAGTCGCATTTGTATGCAAGTTCTGCATTATAATTTTCTATAGTGATTCTGAATTGCCATTGTTATGATTGGTATTTCTTCTCTGGATATCTGCTATACATTTTTGCTTCTCAAGTGTAACTAAATTTTTTTTTTTTTTCTGCAGACTCAAGTCGACCAAGCTAATGCTCTTGTTGCAACTCAGGTAGCCAATCAGCTAGCTACTGCTGTTGTTAAACTGGCCGTCAGGCAATCTGATTTTGATCCTGATTCCATTGAAAAAAGTCCCTTGGCGGGTTTTCTTTCAATGGAACAGTTTTCTGAACAAGTAAAAAATTTTGCAAAACTTAACTCGGCCAAGTTTGATGCTGCTGAATCAGCTGTTGCTACTCTTAAAGGAATCAAAGCACTGACCGAGCTTTGCTCTGAAAATGATATATTCAAAAATAAACTCAGTGATTTCGGAGTGCTTTGCTTGCTTAGGCGTTTCCTATTACGGGATGATTATGAAAAACTTGCTGCATTTGAGGCATATGATGCATCACAAAATTTGGAGAATCGGGACCGAGAGCCAAGCGACATGAAAGACTCAGCTGCTTCAGAATCTAAGGATTCTTCTAGTGTAAGAGTGCCTTCTACTGCACATTTGAGGAGGCATGCTGCTCGGTTGTTGACGGTGCTCTCTTTTCTACCAAAAGTTAAAGAAGCTATAATGGCAGATAGAATCTTCTGCAAATGGCTTGAGGACTGTGCTAATGGACGAAATCCCCGTTGCAATGATCTAAAAATTCGAAGTTATTCAAGAGCGACTTTGTTAAACATAGCATGTTTAGACCAAGCGAATGCAGAAACTAATGGTGCCTCAGACGAATCAGGATGGCAGGATGTCAAGTGTCCACAATATGCAGACATGATATTCTTGATAAATCCTGAATCGTCTCACTGGAGGGATTCAGCCAAGAAATATACGAGCAATATTTCCCGCAATCCATCTGTTGAAGTAGATGGTCCTAATAGTTCATTGCCTGCTGATTTTGACATGATTAATGAAGAGACTAAGACGAATAACTCTGTAGATGGTTCTGATCTAGGATCACATGAAGCATCACGATTATTTGATGTTATTTTTGTACATGGTCTACGTGGTGGACCTTTTAAATCTTGGCGCATAGCTGAGAGTAAGTCTTCTACCACCGGTAGAGCTGGTCTGGTGGAGAGGATAGATCAGGAGGCTGGGAAGCAGGGGACATTTTGGCCATGTGAATGGCTTGCTGCTGACTTTCCTCATGCGCGTCTGTTTAGTTTAAAATACAAGGTATGTCTTGTATAGCTCCTTAGATTTCCTTCTATTTTTCCCTTTTTTTTACATGCATGGGGAACACGTGCTTGCTTTACTTATGCATATTGAATCCTCTGACGTAAATTCTCTAAGACCAGCTGTATTTTTTTTTTCAACTTCTCACATAATAAGTGCATTGCGTTACGTCCAACTTTATTAGATGTGATTTGCCAATCTGGCGTAGGTTGGGCAAAATGATGATAATTTCTCATCTAACCAAAATGGTTCATGCAGACAAACCTAACCCAGTGGTCAGGAGCAAGCTTACCTCTTCAGGTTGGTGATTTCTTTCTCCTTCTTGCGACTCTTTTTCTTTAAATATTTGTTAAGTGCATGCAAATATCTTGGGAGAGGTAGAATTCATTTCATATTATGCACACGTTCAATACGCATGCATGAGCAGATGTATCTTCTTGTTTGGGCTTCTTATATTCGGCTTTTATGTTACAATAATGGAGATGGGCAATTGTTTAGTTTATAGCAGATGGTTATCTCGAATTGCATGCTACCTAGCTGCCTGTATAGCATAATATGTATGTTTTAACATAAATATGATATTCAGCTTTCTTTGTAAGTGAAAATGCCATTCATGTTGCAGGAAGTTAGCTCAATGCTTCTGCAGAAGCTGGTTGCTGCAGGGATTGGAGAACGACCTGTTGTGTTTGTGACTCATAGGTATGCATAATTGTCAGCCTTTTCGTTTTTTTTTTTTTTTTTTTTTTTTCTTAAATGATCTGTGCCCTTAATTTATAATGTTATTTTGGCGAAAGTACAAAGAGCTGCAGTGTCATTTAAAAAAAAAACTAGCCACATCATGCCAATTCCAATCTGGGCCAACACGTTTATAGAGCTTAATGCAAATTATCAGATAAAGTTAATATGAAAGCTTGAAAAGTTAGAAATATTGGCATTGTAAAATTGCAAAAGTGACGGATTTGGTGTAATTAGATTCAATCCCTAGCTTATTACTTTTTTTTGTAACTTGCCTGATATGCTTTTGCTTGATTTTTGACAGTATGGGGGGACTGCTTGTTAAACAGATCCTTTATCAGGCGAAGATGGACAATTTAGAAAAGCTTGTGAACAACACAGTTGGAGTAGTATGTACTGTGCTAGTTAGACAAGTTGATCTTTTCTCTTAGCCTGAAATTGTAGTAATAGTTTTACTATTTAGGTGTTCTACAGCTGTCCGCATTTTGGTAGCAGACTTGCAGACATGCCTTGGCGTATGGGTCTAATTTTGCGTCCAGCACCTTCGGTAAGTATTCGACTACTTATTCTAGTTCTTATTTGATATCTATTTATTATTTGCGCCAAAAAAATAAGTGTCCTGTAGTTTGATCCATCGTTATTATATTTTCTACTGATCATATGTGTTTCCTGGTTTCTTGTTTGCTAATAGGATATTGTCATGTGCCACGTCTAATTAACGGCTCATACATATTATTCTCGTCTGTGAAACTCTTTAGCTATCCTTTTTTTTTTTTGGGGTAGATTGGGGAACTGCGAAGTGGATCTCCGAGACTGGTGGAACTCAATGACTTTGTTCGCCAATTACACAGTAAAGGCGTCCTTGACGTTCTTAGTTTCAGCGAGGTAAATATTGTTAATCTGAACATCGCTTCTATTGTTGATTTAATTATCCTTACGCAAATCGAGTTAGCTGCAGACCCTGGTTACCCCAATTGTTGAAGGATATGGTGGATGGGCATTTCGATTGGAGATCGTCCCCCTCGAATCTGCATATCCTGGATACGGTGAACTTGTTGTAAGTATCGCAATTTTGAATAAATTCATCCAGTATTATGGCTTATACAGCTTTTATACGTTGATTAGTTTTTAAGGTAGCATTTTTTCAAAGACTTTTATACGCTCTAAAGTATCTTCTTAGATGATGCGAAATGACAAAGAATTCAGAGCTCCGAAATTGTATAAAAGCCCAAAATCTCTCTATAATGTGCTGCTATCATCAGGATTGAATATCGATATGCTTAAAAGTGAACTACATGATGTTAAAAGTAATCGGTTTTGGGAGAAATCTTGGTAGAATTTTTGGGTGCTTGTAGCAGTACTCTTTTATGTTAGATGAATAGTTATCATGCCCGTTAAGTTAGATCTAGTAAACAAATTCATTCTTAAATGAGGAAAGTATAATGATATATTCATTGTACTACAGGTATTGGACGCTACCGATCATATAAACTCCTGCAAACCCGTTAACAAGACCGATCCTTCATACTCGGAGACATTGGACTTCCTTTGGAAATTGAAAGCTCGTATTGCCAAATGATTCCCAAACCATTTTATTCCTCCATTCTAAGACATTTTTTCAGGCTCCCGTTTAGGGCACAACCTGTTTCACTTCATCAATTGTCTGCCTAAAAGAAGGGCGCTAGCACGGGTTTTTGGAGCACCCGCGACTTGGATACAGATCACTGACATAGCACAGGGATTATTTTTTTTTTTTTTTTTTCTTTTTATACTGCTTCTGTTGATGGTCAATACACAGAAATATGAAATTTGATATGATACAAGGTGTGGTTGTGTTGTAACTATTAACAGAAGGCCATCCAAGGTTGTTTTTTTTCTTGTTTTTCGGCTAGTTAAGAAAGGGTGCTGGTTCGAACTCTGCCTCTTAAACTGGCATAGCGGCCATTGATGTTGTATCGTGTACAGTAACAATTGAAAATCATGCAAATGGAATGGATAGAGAAAGTAATGGTCTTTGTATTGCATCTGTTCATCCATCTATCGCATTAAGCACCAGTATACTGTACGTTGAGACGGCCTGAATTTTGTTACTTCACGCTGTTGGTTTATTCCTGTTTGAAACGTCAAATGGGTTTTTCTTGTCATCAGCCAAAAAAACGCAAAAAAAAAAAAAAAAAAAAGACACCTTTTTGTTAGAAATGTCAAAGACATCATACACCAACTGTATCCATACAGATTGTGACTTTTTTTTTGGTTGTGTCGTGGGATATGAAAACAAAAATTGCTATGAAGTTTTATCACTTTCCCTCTGTATCTGTTTGTGGATGGATATATTATTATTATGGGTTGATAGACAGTAAGATAAAATTCCAAGGATGTATTGCAGTGCTCATGAAAATTTGAAACAAAGTAGTATTTTGTATGGACAATTACACTGCAGTTCTTTCATATTGTAAGGACTTTTTGGGACATCTTATTGATGGCATTTCTTTATGTAAAATTTGTTTTGTGTTTCATATTACTACTACAGCATAGATTTTATATTACGGCAAAGCCTTATATTTTAAATTTATTCTATGTCAACTTATATTTTAAAATAAATTATCCTACATTTTAGACTTCTAGCTTCTGTTATCCAACCTCTTTTTAGCTAACAAATGAAGCTAGCGTGATTGTGGGGCATACGACCTTTCAAAAGTATCAATATCTTCGATAAGTACAACATAAAAATATCTTAAATACCAAAACTATTTTATTTTTACAAGATAGAATAAAGTTTGACAATCTAAATCATCTACCTTTTTTATATATATTTTCTGTGTTATTATTTTAATGTATACATGTTTACTTTATTTCTTATTTAAATTATTACATATTAAAATCTTTGGATAATTCGTTTTAAGCCTCTCATTTATAAACTTCTTCCGTTTCAGTCTCTTCTTCTTTAGCTCCTCTTTCGTTTTTTATACCATCCACTTTGATCGTTGTATCATTTTTTTTTTTTTTTTTAAAAAAAACTTACAATATAAAAATTATAAATTTTGATAAAATTAATAACTTTTATGTTCAATATTTTTTCAAAAATACTTCTAAGTCGGTGTTTTGAGGCTTTGAAATATTAACGGATTTTGAATCCAACCCGTTAACATGATAAAATTTTGAATCCTAAGAATACCTATTTAAAGATATTTTTTGGACAAATTTGAATATGAAAGTTGTAGAACTCATCAAAATCTATAATTTTCATATTGAAACTTTTTTAAAAAATGTTGATACAATATTTCGAAAAAGATTGTTGAGACATTACCGCTGTGTTTCTTTGGTTTCAACTAGATCTTGATCAGCGTGATCATCAAAAAATATTTAATTTCAAAGAAAATGAAGAGGGATTTGCATAACTGCCATGCACTGTTTCAACTTTACAAACAACTTCTTATTGTAAACTCATTTATTTTTTACCCCCCTTGACACATCTATTTAGAAATATTTGTTTAAAAAATTTTGAATGCAAAAATTGTAGATCATATTAGAATATACGTTTTTGTATTCAAAACTTTTCCAAAAAATATATTTAAGTATGTATTTTGAGACTTTAATCCGCTAAATTTTGGAGCATGAAAATAACCTAATTAGTATTATTTGAAAAGAATTTAAATTATTAACTATAAATTGCATCAATATTTTTTTTATTCAAAATTTTCCTAAAAAATATTTATATAATAGTAAAATTATTCTATTATGAATTTCGAGAGATGACTAATTTGATAAAAGGTTTGATACGGAGGATTGATTCACATAAGTTTTTAAAATTAGGGCTGATATGGCAAAAATGAAAACTATTCCATGATTTTCAAAAGGGCTTTTTACATATCAGCCCCTCTAGTTTCAAATCAAACCAATCAGCTCCTGAAAACGTGTTTTTAATAGCTGATTTGTTTGCCCCCGAAATAGGGTGGCAGATATGCAATTATCAGTTTTCAAAACAAAAAGAAGCTTCAGGCTTTTAATGGAAGGTAAACATTTTTTTCATCTTGCCAATTCATGCTTGGCTAAGTAATCTAGATCTCCCAAAGAACTGAACCTCAAATTTCACTCAAAATCAGTAAATTTCAAGTCTAGAGATCATTACTCAATTTCATATACCATTTGGGGTTGGGGTAAAGTTTGGAAGGTGTAATTTTTTTATTTTTTTTTGAAGTTTTGTCAAAAAAAAAAAATTCATACTTCATAAAATTTTGAACGAGTTAACTCTCGAAATGGAAATACAAAGTTAAATTTTCAGGAATATCTTTTTTTTTTTAAACTTATCCAGAATACTTATTTTGCTCACCCTAATACTTTTTTAACTTGTTAATAACACTTTGTTCGTTCGTCCAAAATATTTCAATCAGAATATTACGATATAAGCCGGTAACACTCCACTAATCGTACGAAACACTGAAGTAAACGTTTGAAATATTTTAAAGTATCATCTGAAAAAGTTAAAAAGAATAGGGACTAATTTGTACGACTTTTTTAAAAGTATAAATTTTTTTTTTTTGACATTATTCTTTTTTTTTTTTACTTTATTTAAACATTGAGATCTTTTTCTCATTGTCAGATAGATATCATACAATCACTTCCAAGTAAGTTTTTATTGCTGAGTCAAGCCGAATTTTGATAAATTTTGTAAACCGGTTTGTGCCAACCATGACTTGCCGACTTTGCAGAAATATAGTGATTTATAATTTTGTAAAAGTAAAAATTCTAAAATCTACTAACTATATATTAGATTTTCAATACATGCAGTGTCGGTTCTTTTCATGTCACAAAGATTTTGCCAGTCGAGATCTAAAATTGTGCATTGAGGGATTTCTGAGTCTTTTCACTCTGAAAGCTTAAAGATACGCAATTATCCCAAGCTTGGGGCTTTGCCGTATCAGCCTTCGTTTCCTAAATTTGCGCAAATCAGCCTCCGAAAATGTATTTTCGGGAGCTGATTTGTTTTTTTTTTTACAAATCAGCCCCCCGAAAATGTGTTTCGGGGGACTGATTTGCGCACACCCCAAAATAGGGGGCTGATACGCAATTATCCCAAGCTTAAACCTGGCAAGTTTGGATGTTGTGGAAGTACGTATCTGGTTAATGTGTAACAAATGATTAAATTAGTACTAAAAATGTGTTTTTTTTATAGAAATTTACAATTTAGTCTTCTTAATTCTACATTTTCTAGATTCAACTCCCGAAAAAGGACAAATGCGCCGAACTGGCGCATAACGTGCATAGCCATGTCGGCGTATTTATCCGTTTTCGGAGACTGAAACGAACAAATGTTAGAAACCGGGGTCCGAAACGTAAAAATTCAATTTTCTTTTATGAACTAAACTATACCATGGCTTGTAGAATAATGGCGCCTGACAAAGTTGTAACTTTTCTGGAAACCAGCTTTCAGAAAGCTAAGACTTCAAGTGCAAGGCTATTTACAATGAGATGCAAGTAAAGTCAAGAATTCAAGCTACTATTACAATGAGATGCAATAAAATAAAATAAGCTGTATGATTGTTAGAGATGCAAACCGTGCGAGCCCGGGCCGGCCCGCACAGTGATAGATGCGGGGAGGGCCGGCTTGGCCCGCCCCCTTAGTTATGCCGGCTCGGCTCGTCCAGCGGCCCGCCGAGCCGAGCCTAGCCGAGATTTAAAATAAAAACATTATATGCCATGCCGGCTGCCTGCGGGCAGGCCCGCCCCGTCCCGCGCACACGGGCTGGTTTCCTCAGTCCGGCTTGCACGGCCGGCGAGGTGGGCTGCGGTACGAGCAGCGGATCGTGGACTTTTTTTGCAATACTAATGATTGCATGGTGGAACCTCTATATGACGCTTATAATGAGCTGCCACTATCAAATTTTCTCCATTTCAAATTATATTTTCTTATAATATGACGAGTATGCGGGTATGCAGATGGACGACTACTTCCATTCATTATTGGACGAAAAATGTTATGCTATATCATACTCATCCATCTCTACCAAATAAGAGAAAATATAATGTGGCGCACCACCAAGTAGATATGTAGCTCCTTAGTGAGGTGCACGTCTAGAATGCATATTAGATGATTTTTTTTTTTTTTCTAAAGGATAAGAATTCATCTCCAACATTCATTTTTAGTACCTAGATATCTGTCATATAATGTTGAAAATTGTGGTTTTATTTTAAATATATTTGTGGAAAGCAGGCACGAAATTTATATCATGAGCGAGTGTATATATATATATATATATATATATATATATATTCATGAGTAGGCTTGCACGGACAGGACTGCCGTCGCTTAAAAAACAAACCAAATGCATCGAATGTTTTTGGGGAGCACGTTCTGTGCATGCAGGGGCTTAACGTAAATAACCAAAAGTATAGGGGGCGAAATTGCAAAGACCAAATAATAATAAGAATGATACGCAGTAACGCAGTGATCCAACTTGGAGCTATGCTTCAGGGATAGTTCCTTACGGTTACGCATTCCTCAATTTTTTTTTATTTAATTCATAATAAAAATATTTAAATATATTTTAAAAAAAAATTAAAAAGAAAAGTTTTAACTAGAATCTACAACTTTTATATTTTGTTAAAAATATTTCTAAATATTTAATTTAAACTTCAATTTGTTAACGGGTATAAACAGATCTTATAAACTACTGCTAAATATTCAAAGAAAAAGGAAATGGGCCGACCTCTCTCCGACATAAGTGGGAGATATGAAGATGTTTTGTATGAGCGTTGATTTCGTACAGTCAATTATACTAAACTCTTATATGGAATTTTTTTTTTATATAAAAAAATATTAAATATTAAATTTATAAATTTTGACGAGATTTATAATTTTAATATTTAATTTTTTTTAAAAAATATCTTCCAGTTATTGTGGGACTTTAAGCTCTTAATAGGTTTAAAGATAAATCTGCTAAACAATATCTTCTATGTCATGCATGACGGATTAAAAAAATTTTTCTAAACAAAATTTTGTTTGATACGGTACATCGCTTGTACTAAATCTCTATTAATTTTTTTTTAAAAAATATTTATAAAAAAATTATAGTTTTTTATGAGATCGTAAATTTTTTTCAAAAATCATATTAACAGATTGGATAGCTAGTCTAGGTGCAATTAATAAACGGTAACGTGTTATTGTTGAGATTAAAAGATTTTTTTATCGGTAAAATATAGATTAACAAATACGGTAAGTGTTATAAAATAATTTTATTTGATGATGCTGGTATAAAATGATCATATAGTAGAATTTGTTTTTAAAATAATGCTACAACCTACTTTATTTAGGAATAGTAGCGAGTTCTATTCAAATACATTGATTTAGTTTTTATTTTCCTGTTTGTTCTTCCAATATCATGTATATATATATATATAACCAGGAGGTCCATTGTTTTTGTAAGATTGGCGTACATAATTTATATAGAGTGGAATATTACTAACCATTAAAAAAATAAATTAAAAAGTTGCAATTTCTGATTTTATTATATTTAAGAAAAAATTATATCTGTAAATAGATTGGTTTAATTAGCCAAATAAAATAAATGCGAATGATGCTATATTTGTAAATTTTACCTTTTTCAATCGTTATATGTAAAGAATTATTAATTTAACTACAAAAAAGAATTATTAATTTTTCAAACTGCTAAAAAAATAGTAGAAAAATTATGAGCATACCACCGATCGCACCAAGTCAAGGGTGCACATCGGTTATTTCTTGTCAAAAAAACCTTTTATTTTGGTTCGGCTCGATTCAATGGGGTTCGGATAGTTAGAAATATAATAATATAATTATATAGAAATACAAGTTAAAAAGGGGTTTTGTCAAGAAAAAACAATGCTTTGTTCGTCAAATAAAATTTTGATGTTTTGAAAACTTACAAAGTCATTGTAAAACACATATGTACGCATTTTTTTTATTTTTTTCTTAAATAATTGACTAGGAAAAAAAAGATTTTAGTATACTCTCAACTTATGTCTTTATAATTTTAAAAATATTATTCATAACTAGATATTTTAAGAATCCAAGATTTTTTAAATCATTAAAAATTTTGAAATCCTATATATGTTGGAAGTTTTTTTTTCTAAAAAAAAAATTCAATATAAATATTAGAGCACATCAATATTTATTCTTTTCATCTATATATTGTTTTAAAAAAAATATGTTTATTTTAGTTTGATTTAGTAATTATCATAAAAAAGAAGGTTTTTCTTTATGGGGCGGTAAAAATATAAGGGATAATTTTATGTCAGCCCCTGATGTTTAAACTGTCTACATATCATCTATGAATTCAAAATTCTTACAAATCAGCTTATTTTGAAATTTATACTAGAAATATATTTGCTATTATATAAGTCATTGTTAATGAATATTTTATAAAAAATAGTTCGATACAATTTATAATTTTTATATTTAAATTTTTTTTTTAAAAAAAAAATTTAATAAGTATTTTGTCGCTCTAAAAGTGTTAGAGGTTTTAAAAACTATTCCACATCATACAAAAACTGTAGAGTATCAAAATATCTATTTATATTTTTTTTTTAAAAAAATAATTACAGAAAAAAATAGATTTTGTTGTAATCGATAATTTTTTATAAAAAAATATTTTTAAATAAATATTTTATAAGAAAACAATTCCAAATGAAGACTTATTTTTTTATGGAATTTGATGGAGGGGACTGATATGCAAGAATTACAAAATATATGGGTTAATTTAATATTACTTCTTAAAAGAATAGAACCTGTTTCAACGCTTATCTTATCCGCGGCTTACCTTTGCCCCCATCATTACGATATAAAACTTCAGTCGTCTATCAAATAAATATTTATTTAGAAAAATAAACGAGTCGTTTGTTTGACTTTTAATAGCATTATTTAAAGAATCTTCAAACAATTAATAAATCGAATTCAATTTTTATTCCCAACCACAAAAACAGAACCGGCTAGATCATTCTGTAGTCTCTTCACTTCTTTGACTTGTGTTTTAACGTTTTTTATCTACCCCCCTAAGATTCCCCAAATTATATATTTAATCCCCACCAGAATTAAACTTTAATTAAGTTCTTTTATTTTCTTCAATTTGCTGGACACCCCTAATGAAATCTTAATCTGGATTCGATTCCCCCCGTTTCTTTTTGTCTTGGAAATGATATCATTGTGGATGTCGAAACTCAAATTTCTCATATAATCCTACGTAAATAAACTTATGTTTATTTTAATTATTTAAAATTTTATTTTCTCAAAATCAAACCCGTCCGGCGGCCCCAATGTCAAAACACTATACGAATGCATATGTTTGGTCAAATAAATTTAAATAATCTAATAGAGATAGTTATGTACATATATTATCTTTTTTTTTTTCAAAATATATAAAACATTTTTGAGAAAAGTTTATAATTTAAATTATATATATCATTATATTGTGTTAATATATATGTATATATATATATATATATATATTTATTATTTAATATGAATTAATTATTATTTTAAAATATTATATATATTTAATTTAATTTGAAAATTTTAATATTTTTTCAATAGATCTATTTTTTGACTTTCTATTAATTAAAATAGTATATTTTTATTAAAATAATAATAGATACTACCTCTAAAATTTATTTAAGAGCTATGTGATATCGTATACCCCCAAATTAATATATATTATATATATATATATATATATATATATATATATATATATATATATATATATGTTAATTAATCTGTAAACTATATGTCAAAATTTCTCCTTTCTAAAAAAACAAAACTCTCCTTTTTGGGTTTTCTCTCTTGTTCCTTTCTCTGTCCTCTCTGTTCTTGGTTTCCTCTCCATCTTCTAAGCACTAGTTGTAGATTTCTGCTTTTAGTGAGAGAAAGAGGAGAGAGAGTTCCAAATCTGGTTATTTTTAGGGGTTTGGAAGAGGTCAAGGAGAGAGAAAGTTGGGGAGTAATATAAGGTAGGGAGAAAGAAAGAAGACAGATAGAGAGGGAGAGGAGAGAGAAAGAGAGAGCCTTTGTTCTCTCTTTCTTCTCTGGAGACCAAAAAAGAGGAGACATTTTCTTATTTTGGAAAGCTAGAGATTGATTCGAAAGATGTCAGAAGATTGCTGTTATTTGGCAAAGGTGACAAGATCCTTATTAATTACTGTCGTTATTTTTTTATGAATTTAATTGATCAGAACGTTGGTATTTTAATGGTTCTTCTTGTTCTTTCTTGAACCTTTTTCTTTCCCTCTTTGTTTGTTTAATTTGTTTAACAACTTATGGTGAGGTTTTGATTTTTCCATACGTTCGTTTTATACATGTTCTGTATAATTTCTTTGTAAATTCATCATAGATTAATTTTCTTTTTTTATCCTTATGTTGTAAAATGTTATTTTTTATGATTGCTAAATGTTTAAGCGTTTTTGTTTTGCAAGACATATTGTAAATAAAAGATCGCCTAACCAGAGCTATAATAATTCATAGTAAACTGTCCCTGTTGGGTAGGTCGACTGGGAGGAGCGCTGCTTAGGAACATTCCAAAGTTCGAGTCCCGCCTCCGCAATGGGCACGCCGGATTACTCTTTTTTTTAGGTTGGGAGGCATGTCATAGGCTGGGTGTTACCTGCATATCGCAAGCCCAAAGGCATGTCTCGACTAGGGAAATCCAAAACGTCGAATTAGATGGGTTTTCTCCTTGTTCACAACAACAACAAAGTCTTTGTCCCACTAGGTGGGATCGGATACATGGATCCTCATACGCCATTGTGCTTTATTGTATGCCGTATCTTCTTTCAAATTGGAATTTCTCCCCGTTATCTTCAAAAAAAAAAAAACTAATCTTGTCAATCTACCTTTTTCTTAGTATATGTTGATTAATTCTGAATTATTCTTGGAATTCTCATTGATTGATTTGTTCTTAATTATTTTGCTCGCAGGATGGTATCATAATAAAGCCTCCAAAGAAATCGCCAATGGCTTCAAGGATGATTATGTTAACCATAGTTATGATTTGTGGTTTGTACATATGTTCAGTTTGTTTAAACAAATTAGGAATGCGTACGGGCAGTAGGTTGTTGAATATCGAACATATGGAGCAACCTTGTCCTCGTCCAAAAATTCCGCCGTCTGAGCTTCCTTATGTTCACTTTCCTGCGCCGACGACATATACCAGGTAATCTATATTCATTTAATTAAAAAGAAAAGAAAAAAAAGGAAAACAATGCTAGAGCTGCCAAAAACTAACCCAAAGGTCTGAGCTTCCTTGTGTTTTCCTTAACATCTGCCACGTATAGCAGGAAATTTAGATTCATTAATTATAGACATAAATGCTAGCGGTCCAGGATTCTCGGAAAAATCATGCATTAATTGAATATGTGCTACTCAAAAGTGAACAATGAGACGTTTAAAATGAACTTCATTGATTGATCTTAGGTGACATTTTGGGAGGGTCTTGGAGTTTATTAATGCAGTTTATATGCTTCAGTTATTCAAATAATTAATAAATTTTTATGATCTTACTTTCTCGTGTAGGGATGAATGTGCATGCACGCCCGTCCGGTTCTTTGCTATTTTATCGATGCAAAGGTCTGGTAGTGGGTGGTTTGAGACGTTCTTAAATAGCCATATCAATATCAGCTCGAATGGGGAGATATTTTCTGTAAAAGATAGAAAGAGTAATATTTCAGCTATTACGAGTACTTTGGACAAGCTATACAATTTGGATTGGTACAGCAGTGCTGCCAAAAATGAATGCACCGCTGCTGTTGGCTTGAAATGGATGCTTAATCAGGTAAGCCTTAAGGATCACATGCTTATGCAGTTTTCTTTTTCTCTTTATCTTTTTCTTTATCTTTTTTTTTTTTTTTTTTTTTTTTTTTTGTTTCAGTTGTAGCATGCATCCTTCTGTGGTCGTTTACCCGTTCCCTGATTTTCTTTATATTTAGCGTAACACTTATCCGGTTTTTTTTCTCTTTATCTTTTTTTATCTTTTTTTTTTTTTTTCAGTTGTAGCATGCATCCTTCTGTGGTCGTTTACTCGTACCTGATTTTCTTTATATTTAGCGTAACACTTTATGTCACGTTCGAAGTAATAAACTGAAACTTGCATTTTTTTTGTTTGTGAAACGTAAGGCCTCTTTTGGCACCTCTTGATTTACGATTACAAGAATTTATATGGTAATATTCTGATGTTATATTGCTTCTCTGTTCTTCTAGTCAACTTGAATATGGGAACAGCTAAGCAACTTAGTTCCTAACATTTGATGTCGAAGCAACTTGTGATGCTTCTCTTGGCCATCAGTTTTAATACATAAATATCTTAAAGGATGTATACATACATATCCAGCACAATATTCTGGAAAATGTGGAAGAGGACTTCATTGTGAAATTATAATAACTAATTCTCTCAACAAATACGAGCTCCTAGATCAACTCATATGGTTGCTTTAGAAAGTATATGTAGTTATTTGTTATATTGTTAAGTGTTTACTCCTAAAATTCTTGTTTGCCGTATGGCATTGTAGGGTCTCTTGGCGAATCATGAACAGATACTTCAGTACTTCAATCGAAGAGGGGTTTCAGTAATTTTTCTTTTCAGGAAAAATATGCTTCGTCGATTGGTTTCAGTACTGGCCAATGCTCATGACAGGAATGCTAGGCAACTTAATGGAATGCATAAAGCTCATGTGCATTCAAGGGATGAGGTAATGCTCTTAGATTTCATGCAAACTTTTTTTTTTTTTTTTTTTTTGGGAAAAAATTTCATCGAGACTTTGAGATATATAGAGGTGAATAGATTAGAAATATGCATGCACTAAGTAAAAATTTCGTCGAGACTTGTAGAGATAGGCGGATGACATTGAAATAAATGTAAAGCGTAGCGTACATTTGATACCTAGAAGGCAGTACTTTCCAAATTTTGAGTTGAAGTCCATGCAGATAAGTAAAACTTTTTTATATTCAATGTCTCCAGAGGGATAATTTAAACAGGTCTATGTTGTTATTGTTCTGAATTTCAATTCGTTGGTTTTCAAATGGAAAGAGGTAATTAGAGCCTGAATGTGGATTTATGGAAAGATTTATTTTGTGCAAGCATGATTTGTAGCCAATTCTGCAAAAGTTTTATGGTTGAATGTCATCAATTCAGTTGATAGATATTTTACATTGTACCATGTCATTTATACCTTTATTATATTTGAGTTCCATCTCTCTTTCGTTACGGTACCGTCTTATTATGCATGCACACTATGATCATGCAGAAAATTGTTTCTCTGAATTATTAAAGATAAACATAAATTTTGCAGGCTGATGTGCTTGCTCGGTATAAACCGAAAATAAACACCACATTGTTGATGACCGACTTAAAACACATGGGCGAACCTGCCGCTAGAGCTCTCGAGTATTTCGGGACAACTCGTCATATGCTACTCTACTATGAGGATCTTGTTAGCAACGGAACGGTGAGTATTATAGTCATTATTTCTCAATTTGCAGAATTTGCCCCTGATAACTATTTTTGACATGAAAAGGCTTTTTGATGTGTTCGAATTCTTATACATATCAGAAGGACCTTTTTTCCCCTACTTACTGGAAAGTGTTCAGCACATTATGCTGAATTGGTTCAACGTTACATAATGTGTGTGTGTGTGTGTGTGTGTGTGTGTTTTTTTTTTGAGATAATGAGGCGAAACCCTTCCCTGGGTCTCCGTTAACTCGCGGACCACAGTTTTCTACGCATATCTATAGGACCATTTTGGACTTAAGTGCACGCAGGAGAGTAAAACCACGGCCTGACGTCTGCCCCTAGACCAGATATGGAGTACTGGGAGTTACCCAGCCACTAGCTTTCCTGTAATCGCTGAAAACTCACGTTACGGGCACATCCCCATTTCAGGACACTCCTGGGTATCGAACCCGGGACGTACGGCTCACGAACCGCACGCCTGCCAGTGACCCAAGGGCTGGAGACTATATAATGTGTTGATCACTTAGCCTTTTGCTATCCAAAACTTGCTAAAAACACAGATTATCCACCTAACTCTTTCTGCAGCCTACTAAGCACTTTGTCGGGTTGGAGAAAAGGGTCCAGTTCAATGCGTAAGGAGCTTGATTGGTCAAAAATCTTTTTTAGACATCCTCAAAATCTTCTCTTTGACCATTTGCAAGTCTCATACTGAACATTTCTTCGAATTTGAATGCTACAGAAGCTGGCGGATGTTCAAGAGTTCCTTCGAGTACCTCAGAGAAAGCTGAGCAGCCGTCATGTGAAGATACACACGAGGCCGCTGAGTCAGCAGGTTGAAAACTGGGACGATGTCTCCCGCGCTCTCAAAGGAACCGAATATGAGACTTTACTGAGTGCGGACTACCAAATGTGATCAAGTTACTAACAGTTTATATTGGAGACCGTAAATAGATTACAAGCAATGTTACAACTCCCCAAAATTCTCCCCAAAATTCCAAACATGAATCAAGGTCGCTGTGAAGTTTGAACTCATCGTTCGCTTTTGAGCAGCATAGGTTTGATACCTGCATGGACTTTGAGTTGGATTCTGGGCAAATCTCGGGATCTCTGGCTTTGTTTATAGGTAATATTGGTGGTCAATTCAGGTTTTGGCCAACATTTTTGGTGCGTTTAATGTAGGAAGTACGCTAACGAGCTCTTTGAACGAAAAAAGTCGGGTAGATTTCTGAGTTCGATGGAAGAGGAGGCTGGAATACATTGTAACTACTAACTTGTATGATTTTTCTTCCCTGTGCTTACCTTCTTAAGTTTAATTCTTTACGGGTAGCACTAATTTCTCAATTTTTTAGAAAGCCGAATGTATTTCTCCGGGTCATTAACTCCTTTTTTTTTTTCTTTTTTTTTTTTTTTTTTTTTTTTTTTGTCCCTGTAAAAATGGACTGGTCAGCTTATGGTCTTTTAGTTGTTATTTTAGTGTGCAACGTATCTCGATTCTTTTATTTTGGTGAAAATGTATAATTTTCAGCTAGGTAATTCTATTTAGCTTTCATATTTAAGGGGTTCCAACTTTAGATCTGACACCTAAAGTATTTCATTTAATGTGACATCGCTACATATTCCTCACCGTTCCTCTTTATTAATTGTTTTTCTTCTTCTTTTTCTCTTCTTCTACGAACACCTCATAAACATATGTTAATATCTAAACTTAGATCTGTAATACCTAATAGCATCATATGTGAATAGGAATACTTTATAATATTGTCGTCATAAGTATTTTAAAGTAATATTAGGTGTTCATATGTTCTGAGGTATTTTCAATCATATAGTATTGTTATGATATATCATAAATTTCAATTTAGGTGTTATCATATATTTAAAAGTATTCCTTAAAAAAAGAGAAAAAAAAAAGGAAGAAAAAGGCGTTTTAAAATAATTTTAGGTGTTTTCTATATATTCAGATGTGTTCTAAGTTACATAGTGATATTATAGATTAGATCTTTTGCAAATCGTCCAAACTTTTTCCTTGGAGATTTAGCAATGTTAAACCTGCATGTAAGTGGTCCATATTCGACCGTCTTAGCGGATATTTTTCAGACAACTGAATACATCTATTTTGGTATGTTCGGGTCACTTACTAGGAATACATTTTCTAAAATATCTTAAAGCATGCTTAAACATTGTACCCGAAAAAAAAAAAAAACTCTAACCTAACTAAAATTCCTGAGCCCCCAAGCCATACCATTAAAACTACACATCTAGATTAAGATTCATAATATATTTGGTAACTTTTTATTTACAATATCGTCCCAACATTAATTCAAATAATACAATGTCGACGTATCAGTAATATGTTAGTGAACATATAAGCGAAAAATATATTGATATCGGCACAGTACAAACCTTGCTCCAGACGGCATCCTCGTTAACTTTGCATCTCCTAAAAATCACAATATTTTCTTCTAGAAAGGCTAGTTAAACTCATCTGAGATTGTTTTTGAATTTGAAAACACTACATTGGATGATGTTATGTTTGACTAACACTAACAGATAAGGTTTCAAATATATAACAAAATCAGCAGCAGTACTGGTCCCAAATGTTAAAAATATATTCGAAGATAAAGGATTGAGTGTGTAATTACAACAGAATGCAGCAGGGCTTAACAAAGGGCCTCTGACTGACGAAGGACGGGCAGCTGCTACTCCAAAATGGTAGCCGAAAACTCTTAAACACAAAATAATTGAGAATTCATCCAAATTTAAAGAATGTGATCTTTTCCATGCATCTCGAGACGATTTCAGATATGTTTTAGATTGCTTCAGGTAAAGAAATTTGGGGCATCAGCACTTCTCAGCCGAATTATCATGAGATAATAACACCTGACATCCAAGGAACCACGACCGGTGCTGTTGGGTAAGCATTTCGATACTCCTCTGAGTATTTATCCTTGAAATTTAATCGAGGTTTTGCCGACTGTAGACAGAAAATGTAACATTGTATTAGAAAAGAAAAAAGTTCACAATGTAGTACATGATGACAAAACTCAATTAACTTTGAATGTCACATTGTTTGCTTTTTTGAGCATTATAGAATCTAATTCCTACAATCTATTTGATTAAAATGTCGGGGGCTCTAGCATCTTTTGCACAATGCATCATTATACAAGCAGATTAACAAGGACTATCTACCAAAGTGTTTGGATCGAACACATAGTATAAAGATGCGTTTTACTTATTATACATGTTATAGGTCTATTGTTCAGTATTGTTCGCAAAGAAAAGCATATCTATCACGCCTATAAATTTTACTAGACATTTATGTAGTAGTCAATGAGTACTAAGTGTGTAGCTACTACGAGTTCGTGGACATTTAGCCCTCAGCACTTAAATGTAAACCACATCATTTGTACTTTTAGGCTAATTTAATGTACTATTAGAATCAAGCTGACCTATTATTTCAATTATTACTAAAGCTGATGTACTAGAATTCGTTATATAAATCTAAATATACTAATAATTAGTTATTATTAAAGCTAATGTACTAGAATTCGTTATATAAATCTAAATATACTAATAATTCGTTATATACATAAAATACATTTTTATATGTATATTTGATGTAATATATTATTACCTCTAATTTCATTTTGTAATAGAAAAGGTACATTTATTGGTTATAGTAAAAATAGATGCAGAACAATTTTTATTTATAAGCATCAGGGGTATTTTTGTATTTTCGAGTCTATTACAGGTTCATCTTATAAATCAAGATGAGTAATAATTTTGTAGAAGCAAACACCAAAATATAAACTTTTATGCACTTTTTACACGTACGTGAATTGTAACTACTTCTTTCAAAAAGAACCAAACACTATGCAAGTCATAGCATATTAAAGAACAATTGAGTTTGGTTATTTATAAAAAAAAAAAGTCATGGTAGCTGCATCGGCGTAGTCAAATTTGGTTATGAACTTGGAATATTATGATGACTTATACCTCAAGGAACCATAATATAATAAACATGCTTTAGACACTCTCTAATAGAAGAATCCTAACATTCAAAGACTCTTCAAAAAAAGAAGAAAAGCAAAAACTTGCAATTTATATAATGACACCGGCAAGTCATTTTTCCAAGTGATCATCATCATTTGCCTAATTTCTAATTTAAAAAACAAAGATATGATTTGTCTGCATATTAACGCTTGGTTATGACACTTTGACATTTTGATGATTTTTGCATCAAATAACCATACCATGACAAACATGCTTTAGACAATCTCTAATAGAAGAAAAATTACAAATAACAAATCACATAAACTTCATAAAGGAATTGTTGATATATATTAGGATTTTTTATTTAGTAGATTTCCATATCTAGAAGGAGTTTAGTTCTATATGTTCTCAATGTAATCGATTAAATATCAATATCAATAAATTCTATTCATAGAGGTGTTCAGCCGGTCCGACCTCGACGTAGACTGAACCGAAGACCGAACACCCAGCAAAATACAATACCGCAAACCGGACCACGTAACGCTGGATCGAACCGGAAAGGACCAATTTTGGACTGGTCCACAATCCTCGCTACTATCGTCGATTGCCGCCGCGCCACCTCCCCGCACGCACGATCGTCGAGTCGATCAGTCTCGATCTACGACGGCGACGACAAGCGACTACGACGGCCTTGAGGACAGTGACAAGGGGGCGAAGAGATGGTCGGCGGCGAGCTAGCGAGGCAAGGACGGGCCACATTGTGGTCGGTGGCGACGTGATGAGACAACGGACGGTGATACTTGCGGTGAGGCAGCAGTAAGGCGTGATCGCAAGCATGCTATGAGCAAGAGAGAGAGAGAGAGAGAGAGAGAGAGAGAGAGAGAGAGAGTAGGCTTTATACCGGTCTGGGCCAATAGGCCTCAATAGTACACGAATTGGGGTCATTGTGTTTAACTGGTCCTCGGTCAGTCCATGGTTTTTCAGTCCTGAACCGCACCAGACCAAGGACCGATAAGCAACCAACCCTTGAACCGCAACCTGGACCAATTTTTGTGGATTCATACCGATATATGAACACTCATATCTATTCCCTTTCTATGTTAACATGATATCTGAGCGTGTTTCAAATCCCTAACCGCCGTTGCTATTATTCTCGAAACCGTCGAGGGGGGACGTTGTTGTTGTCATAGCTCCTTTAACCATTGCTATATATACCAGATTTTGTCATCTTCGTCGTGGTTCCATTGCATCCGCATCTCTATCATCATGCTATCATCGTCCATGCAGCTCCTCAGTCGCCATCACCCGCCAGTCACTATCGTTGCCGCTCCACAATCTTTATTGTCCATCTGTCACCATTGTCATCCGTCCATACCCTCGCAGAACCGAACGTTGTCTGTGTCGCAGTTCTGAGCCACCAATCTTTCTCAAATCATGATTGCGATTCACTTTTTTTATCCCATCCACCATTGTCATTCGATCACCGTCATGTTTGCCTTCTCTGGAAGTCGTACCATTATCTTCTTTGGAAGTTGCTACCATTGTCTCCTTCGGTAGCAATTGTTGTCGTCTACTCGAGCAATTGCAGTCGAATTCTTCTCTGGCTCGTGGTACTTCTTGTTGTCTTCATGTTGTTGCCTCGTCAGTTTATTGATTGCCACTTGTTCGGTGGAATGCCCCATTAAAGATCATCCCAATTATCCGATTTACAATGTGTTTGATGTTCAACTATCAAACCAACAGAACTATCATGTGTCATCCCATTCATTAAGTTGAAGTCATGGTACCGAGTTATTGTCTCTCCTTGGTGCAGATTAGGATCCATTCATGCCATGTCATCTCTCCTTTTGTTGTATTATATGATATCAATCCTTCAACTTGAGAGGAAGTATTCACATTTGACTATCAAGCTGCAGTTATGGTGCTGAGTTATCTTATCATCTTCCTCCATCATAGATTATAATATGTCGGCGTCGTCTTGCCATCTACTTTAGTTTGGGTGAATCAAATCAATCGATGAGCTTCTTCAGAGAATCTTTAAACACTAACCGGAAGAAGAAGATTGTTAAGACATTGTAGTCTCTTTCAGCGAGTTTTTTATTATTTGCATAGAATTTAATTTGTCAAGCATGTTACTCTTCTACTAACTTGAATGTCCATCCAAACTTACGGTTCGCACAATTAAGTTTGAGGGGTGTCAAGAGATATCTATATATTAGGATTTTCTATTAGTAGGTTTCCAAGTCTGGTGGGAGACAAGGTCTATACGTTCTCAATGTAATCGATCAAATATCAATATCAATAAAATATATTCCCTTTCTACTTTAACAAGAATAAAAGCAAAAGCTTATCAACTTCTATCAATGGCAAGTCATTAATCCATTAGACCATCACCACCTACCTACTTAGCATCAACTAGCGCAAGTTATCACTAATATGTGATGTAAATATCTCATTGGTAGTGTTAGGCTTACATTAGAGTATTAGACATGGGTTTCTAAACTTTATATAAGACGATGACCGCCAAGATATGTTTCCTATCTAAATGTTCAAATTTAACTCTAGAATTTTCCATGTATTTTATATGCAGTGGCGCAGGTCTACCTACTAGTTGCACGCAAGCTCATGAAAGGCTATCTTTTGGCGTTCGATGAGCCACAAGAAAAAACAGCTAGCTCAATAAGAAAAATTCTAGACCAGTTAGCTTAGTCTTTTGTACTTTCAATCGAGTACCTGTTTCAACCAGCACTCCTGATGCTTGTGCTCGTACTTATCTGGAGAATAGCATCCAAATTCTGATGGGCAATAAACCCATATATTGCACTTCAGTTCTCCTGGTTTAGCATTCTTTGCCTGATCTAGACATGCCTGGCAGCAGTCAGCGGCAGTTTCCTTGTGATGAGTGAGGCCCCACCTTACAGCAGCACCATCGTAATCAGTGTGCAGCTCAGCATGGCATTCAGGGGGAAGAGGTCTTCCTGGAATTATTTCTTCTTCTTCTACAAAAGAACATATGGAAATGATGTTACCATTCCAACATTTTAGGAAAAAACTGTGAAGTTAAAAAACCTTATTAAATTAGGAGCACAAGATGTATGCTTCTTCCTGGTGAATCAACATAATTAAAAAAAGGATGTACATGATAGTAAATGTTCCTAATTGCTTAAACTTTTAACTCTTAGATTTGCTTTCTTAATTTGCAATATCAATTCAAGAACCAATAATTAGTAGTGTGATATTTCTCAAAAAAAATAATTAGTAGTGTGATAAGAGTTAGAAGTAGCTAGCACAAGCTGATAAAACCCATAAAAAGACCTTGAACTTCAGTGAAGGTAAACCTAGCAGGTTTCTTTAAGAGAACTCCAAGAACACAAGAAATGTATAAAATCTTTTGCGCTCTTTACCCATTTTCATTTCATCTTCGCTGATGTCTTCTCTGTTAATAATGTTAATTGGTATCCACAAACCAATGTCTTCTGATAGCGTGTGCCAATCAAACTCCAAGGCTTTTGCAAGCATTTCTGCAAAAGACATGTCAACTACTATTGGAAGCAACTGATGTTCACAAGAAGCAGCAATCAGTTCAGATGCAAGAGAATGAAATTTGCATGTGGACAGGAAGATCACCCAATCATACTTGCTTCTCGCCAAGGAATGGTTGAGTTTGATGTTGCATTTGCAATCATTCTCTTGACTTCTTCCAGTTTTTCAATACGCCATGATTCCACTGCTTCTGCTCAAAGGTATCGACAGATAGACTTAGAAAATTTTATATGATTCGAATAATGTGGGAAATATACTGTTCTCAGACATGCCTGCCATCTAGGACTTAACATGAGGAGCAGACAACTCCAGTTGCAACAAAGTTATAAGGTGAAATATAGTCACAAAAATGTAGCAGCATGCCTTATCGCACTCTCTATAATGACATAGCCATTCAAATGAAAATCAAATTACATTTTCAATATATTCAAAGAAGAACAGAATAATCAAGTTTCTCTAGTGGCAAGATACTCCATACAAGCAACAAGCTTCCCACCCTGTCTTAGAATTTCGTATATTTATGGGTAGATGTGATGGTTAGGAATCGAATTACAGGCCATTCTCAGGGTATGGTTTTGTTCTGGTACAAATACACTTCATTAGTTCAATTTGAAAAGTTAACAGAGCCGGGACTTAAACAGTTCATCATCTGTGTCTAAAAGCTGGGTCAAGCAAATATAAACAAAGGTGGCAGCAAAGTCTTAAGATCATGGCACTCCACAGATGACTGAATTCATAGCGGCTTTGCATTGATAAATTTTAATAGTTGTTTTGGTACTTTTTCTTTCTAAGCTTCACAACTTCTCTTCTTTGAGAATTTATTCGCTGCAGTCATCTTCTCCATTGTTCAATCACCCTTTTAAAGACAGAAACTCCACCAGGTCATTTCTTGTTTGATATAGAGCAAATAAAATTCGAACCAGATTATTTATGTTTCTTTTTCATTAAAAAGGTTACATACACAACTGCATAAATTAATTACTCATATCTGTCGAAACAGAATGAATAGGGAATACTATCCATATGACAGTCAGCAGGGGGAGAACTCCAGCTTCAGATATGAAAGCTGCATGAAATGTTTTATTGCATGATATCATTTATACTTGTTTACTTTGAGATTGAGGGCCCTACGAAAATAGCCTCCTGCAAGACATGGCTGCGTACATGTTTATGGAGGATAAATTTTGAAAATGAAAAAACAATGGAGAGACCCAAGAAAAAACTCTGCAGTCGCATGGGTTTTACATGCATGGGTAATGTTTTTCATCGCCTTCCTCACTCCCACAGACTCCCTACAACCAATGACATGAATTTCAGTCTACTCGAAACCTCGATGATGACATGTAACTTAAGATAGTGTAGGTAATTATTAAGCCAACACATCTAGTACTTAGTACGTGAGATCAACGACAACAATTTCTCTCCCACATGACCAATAGTCACATGAGATGGTATTTAGTATTTACAGGAAGAGAAAGAGAAAATTAGTGGATTGCTAGTATCCGGAACCGTGGCATGTATTCTCGATAAGATTGCAATACATTTTCACCTGTTTGTTCAGTGAGATTAGCACTCTCCTTCAAGCCCTTCATCCTCTGTAAAATCTCTTCACTGAGCATCTGCTTCATGGCAAGCGATAACTCCCATCTCTTATCCTCTCCAGCAAGCTCTTCCCTTAATTTCTTAACCTTTTTATTAAAAATTATGCAAGCACAACAAAATTGTCATTCAAGACAGAAACCAAAACAAACAATAGAATAATCCAGAAAGTCTAAGAGGAGAATTGGCATATACTAAGTTAATTAGCTCGAATGGCCTCGAGGCTTTCCTTATTTGAATTGACTCTTCTAATCTCTTCATCTGGTCATCCGAATTCTTAAAATCTGTATAAAAGTCAATAATCAAATAGGAAGGACCCAGAACTAGCAAACATCAAAATAAAAACTCACAATTGAGAGACGAATAGTTTCTTGTAGAGAAGGACAAAACATCCAGAAACCAAACTATACTACCAAGACAACGACATTACATAAAAACTATGTACCCATACTTTAGAAGTAGAATCCACAAAGAAATGAAATGAGATTGCTAACAAAGTATATATAACTTATATAATGTGAATAAAACAAAGTTGGGATATAGCAAACATATGACAAAACTTCAAAATCTTTATAGGAAAATATGCACCAACATTTGTAGCGATTTATATACCAAAAATTATGCACCAATGGAAAAAAAAACGTAATACGCTCAACCTGCCCTGCATCAAAATGATTTCATCGTAGACTAGTATACAACAAAAACACCAGCAAGAAGTAACTTAGTAAGTTATGAACTTGATTTATTGCCCCTCTAGGAAACAAGTTGAGGATATATTAAATAATTAGTAGACTCATTCCACATAGAAGAGCAAAATTGGCAAATGTGCCTGATTATTTTGCATATGAACCAATTTACACAAAAAAGTATTTTGTCCTCATATCATGAAGAAAAAACATATTCATTGATCAAATACAGACAAAAGTCGCAATCGAAGTCACAAAACCGCATATGTAGCAGGTGTATCACATCCCTATCTCAAAATGATGCAATCACAAAAATCACTTGTCATTTCTGTCGCAAAAGATTAAGAAAATCGTCATTGCAGTGATTATTCATCTAGAAATACCATCTCATGCGCATAGGTTACGATTCTAGCAACCTATAATGAGCAAAAAATTTATGGAATTTTTGGTAATGGCAGTCGGGCCCAATGGCTCAAATATAACGCGTATTTCAGGGAAAAAGATTTCACTGTTCCTGCGCTTTTGACCTATTCTTGTTCTGTAAAAAAATTATAAACTAAAAAAATTTTCGTTATATAAATTTTTAGTTTAAATCTGTTTCATATGTTTTAAAAAAAAAGTTCAATCAACCGAATTCGTAGTTCAAAACGAAAGTCCAATCGGCCGCAGGAATAACTTTGATGGGATGCTCCTCATGCCGGATTATAAAAGTAATAATAAATTATATTTAAAAAAGAGCAAAAAAGAAAATGTAATAAATAATTAAAATTACCAGAGAAAGGATTAGTGGAAATTTCATCAGGAAAAGAGAATCGTGGATAGGCAGAGGAGTAGTACAAAGATCGAATCACAAGCATTGCCACGATGAGGTTGACGAAGCAAACAGCAATGGCGGATTTCTTATAGCTACATAACCACCGCCATCTCGGCGTTCGAGCCATGCCCATCCCACCGCCGCCGCTGCCACAAATGTAGCGGCGCCGCTCATGTCATCGCCGCTGCCAAGATCTCCGTTCTCTGGCGATCTGAGTTTTTGCTCCGGCGAGCAATGTGAGAGAGAGAGAGAGAGAGAGAGAGAGAGAGAGAGGTGATGGAGACTATGAGCTCGCGCTACGGAGAGTTGATCCGGAGTTGGTGATTCGCAGGTGTCATATGCTATAAATGCGACATAAATCATTGCATACTTATTAATACCTTAGTAATACCTTAATTTTTAGTTGATTATTTATGTACCGTTGCAGGAGTTTCTATTTATGAAAGACCTATATTCAAATTATAAAGCACTGATCGGAGTTGAATGTGAGAGTTTTTCTCGAGTTTGAAGTCTCTACAGAAGCATACGCTCATATTACGGGTTCAACTACGATAATCTCCAAAAAAATAAAAAAATTGATTATTGTATTTGAATGAATTTTTAGGAGTTTACTATATAGAAACCAACAATATTTATTTGGTAAAAATTGTACAGATGGTGGTGAGGAGTAGAGATGAAATGAATAACTTCAGCATTTTTTTATCGTGAATCCGGTGCCGTAACCTTCCACTTATAAAACAAAAGTATTTTTTTACCTCAAATACAACCACTTAAATTTGTTACCATAAGGGATAACTACAAATCGACTCTAGATTTTTCGTGCTCACACAAATCAAATCCTAAATTCTTCAATTAATGTTTAAACTTACAAAAAAAATTCCTCTCTTATTATTCGTATCGGAGCCATTTTGACCATTTTATAAGTATTTTTTAAAAAAAAAATTATATAAAAATTATATATTTTGATGAGATTTATAATATTTATGTTTAATTTTTTTTAAAAAAAAAAATTAAAATAGGTGTTTTGAGACTTTAAAGTCTTATTAAGTTTTAAAATCAATCAATTAATCCACTGAACTTTAGAACAAAACACCTATTTAGAAATACTTTTAAAAAAAAAAAAAATTAATATGAAAGTTATAAATCTCATTAAAAATGATAACTTTTATTTGAATATTCCTTCAAACAATACTTCTAAATTACTATTTTATGGTGTCAAATTTAACGGATAAAATAATAAATTTATTTGTAAAGTTTTACAGATTAATGGGCTATTATCATAAAGAGAAGGATAACGTTAGATGTTTTCCAATGTATAATTCAACCGGCGATAGGGATAAGTTTCTACATGCGAACGACGAACGATCGCTGGAGGAGGCCGATCTCCTCTCGCGAAGCAGTAAGAAGGTTAGTGGCCGGAAGGGTGTGCTTTTTAGATCTTATACCGTTGGAGAAAAGGGAGTTGGATGATTTCTCGAGGGACAAGGAGCCCCGTCAACAGCCCACGTCAAGCACTTGGATCGAGCGCATGTTTCCAAAAGGGCAGCAACCATGGATTCACGAATCTACTCGATAATGGGGAGGGCGGTATGCCAGACGATGAAGATGACGACCAAGATGACCCAGTACTTTACCCGACGGTGCGGCTGACTACAGAGGTTAAGAGAAGAATCCGGCTGCCCTGGATCAAGGCTTTGGTGTCAAATTATAGGGGAAGACAATGAGCTTTAGTTATCTCAACCGGAAAAAATTCTGCAATGAAATATTTACGCCACGTCAGCATATATTTTCCTCGTATTTAAATAAAAAAATAAATTTTATTAGTATTTTTTAGAAAAACTTCTAAATGAAACTTGTAGATTTTAATAAGATCTACAACTTTTATGTTCAAAAGTTTTCCAAAAAATACTTTCAAATGGATATTTTGGGGCTCCAAAATTTAACGGTTTAAACGAATTTTTAAACAGTTTTTAAATCCGCTTCAAACCCGTCAAAATTTGGAGCCCCAAAACATATTTTTAGAAATATTTTTTGAAAAAATTTTGAACATAAAAGTTGTAGATACCGTGAAAATTTACAACTTCGATATTAAATTTTTTTTAAAAAATAGTTCTAAATATATTTTTTTAGGCTGTTACACGGAGTGACGTGGTATAACCGTTATACCCAAGAGGTTAAAACAATTACGGAGAACTGGTGCGGAGGTTACGTTCACGGATGCTGGCAAATAATTATTACATCGTTCGCTTCACAAATGACAACAAGCTTAACTGTGTGCTCACTGAAAGGTCTTGGCGGATAATTGACCGTTATCTCACCATGCGTAGATGGGTACCGCACTTTGACTCACAGAGTCAAGAGAGATCGAAGCTGGCCGTCTAGATTATAGTTGTTGTATAGGTTGCTAATACGTGTGCTTGGAATATTATATAGTCGTTTCGGTCGAACGAAGTAAGGCCCTGATCAACCAAAGTCCACAAATCCAAGCAAATTAAGTGATCGTTAGGTACATCGGTCTTGCAGGTAGATTTGGATTTCAAAATCACTTGAAAATCACAACTCTTTTGGTGTCATTTCATAAATATTAATTATTTATTTTAGCCATGAAAGAGTGTGATTTTGAATGAAAAAATGCATGCACTAGAGCATGCATTGTTTCTGAAGAAGACACGTCTCTCGGTGAAAAGATATGTCTTTTGGTGATTGTGTCCTTTCTCTAGTCCAAAAGTGTGTATATATAACACACTTTTCATAATCTTATTAATCATCCTTTATATTTTTCAAAAATTTTAAGTGTGGTAGATAGTCTTGATACTTGCAAATCAATAGACTTGGTTGTATCTTAGGGGAGATATTGCCTTAAACAGTTAAACCCATTGCAAGTGTCTATAGGAGGCAATAAACTCTCTAAAAAAAGCTTGGTGCCTCCAAGTTGATTTCTTCTTGTTGTTTTCATCTCTATATTCCTTCTTACTTTGTCATTTGCAAACATCCAAAAATTTAACAATAATTTCTTTCCTTCATGTTGAATACTATTACGAAGAAGCACTAACGGCCATCAGGAATATACTCAATTGTGTGTCGAGGTTGACCTAACTCAGATGCTTATACCAATGGTGAAGGTCCTAGACCAAGTACGTCGAATTAGTTATGAGGCTTGCATAATGTGTGCATTGGTCGCGGGATGTATCGCCATGCAAAATAAGCTTGTAACAAGGTGGTAGTGAGCTCTCAAAGGAGGATCGGCCCGCCCCTTGTTATGTCGTCTCGGCTCGGCCAGCAGCCTGCCGAGCCGAGCCGGCCAAAAAAAAAAAAAAACACTATATGTCCGCGCGGGCTGCCCGCGGCCCGCACGGCCGACCATGCGGGGCGGGCCGGTCCACGGGCTTTTTTGCAACTCTAGGAGTCAGCTTTAAAACAACTTGATGGAAGGGAGCCAAACGAGATAAGAGATAACATCTCGGTGTCGCACTTTTCCTACACTCGTAGACCTATAAGAAGAGGAAGACATGTCTGCTGACGGACGACCTTTATGATGTACGAGGCTCGAATAGGAACAGAAGTAAGGTACAAGGCCGAGGTCCGAACTTCAACCGGCACGTCGTCAACCCGTTTAAAGAACTTTTTAAACAACTGTAGATTGAGGGATAGGATGAGGCTGAAGTACGAGACAAAAGTTCGAGGCTTATAAATGTACGAGAATTGTTGAAATTTTTTTAACAAAAATCAAATTGTTCGAATAATTGTTTTAGGTAACTGTAAATTGAGATACATATCTCAATGTGCATCCAATGGCTTGCAATTAGTGTGGATGAACCATTGAAACACATACACCGTTTGTCATAAGATGCACATATCGCAATGTACATCTAATGGCTTGATAACCATGTGGATTAGCCATAGACACGCATACACCTGTCTTTAACATTACTAATTTTACATCGGCCTATGTACGAATATTAATAATAAATTTTATATAAGTAATAATGTTAAAATATTAGATTTTTTTAATTAATATATAATATAATTTGTATATATTTAAATTATTTTTATAAATTAGTATTGTAATTTATTCGTTATATTAGATCTCTTATATTATTCAAATAAGTTATATGACTATAAATTTCTATTAATTAATATAAATACCACATGGCTTTTTTAGAATAAAAATAAATGCCATATGTCACACCTTATAATCTAATTATATATGTATATGTATATAGATTCAAATTTAATTTTAAATATTACCAAGCATTATATATTATCTTTCTATTAATATATTAGAATTTTTACATAGGTTATGAATAAGCTTATATTAGAATAATAGGCAAGAAAATCTCCCCACATTTTTCTTTGAAATAAACTAGTGCTCCCACTGCACCCTATGGATCCATCAAAATCCAATAAACCATATCATAAAAGAAATTTAAAATGTTTTTAAAAAAAATTTATAATATAAAAGCTGTAGATTTTGATAAAATCTATAATTTTATTGTTAAAATTTTTTAAAAAATATATCTAAATAAATATTTCAGAACTCTAAAAATTTAATATATTCAAAGCGAATTTTTAAATAGTATTTAAATTCGCTACAAATTCATTAAAAATTAGAGCTCTAAAATAACTATTTATAGTATTCATTGAAAAATCATTAAACGTAAAAATTATATATCTAATTAAAATTTATAATTTTTATATTATTTTTTTTAAACAAAAATAGTGCTAATTTTTTTAAAAAAAAATTTAGTTAAATAGTGATAGGTTTGGTGGATTTGTTGCTTTACGTAGCAACATTCTTTTTCTTTGATTGAAACTGCACTGCAGTTGTGACAGCGACTACGTCCTCCATGGCGATATTTTACCAAAAGAGCGCCGCAAGTTCTCACTGTTTAAAAAAAATTAATTAATTCATATAATATAAAAAAATAGAATTTAAAAAAAAATTCTAATATAGAAGTTAATCTACAGTTTTTTATATTAAAATTTTTTAAAATATACTTGTAACTAAATATTTTGATCTTTAAAAATTTAACAAAATTTTAAAGTATTTCAAGAATCTATTTAAATATGTTAAAATTTGATACTCCAAAATATCTATAGAAGATTTTTTAAAAACCAATTTGACATAAAAATTATAGACGCTATCATTATTTACAATATTTATTTTAATTTTTTTTTAAAAAAGGCTCCCAAATAATTTTCTAAATTTTTTAATCATTCAAATTAGTGAATCTGTTGGGACAAACATTTTTCTTACCAAAACAACCACCTGGTCAATTTTATGTATATCATTATAAAAATTGCAGACTTAAGTGAAATGACATATCTACCCTTGCTTTAAAAAGTTGTGTAAATCAGCCCTGTATCTCAATTGTTTCTTACAAATTAACCTTTCTCTTAAAATATGTCAGAATTATTTTATCTATCATATAAATATTTTTTTAAAGACGTTATATAATATATATATATATATATATATATATATATATTGATGTGATTTATAATTTTATTATTTAGAATATTTTTAAAAATTATTTCTATGTGGATATTTTGATGCTTTAAAATTATAACGAATTGGTAGATAATTTGCTAAATTTTTGACACCTCAAAATATCTTTTTAAACGTATTTTTAAAAAATCTTCAAATACTAAAAAAAAAAATTGATTTGATATACAACTTTTATATATATAAATTTTCAATAGAAATACTTCTGAATAGATATTTTAGCGCTAAAAAAAATTTAAATAATAATTTATTTATAAAGTTTAAATAGTATATGGCCAATATGCAAGCCCCCTCTTTATTCTATAAACTAATTTATATTTTTATCTCCAACAGTTATTTTTATTCTTGGCTGGTAAAGTTAAGAAAACAATTACCTAGAAATTTATATACTACTCCCAATCTTCAAATAGAAAGCGACAAATAAGCTTTACTATTCTCTATGCTATTTGTAAATTTGTATTTTTTGATTCTAAGATATATTTATTTTAAACAAATATGTTGTATAATTAATAGGTATAATTGAAAGAATTATAAATATTTTTAATTGTAAATTAAAAAATATTATAAATTTCACTAATTATTAAATTTAAATATAATTTTTTATTTTTATTGGCATACGTATTATGGGTGCTTTGTTTGCTAATCTAATATCTTTAAACGTGAGGTGTTGCTACAGTGCATGCCCCCCACATATATATATATATATATATATATATATATATATATAATTAAAATAATATATATTTTCAATATATATTATATAAATATATATTTTAAATATTAAATATATATATATATATATATATATATATATATTAAAATAATATTTTAATTTTTTTCAAATATTTTATTTTTAAATATATTTTTTAAAATTAAAAAAAAATTTTCACACGCATCGCGGGTGATGTTTCCGCTAGTATATGTAAATGACATAACATTTATCTAACTACATTTTAGAGTGAACAATAGAGGAAGTTAAAGACAATTTAATCTCACTAGACCCACAAAAAACAATTTAATCCCCAAGTTTAAATTTTTTTTTTATTCTGTATTTCTGCTTAATTTAAGAATTTAATATGATAGTTTTAAGACTAAATTCGTGGAAACTTCCGGGCTAAAAAATATTGTCATAAACAATTATTGGGTGTTGGGTATGGCCATAAAAATGTAAATAATTATAATTGATAGTGCTTAAATTTTTTTTTTTTTTTTACTAATTGCATGGAACAAAATCGGACATTTTGTCTTTTTATACCTCTAATAATTAGATTTAATTTTTTTTGTGCTTGCCTAATCAGTTTTAGACAAAATGTATTCATTTCTCATATAAAATAATCAAAATGTGCTCAATTTTTTATAGTAAAGAAAATAAAATTGCTTTTGCCGTAGCTGTAATTTTTTTTAAAATATAATGCAACCTTCTTTCTCTTCCTTCTATCTTTTTCGTCAATTTTTCTCTCTCTATTCTCCTCCCATCTCTTCTACCAATATCTTTCTTTCAGTGCTCCTGCTAAGTTAGTTTATGAACCCGAACATTTGAATGGAGAACACCGCAAAGCACGACGCTTACAAAATCAAAACTTTTTGAAAGAAACCTCCAAAATAGCGAATTTTCGTCTATAAAGCATTTGTTATATTGACAAAAAGAGTAATTAAAATTCATTTTTTGGATAATTAATGAAACATTATATAAATTAGTTCATATATATGAAAACTTTTATAATATGTATAGAAATACTTAGGAACATACAAGACCACATAGGAACACCGAGAACACATAAAGCACCTTCTTGGAGCTCACGGTGCTACCATGTCTTCTATCGACACTTTATATTGTCCGGACCATAATATCGTCCCACGTACTTGACTCAGATCGGACATACACCTAGTACAACTAACAAATCTGGCTTAACTAATTTTCAACATCGAAGATTCAAAAATCAAGTGAATTGTTAAAGTGCATCGCTTCGACCAAAGATCCGTTCAAATATCCGTAATTAGACTTTTTGATGTCAGATTTTACCAAAGAATAAAACCAGTGTAAAAAATTATGCACCCTTAAAACCGGTTAATAAACAAATATGGTAAGTCATGATTAAGGGGTCAAAATCAAATTTCCAAAAATAGTAACGTTATCATTATTTTTTTTTTTCTCTCTCGGATAATAGGCATACCCAAGCGACCATGACCCATCTCCTACAGGTAGGTTGGATCGAGGGCTGAAAACGGGCTCAAACCCGTTTAAGCTCGAGCTCGAGCTCAAATTCAGGCTCGGTTAACTAAACAAGTCGAGTTTGAGCACTGTAATACCCGGCTCGTTAGGCTCGTGAGACTATAATAGCACAGTTGATAATGAACTCTTGAATATAGTCCGGACTGTTATAAGTTAATTGAGCCTAACAAAATGTATAGCTGTTTACAATTCAGTTCTAATTTTCATAAAAATTACAAATATTACCACTGCGCACATTGTTTTCGAACTAGATACTCGAGCTCGACTCGAACTCAAATAATCGAGCCGAGCTCTAGCATGATTTTTTCTAAAGCCAACCGAATTCGAGCTCGGCTGCTGAGGTGGAGCTTGGACAATTCAACCGAGTTGAGCTTGAGCTAGATAGTACTTGGCTCGAGTTCGGCTAGTTTTCTGCTCTAGTTGGGTCTATCTAATGGCAGGGCCCAAAGGTCAATCAGATCACCAGCGGTGCGTTAACACCTGACAACTGGTTCACGTTTGCGTTCCATTAGTCTGACGAGTACCAAGGCGTCCACACATACTTGCCCTTTGAGAAATGTATTATAGCCGCATGTGGATTTGACAAAAGTAAATGCGGAAATGTCCTATAAGTAATTATATCTAGTGCCCACTATTCATTCATTATATATCATTATCCTACATATAACGATAGTATTAATTAAATTTTAGTATGTGGTACTGACTATATAAATCTTAGTGCTGATTAGAAAAATAGCAATTTTTCAAATTTAAAAATTGTTCGAAATCTCGAACATTCTTACAACTGGACCGGACGAATGATTTAAATCACGTATCAAAATTTATGTGATTTTTACCATAGGAATCCGATCATGCCTAGATATGATCACGGCGTGAACAAATTAACCTAAGCAAGAGGACCACTTGCATTATGACTTCCTCTCCGGCGACCCAATCCAATATCTGACCGGCTGCCGGCAGCGCTCCGTGATCTCCCGCATCTGATAGATCCCTTTTCGCCTCCTTAGCCCTGTTATCGCCGCCGTCGAACAACCTCATGAGCAACGCCTGGATAGAGTCTAGCGATAAAATCTTGCCTATCATTCCCCGGAAAGCAGCATAATTAGAATCCAAAAATTTTGCGTAGGCCGGAACGACGAGGCTTGCGATGGCCTCTCTAATCTGCTCCCTCAAATCCTCATCTGGAACGGAATACACACTTCTGTGTTTCTTCAAATTATAGTCGAAATCCTCCATGAACGATTCTAACTTGATCATAATTCTTTCGTCGGAGTTATGGACGAGAAGATTATCAACAAGGGGAGCCCAAGATTCTGATTGGTAGGAGAAGGCGGAAGATTCGGCGGCCGATTTGAATTTATCTTTCAGAGTTTTTTCTCCGACGAGGTTGGCGATGTCAGAACCTTTCATTCTCATGTAAATGTACCGGTAAGCGTTCATGGCAAATACGTGGCCAGCCACCTTGTCCTCGTAGTTAGATCTTTTGGCCTCCACGTCACGACTTAAGGCGTCCAACACATTGTTCACAGCCTCTCCCAACAACACCTTCTCCTCCGTCTCCACCTCTGCCGCCTCCAGCATGCCGTCACGCCGGCACGCCCTCTCCGTCCGAAGCACCTGCTCCATCACGGCGCCGTACTCTTCTCCCGCCAAACACTTTAGGTAGTTCACAGCATACCTCACCACCTTCGCTACTGTGGTCCCTCCACCCGCCGGCGGCGCTCCACCTCCCTCCACCCGTAGACTGAATTCAGCAAACGCCTTCGCTGTATCCTTTACAAGCAGTTTCTTCATCTCCCTTACCCTAAACCTTATATCCTCCACGGCGCCGCCTCCTCCGGTTTCACCGGCAAACATGTTCACTAGCTCCGGGGAGATTCTATCTATCGCGATGAGCATATCGAGAAGCTTAAAAAGCTTATGCGGTTGCGGCGAGCTGTGAGTGAAGCCTTCGCCAAACCGGAAGAACACGGCCGCTATCCTATCGGCTATCTTTGTGGAGCAGTGCGGCCAGAGCTCTCCGGCTGTGAGGGAGGAGAGGACGTTGCAACAAAGACGATCCTCGGCCGCAAGGACGGCGGAGACGGCGAGAATGACGTGGCAGGTCCAAAGGGCGATGGAAGATTCTAGAACGTTCCAGTAGAGGTCGTCAGGGGAGAAGACTCGCAGGTAGTCGACGTCGAGACGCATTAGGGCTTTAGCTGCTCTGCGGTAGCGCGATTTCACGTAAATGTCAATGCATATATCCATGCAATCATTTCTCGCCAACGTCTCTGATATCTTCTTCAATACTTCGATCTCCATTTCTGTTCCCAGATCGTCCACTGCCATTGTCGCCGCAAGAAAGAAATCTTGAACTTGTTAGATTGATCATCCAGAGTGGAAATGGCAAATCAGCATTTCTATTCGTATACCCGAGTTTGCAAAATATGTTAGAATTCTCACCATTGTGATCATCTTCATCTTCTTCTGGTATGGCGAGGTTGGGATGTTTGATAGAGAGGAGGATAACTTCAAACTCGTCCTGCAGCTGAAGCAGCGCAGCGTCGAGGGGGCCTCGAACCTCATTGCCTCCACCTCTTCCTCCCACAGCGTCGCCGCCGCCTCCACCGCCTCTGTCAAAATCCTGGCCTTGCCGGGCCCCACCCGCTCCGTTCGCCCTATGAACTCCACCGCCTCCTGCACCCTCATCACCGCGGGGCCCCATCCCTCCGCAGCAGCACGCACCGCCGCCTGCACCTGTTATATGCACTCCACGTAGCTCAGCAAGTTTTTAAGGCTTCCGCGGTGGCGGTGGCGGCGGAGACGTTGCTGGAGGGATTCGGCGGCAGCGAGGGAACGGAGGACAGAGAGGGCAGGAGGGACGACGCGGTCGATGCGGGTGCGTAGAGAGGAGGCGGCAATGGATTGCGAGTGGAGGGGAGTTATTATATCGGATGAGGCGGATAGGGTCAGGAGAGTGGAAGAGAGACAGAGATCGGCAGTTGAGAGGTTGTTTTGCAAGGATGAGGAGGTGGCTAGGAGAGAGGATACGACTGAGCGGAGGTCGACGATGGCGTCGATGTTGTTCTTTGGAGAAGCTATGGAAGAGTCTGCCATCGTTACCGCCATAAGTAAGAGAGAGAGAGAGAGAGAGAGAGAGAGGTGTTCAAGGAGTGTTGCTGGGAGAAAAAAAAAATATAGAATAAATAAAACTACATGGATGACGAATTGACGATGGAAACAAAGTGAGTTGATGGAGTAAATAAATGGCGGGCCGGCACAAAACAGAGATTATACAAAAAGGAAACAAGTGTTTTTTATGGACTCTTAATTAAGTTTAATATTTTTATCTTTTTTAATTAATTTTAGAGGATAGTTATATTTTAGGGATCGAGATCCGCTACACCCGTTCGGTGCTACAGTTCCTTGCACCCGGCTCCAAAACATCTATTTAGAAGCATTCTTTTGAAAAACTTCAACATAAAAATTATAGATTTTGATGATATCTACAATTTTTATGTTGAAAGTTTTTCTGAAAGTTAATCGTTAACTTTGGAGCCCCAAAACACCCTTTTAGAAATATTTTCAGAAAAACTTTCAACATAAAAATTGTATATATCATCAAAATCTATAATTTTTATGTTGAAATTTCTCAAAACAATGATTCTAAATATTTTGGGGGCGGGTGTAGGAACTGTAGCACCGTACGGGTGCAACATATTTGTGTCCCTATTTTAACGATCGCACATTTCAGTCACTGAAATACGAAAACGTGCCACGTGGTGGCACTCCCCCGAACTACGAAAACGTACCAAGTGGCGGCGTGAAAATACGTTTTGGAGAGCTGAAATGTAAACCGTAAACTGTAAACTATGGGAACTTATATGTAATTTTTCTAATTTAAATAAAATATATTTTTTTTAATGTATAAAATAATAAAAACTTGGGGAAATTGCGTTTCAGCCCCCCCGTTTCCCAAAACGCGCGATTCAGCCCCCCGAAACGCGTTTCCCCGCCGACGTGGCGGCGCGCGCGTGCCGCCACGTGGCGTTTCGGGGGCTGAATCGCGCGACCCCGAACTTAGGGGGGCTGAAACGCAATTTTCCTTAAAAACTTTCTCATTCTGATAAAAATATACGTAAATATAAATACGTATAAATATCTACGAACACTTACGAATACAAGTAAAAAAATTTTTAGTCTAAAAAATAACACACGCTAACACCCACGAATACCTCTGAACACTACAAATATACACAAATATCTACGAACACTAACAATATATAATAATAGTTATGAACACATTTGAATATTGACGAACATCTCGAACACACACGAAGAATGTGAGTATTCGAAAGTATTCACTGGTATTCGTAGATATTCGTAATTGTTTGTGTGTATTCGTGTGCGCTCGTACTTTTTTGAAATTAAAAATTGAGGACATTTTGCAATGGAGAGAGAGAGGGAGGGTGAAGGGAAAGAAGTTTTAGAGAGAAAAAGAAGAGAGAGGGAGGGTGAAGGGGAAGAAGTTTTAGAGTGAGAGTGAGAAGGGGAGGGGGTGTTTCCACAATAAGAAAACTTCAAATTTTCAGATATTAATTGCATATCAGCTCTTTATTTTAAGGAACCGATATATATCAGTTTCTGAAAACGAAATAACGCGCGACGTAGCAGCGCGCGTGCACGCTGCCACGTCGGGCGTTTCTCTTATTTTTAAGGACTGATATGTACAAATTTTAAAAATGGGGACTGATATGCAATTTTCCCTTAAAAAATACATTAAAATTTAAAATTTAAATGAAATTAAAAATATATATTTTTGGACGGTGCAACAAACAAAAACATGTATATACATATATATAATATATATATATATATATATATATATATATATATATATATAATATAATATATATATTATATATATATATATTATATATATCGTAACGTCACTGTTATCTAGAAATTGCTCTAAACAAAAATACGGGGGACGCGTATCCCTGTTTGGCTGCCGTCGTCCCGTGGCCAAATGGGGATCGGTTGATTCTCCGCATAATTCCCTCCCGTATATACCATAGATCCCGGAGCATCCCTTTCCTCAATCCAAATTCAATCTCTCCTTTGGTTTTTGTGCTCTTCTTTAAGTTTCTTTGCTCGATTTCGTGACGCAGACCGTCGGTTCGAGCAATTGACGCAGAAGGATCGCTCCCGTTGGTTACTTGTTTTTGATCCGTTTAATCGATCGAATTTTTAAATTCAGAGGATTTAATGGTATAGGTATAAACAAGTTGGATTTATGATGTTGGGTTCGTTGTTATGTCGAAGTTTATGCAGAGAATCATAAACATATTGCTTTTCTATGTTGTTGGCTTGGTTTTTATGCTGAGATTTTAAGCGGAGAATCATGAAAATTGTTATTTTTTATGATGTTTAAGTAGGTTCGTATGTTGAGTTTTTATGCAGAGAATCGCAAAAATTGTTTTTAATGACTTTTGGTTGAGTTTTAAGCGGATAACCATATAGTCAGTGGCGGAGCTAGAAATATTATCTAGTGGGGTCAATAATTTAAAAAAAATCTGATACCAAATTAAATTTTAATAAACTAGTATATTCACAAATAATACCTATTTATTAGTTATTATTATAATATTATGTAAGTTATATTTCTTAATAATGTTTATGAGTTGTATTTTCATTTCATATATTTTAAAAATATATCAATATTAATTTTTAAGCTAATATTGTAATACACACATATATTTATTAGTATAACATATCAAATAATTAATTCTATATTAATGTATTAGTAGTATAATTTATATTTATATTAGTATCAAATTAAGCAATTAATTATTATTTTTTGTTTTTGCAATAACTATATATTTATTTAACCAATATAGTTATGACTAATTAAATATTATATTATATTATATTTATTCTTTTAGCTATGTATTGTAGTTATACATGTAAGAAAATACAACAATATGAATAATTATTTATGAATAATATATTATATAAATATTTTGGACAAATAAAAAAAAATTGATGAAATATTGATGAACAATCTATTCATATAAATATTAAAGTAGAGAAAATTATAATCAAAATATGTATATCTATATAAGTTTAAAATAATTGTCTTAACTAGTAGTAAAAATTGAATTACAACTATAGTTATAATTTTACTGACATAACTTGAACTTGGCCTAATAATAAATATTTTAGTGAGATTTAAAACACACACACACACACACACATATATATATATATATATATATATATATATATATATATATATATATATATATATATATATACTAAAATAATGTATTAAAATATCTATTTGTATATTAAGATTATTGCTCAGTTAAATTAATTTTATTGTATTATAAAAATTTATTTATAAATGTACATAAACTTGAACGATTCGCATAAATGACCCAAATATCACATAAACTTTAAAGTGTTATATTTTATCAGATAAGTTTAGATATGGAAGATGCACCATGTGATTTTTCTTCGAACACGTATAATATTCAATAACAAGTTTTACGATTCACACAATAATAAATAGTAAAAAATTCAATTCAGTGGGCTAAAAAAAGCACCAGAGCCCAATTATCTTTGAAACTGCAATCCTCTATTTAAATCAACCTCCTCGCCTGTCTCAGCGACTCTCTCCCGTCTCCAGACCATTTTTTGCGGCCTAAATCTCCTCCTTCCCCGATTGCTCTGCCTCCGGCTTCCAATCCCGCCGGGGAGCGAGGTTTGTATCACCGCCTTTGGCGTCTTAGTTTCACAGCATTTGAGTGGGGGCAATTGACCCCACTGGCTACATCGTGGATCCGCCCATGCATATAGTTGCCTTTTTTAATGTTTAGGTTGGTTTGTATGTTGAGTTTTTATGCGAAGGATCCCAAAAATTGCTTTTATGTTGTTTGGGTTGTTTTTTGTTGAGTTTTTATGCGGAGATTCATTAAATTGCCCTTTCATTATGATGTTTGGGTTGGGTAGTATGTTGAGTGTGATTTCTTCGTTCTTACGTGCATTTTTAATTCTTGCAGGATTTACCAGCAGATTCTATTTGAACCGAGAGCTAATAGATTTGGTTGTTGATTAAAGATCAAATTTTAGTGATCTGGGGTCCTACCATTTAGGACCAAAGGATATATGATTCATTTATATGACTTGTGATTTGTAGATAAATTTTATGTTCTTGATCGGTGGGAAAAGGACTTTTTTTTGGAAGATGTATGCTGTGGAAAGATTGAGCAGCTACATCACCCGCAGTGTGTATACCGTCTCTGGTCCATTCCATCCTTTTGGTGGTGCAGTGGATATTATCGTGATTGAGCAGCCCGATGGAAGCTTCAAATCTTCCCCTTGGTACATTCGATTTGGAAAATTCCAAGGTGTTTTAAAAACTAAAGAGAAAATTGTTAATATCTGCGTTAATGGTAGCGATGCTGGATTTGACATGTATTTGAATCACAAAGGAGAGGCTTATTTTATAAGGGACTCCGAGGATGGTAACCGCGAATCATCCATTTCACCGCCAACATCTGGGGATGAGTCCGATCATAGTGTTCGTAAAGATCAGGTAATGAAATCCCAGAGTTGCAACTATGATGATGATAGACATAATGTCGCAAGAAATTCGTCCAAGGGGCCACGAGTGCTTGGTCTTATGTTTGGTAGAAGATCAATGAGGGACGATAAAATGGGTGGCAATGTGGAAAGAGTGAGCTCATTAGAAAGAGCAGAGTTTGCAGCTGACCTTTTGGAGATGAAGTGGTCCACGAATCTTTCGATGAAAGATCAGTGGTTTGTTGATAAGTCAGTTAAAGGAGCATCTAAAAATGAAGAATTTGAAAAGCAAGGATCGTCAACACCTGATGATATCTCTCATGAGGGAGTGGATAAGCTTGAAGCTACCGTATCTAGCACCGAGTATGTTGGAGAGACAAGATTTCATAGTTCCCAACGTGTTAAAATGGATGAATTTTCAAGTACTTCCCAAACCAAGCAAGAAATTGATGAAGTTACTGCTTCATCACAACTTGAGTTAAACCAAGAACAAAGCAACAATCATTTTGAAGAAGCGTCGTCTACGAGTCCAAGTCTAAGAGCTAATGATAAGGTTAAATTAATGTATGATCTACTGAAAAAAAAAGAGGCTGTGGCATCAGATAAGAGTGTTCTCGAGAATGCACCTCACACTATCCATTCTTATTTGGATTCAACTTCCCGAGAGACAGAACAAGCATGTGGAGAAAGATTTGATGTTCCTAGTGATAAGGAACTTCCGTCCTTGACCTACTGTGAAACAATGAAAAGGACAACAGTCATGTTTGATTTTTCATCTCAACCTAGCCATGAAACTGAAAAGAATGAAGTTGGGGAACCTCTTGAACCATATACTGAAGCTGTTATCGAATCGATCGAGTTGACTACTGAAGTAACTCCACCATCGATATCAACGGAGTCTGATATAATTCCACCGTCAAAATCAACTCAATATGTTGGGGTGGACAAATGCAGTGAATTTTCTCATCAAAAAATGGAAATATCAGGAGGCATCTGTTCCTTGCGACCTGAGGATCATAAAGCAGGAAATATAAACGATGAGGTTTCTACAAATGAAGAAGAAATTATTTCTCGCGTTTATCCTCCAGAGATGCATGCCATCGAAGAAACATGTGTCAAGAAATTTGAAGTTTCACAGGATGAATCTCAGGAGAGTGAAGGATCTGACAAACCCTCCCTCTTGTTGTCCAGAAATACAGAGGATGATCAGATACTATTTGGTGAGATCGACGGTGTGACTTGTAAAGATATGGATTTGGAACTTCGACTATTGGACAACTCTGAAGGAGATGCAGATGAGCTTGAATTGAAAGATGAGAAGGAGCCTCATGGATGCCTTTCTCTCATGTCAACTACTGAAACTCGTCCTATTAGTATTCCTAGGAGCAGGGATGATCTAGATGAATCTCAACTGTTCGTAAGATCTTTACCAAATTTTCGTTCCCATATCAACGATCTTGAAGTATCTGAGCAGAACAATGTAAGCCAGTCACTAAACTCAGATGCTAAGCATTATGAGAACGAGATTACCAAGAAGGAAGCTTCGAGCTCTTCGGAATCAGAAGGCACCTTAGATGTTGCTACTAAAATTGTTAATTCTACACGTCGAGGACAGGAGAAAGACATTGCATTTCATCAAGCTGTCGGTAAGTCTCCAAGCTTTTTTACTAGAACATACACTTATGGGTTCACCAAGAAGCCAGTTGGATACCACCATACTACGACGATGGAAGGTTTTGGGTGCATAGTGTGTATTTTCAATTGAACCTATAATGTGGTATTGTATGAATGCAGAATTATCCTTGTGTAAGCACTTGGTATATGAAGGGATGGGAACTGATGCCGCATGTCAAGCATTCAATTCTAAAAAGGTGAATGTTGAAAAATGTTATGCTTCATCAATTTTGAAGAATGATAAGCTAGTTGTATGAATTGGTGTTAAATATTTTTGATGGGATGCATCTGCACCTATTATTTTGGGAATGGTTTCTTTTGGCCAGGAGCATATATTTGAACCACAAGAAGTGATATCTACTGACCAGGATAATACAAAGATCAAAGGCAATAACACAAGAACCATTGTTCCAACTCGTGGAAACTGGAGACTCTGGCCATTCAGTTTCAGAAAAGCAAAAATGATAACAAATGTCAGACCAGCTGCTGTAGGCCTAGAAAAGAAAAATGGAGATTCTCAGTTAAGAGGGAAGAGTTTTATGCTGAACTCTAATAAAAAGGTGCTCACTCCAACATCTGAACAGCTTGCTTCATTGAATCTCAAAGAAGGTCAGAATGTGGTAACATTCACGTTCTCGACTGGGATGCTTGGGAGGCAGCAGGTAACTATTAAATCACACTCATCTGTGGCCCTATCGTTTGCTTGCTCTTTGTAATATATGATACATGATCTGCTTGCTATTATTATGTTAAGCAGGTCGATGCAAGAATATATTTGTGGAAATGGAACACTCGTATAGTCATTTCAGATGTTGATGGAACAATTACTAGGTGAGTTAGATCAATGCATATTTTTTATTTGAAATTTTACATGGGTAACTACGTGTGTATCTTGCATATGCCAAATTCTTGTTTTCTTCGATGATGTCTGTTATAATTCCATTTATCAGGTCGGATGTTCTTGGACAGTTCATGCCTCTAGTTGGTATTGACTGGTCACAAAGTGGTGTTACGAACTTATTTTCAGCTATTAAGGTAACATTATGCTTAGAAGCATGCTTTTTATAGATATTAAAAATTGTGTTGTATACATGTATAAACCAGATGGGAACTGTTGTTAGATTGAAAACTGAATCAACAAAGTAGGAAGCATCCATACTTCTGTATATTCTGCTCATTAGATATTAAATATTGTTTTGTATACATGCAAAACTATATGGAAACTGTCGTTAGATTTAAAAGTGAATCAACAAAGTAGGAAGTATCCATGCTTCTGTATATTCTGCTCATTAGATATTAAATATTGTTTTGTATACATGCAAAACAATATGGAAACTGTCGTTAGATTTAGAAGTGAATCAACAAAGTAGGAAGTATCCATGCTTCTGTATATTCTGCTCAACAATTTGAATAATTCGATGCTCGATGCTTTATTTTTGCACTTTCTTGCGTTCTTGTTAAAATTATCTGTGTCTGTAATTGTACTTCATCTTTCTACAGGATAATGGATACCAATTGCTCTTTCTTAGTGCACGCGCAATTTCTCAGGCTTCTTTAACACGTCAATTTCTATTCAATTTGAAACAGGTGTGACACACACTTAGTATTTATAATATGATTGTTTCTATAGATGCTTGATAAATCCCAGCTGAAATCTGCTTTTGATTTGAAGGATGGAAAGGCACTTCCTGATGGTCCAGTTGTTATATCTCCTGATGGCCTATTTCCTTCACTTTATAGGGAAGGTGTGTACCAAGTTTACACTTCTTTGTAATCTGGCACTTCTATTGATTTCATGTATTAACTTTTAACCATGTTGCTTTTTTTCTGAGACTCCTGACAAACACAAGTAAGCAGAGACTTTTAACCAAGGTTTAGCAAATCTTTTGCAATTCATGTTGTGACTTCTTGGTTTGGCTGCAAATATGCTGAATCAGTTGTCCTTTCCCTGTTGTTAGACATTGTCTGTTCCTCGTTAGGTGCAAATACTATTGTCATACACATTTTCAAATACACAAATAGGGAAGAAACTATTATCTTCAAGCTTGTTAAAAATCAACCACGAAGGCCTTTCATGTGATTAAATAGTTATAAAGGATATAAGGACCATCTGTCGGAACCCTTTGTGTAATTTTTCAGTTGCAGTATGTTAATCACCGCTGAGCTTGAGAACATTAACTCGAACGACCTCATGCGTTCTCATTTAGTAAAACTAGGAATATGTTTTTGTCATAGAAAAGAAGATACAACACAAAGGAAGATCTTCGAAGATATGCTATTGTGGTTAGCAAGGATTTAACAGTTTACTGATGTAGGTGGAATATTTTACTGTGGTAGTTTGATGTTCCTCCTCTTAGGAGCCTTCTTCCTTTCAGATGTTGATTGTTTGGTTTCAGTAATAGTTTTATGCTTTTTATTTCCATGCAAGGCTCCAGCTTACGGTCATCTAACTGTATGGGTTTTTTTTTCTCTTCTTGGCTTCATGTTGAGGATCATTGTCGGAGTTGGAATTGCGAGTCAAACTTTTTAAGAACCTGGAGTAACAGGACCCTTTAGATTGCAAGTAGCTCCCATTTCCCACTTTGGACCCTTCTCATATCCTACTTTGAAACTTTTAACTGTGCCTCTTAAGAAATATCTGTAGTTGTGTGGATTTATTCTCAGCACATCTTTCAAGTATGGGTCCCTCTGTTACTTTAATTTGGAGATCTGCATGCTGTGTTGCGCTGTCGTTGACTTTATTTCTGAACAATCATGTTTAAGCTTGTTTGTTTGTTTTTCTTTATAATTTTTATGGTTGCGTTACTGTTGCTACAATCGCCTTAGAATTGCTATATTTTTTGTAATTCACTTTTGAGTTGTAAAATTTTCGTGTATGTTGTTGCATCTTGCAGCAGTGTTTTATTTAAATTGAATGGTTTGGACTTAGAACTACTTATGTACCTTGAATAAGTCCAAATTATGAGGCTCAACATACAGTGACGAATGCAAGTGCATCAATACTTAAATTCATTAAAGCACACTTTGATGATGTTTGTATGATCTTGTTCACTGGCTTTTTCGGAAAGTTAACCGTGATTGTTTTCCGTCTTAGTTATTAGAAGAGTCCCACACGAGTTCAAGATTTCGTGCTTGGAGGTAAGATGACAATCTCTTGAAGAATCTTTAAATTTGTGTTTCTCAAAAATGTTTCTCACTTGTGCTTATTCTTGTCCGTTGTGCTGTATTATATTAAAGGGATTCGCTCTTTTGTTTGACATATGAACTTGTCTTTTACAATCAATATATGTAATGTTGTTACGCATCCTATACCATTTGATTTCTCGATGTAACTGATTTGTTTCCCTAGGTCATGCTATTAACCCACATTTCTAAATGATAGATTTCTGCAGAGATTGTAGTTGAGGACTTCTAAAGTTGGCTTCTAAGAAATTTTGAACTGCAATTCCATAGTATGAGTAACTATCATTGCACTTTTACCCATGGTTATACGTTTTGGGCAGCATGCGCCGTGCTGAAGGAAACATGCTGGATCCGTGGGGATCTGGCGCTGAGATGGTGCCAAGCTGGCTGGCACTGTGTCTCAAGCTTTTTTTTCTTAATCTATGGCACCGTTTATCTTCCTTGAGATGCTAAAATAATAGGGTGGTATGGATGTTAGTTTTTTAATTTTTATTACTATCATGAAACGATTACTGATGAGATAATAAAAGAAGGAAACATGGAATGCTAACTCGGTGTAACGTGAGGGTAAGAAATGGTACCTACTGAATAAAACTGAGATTTAAGCATAATAACTCGTCATTCTAGCATGTCATGATGATGCATATTGTGGTTAAACTAAATAAATTAAATTTTGCGTTGGATTTTCATATGATGATGCTATTGTATCCTAGTTTTATTGGAATAGGATAAGAACGGTAAAAAAGGATCATCAGTGAATTAGATGCTATTATATCCTAGTCTTTACAGCGATAGATACTGCTGCATAGTTAGAATGTTGAGCTATAATACTAGAAATATGTATAGAAGCTGTGTGTGGCTGCAATGGGAAAGCGACATGAATGGGCGGACACACGATTAAGGAGCAAATTACTATTGACGTGATAGTCAGAAAATTGTTTTGGTGCCAATAGATAGCAAAATGTGAAAAAATCGCTTGCGGTAGCTTGGAATATGAAGAGAAGACTAGTTCACGGCCAATTAGGAGGTGTTTTGATGTTGGATATGACCCCTATCAATATTGCTAGGGGAAGACCCAAGAAAAGTTGGGTAGAGCTTGACGTGAGCGAATACATGGATCTAAATATAGCTGACGTACAATGATCCATGTAGTCAACCATCTCGTCAGGAAAGGCTTTGTTGTTGTATATATTGTAGCCTAGGCCAAATGCTTCAGTGCTTGGAATATAGTTTGGCTTCTGAATCGTTTTAATGTCTTCCACATTTCCAGGATATCAAGGCACTATTTCCTTCTGATTGCAATCCATTTTATGCTGGTTTTGGCAACAGAGATACCGATGAAATTAGCTACCTAAAAGTAGGAATCCCTAAAGGCAAGATCTTTATTATCAACCCCAAGGTACTGCAAGCTGTTACATGTATTTTTTTTTTACTAGCACAAAATGACCAATTTATAAATAATAACCTTTTTACATTTAGTTTATTTTGTTCTTTTACATAGGGTGAGGTTGCTGTGAATCGTAGAGTTGATTCAAAATCATATACATCTTTACATGCGCTTGTCAATGACATGTTTCCGCCCGTGACCTCTGCTGAACAGGTAAAGAATCTGAGCTTAACCTAATAACCTTCCTCGTAAAAATGATTTTATTGCACATAGACCTCTTTCTTAGGAAAAAGTTCTTCTTCTCTAATATGTTATTATGTAGGAGGATTTCAATTCTTGGAACTACTGGAAATTGCCTGTTTCGGATATCGATGTGTGAAAAATTACTTCAACTTTGTTTCACATATAAGCTATATGTGAAACAAGACCTCTTTCTTAGGAAAAAGTTCTTCTTCTCTAATATGTTATTATGTAGGAGGATTTCAATTCTTGGAACTACTGGAAATTGCCTGTTTCGGATATCGATGTGTGAAAAATTACTTCAACTTTGTTTCACATATAAGCTATACTACCTGTATCTGAAGATGCATGAAGAACATCCACCATTACTTGGATCCCGCAGGTTAGGAACTATTTTTCTTTGGCAAATATATTCCAACATAATTCTTTGACCTGTATGTTATACATGCATGCACAAACTTTAGAAAAGTTCTAGAGCTCCTAACAGTTGTCCCAAATTTCGTCCACAAATCAAGCATGGAGACCTGATCCTGCAGGTTGGGAACTATTTTTCTTTAGCGAGTATGTTCCGACCAAGGACATGGCCGTACATGGCGGCACGAGGACGCTGCTTCACGACAATCTTATGTTATTTTGTTTATATAAGTTATAAAAATAATCTTTATAATTTGAATTTTTAGAAATTATTAAAAATAACAACAATCATAAGTCATTATGTTAATAGAAAATTATTAGAACCTCACCGTAAGTATAATTTCATATCCCAAGTCTTTTTTATATACAATAGGTTAGTATATTTTTCATATTCCAAATCTTTTTACATCAAGTTACATTTATTCTTAGGTTTTTTTTTTTTTTTTAAAACATGATTCTTTTGATTTGAGGTGAACTCTTTAAACTTTATTTGAACACATATAATAAAGTTATATATTCATCTATTTTGATTGTTATATTATACGCAAAATTAGTTATATCAACAGTTTGTATTTTCGAACACTTGAATGTCAAGTACATAAGAAGTATCCAATTTGGCAATACGTGTGTCCGACACATGTCCACAAAGTAGCACGTTCGACGCGGACATGACACTTTCGGAGAAGTGTGCTTTAGATTCCAACATAATTCTTTGACCTTTGCTGATCAAACTTACCAAAAATTCTAAAATTCCTTCTAATTTTTGGAGAATCATGTATTAACTAACTGAACAATGTGCTGATCAAACCTGAACCATGTGATATTCAGAGAGCACTAGATTTTTTTTTTGGGAGACCATTTGGAAGCTCTAATATTGCGCTCTAAGACTATTACTCTGGCTGCTGCTAGATGGTTTCTTTCAAAAAGAAAAATTTCCTTTTTTTGTTTATTAGTTGCAATATGAGACATGCTTATGGTGGAAATGTAGCTTACATGCTATCCCTTGCATTAATTATAGGATTTCACCTTATACTTTAGTACTGCTTTATAACTTTTTTGTATGTAAAACACGCCTGCCATAAGTTTACAAAATGGCAGACGAAATATTACTGGTTTGTTCCGACACCATTGTTGAAATTATCTTGCTTATCTTTTTTTAAATTATCTAGCTGGTTAGAACGCAGTTGAAATCATAAACCAATAGGAGTAAATTTCTGTGCAGATAACTCGGAAAAGGAAAGGAAAATGGTCCTTACAGTGGCGTTTCTATCGATTATCAAGCATGTATAAAAGGTTCAGATGAACAACATTACCCCTCAAGAAATCAAAGATGATAGTCATTTTGGGAGAGTATTCCGTAAATTTTGTAAATTCATTCATTGTTTATCACGCTGTAGTTAACATGTAGATTTTTTTTTTTTTTTTTCCTCGGCAATCTTTGGTTGCTCAGGCAGGCCTAAGGTCTGAATGTGCTTAGATATTAAATATACATGCTCAGTAAATGGTAAATAGGAGATACTATATTTTTCCCCCACGTTTTTTACAGGAACATAAGGATTAGTAAGTTTATTGGACAGGTGTGTTTATTGGACACCTGTCCAACACACTGAGTTCTAAATACAAGATTGTTTAACAAACAACATGAGCACATTATTATATGTAACATTTATATTTACCTCCACAGGGATTACTCTTATCAATTTTTTTTTTTTAACCATTTACACACTTACTCAATGATTATTATTATTATTATTATTATTATTATTTTTATAATTTGATGTGTTGCTCTCATTGCGGGTCTACAATATTGCCAAATGTTTCAGATACATAGGGTAGAAACTGAATCTTCACTAAACTTAATTTTCAAAATTGCTACGAAATAACTAAAAAGAATAAATTGAAAGTAGACAAGTAAGTCAAATCTTTGCTTGTACCTATCTTTCTTTAGCAAATATAGTAAATCTAATGACTTGAATACATATAATATGCTTTTTCTTTTTTTTTTTGAGATTATCGTGTTGGAACCATATATAATAATAGGCTTTACTTTACTAAAACGTGAGCTAAAGGCTATATACACCTATATCTTGCTTTTTCTCTCTTTTTTTTAAAAAGATTATTTGGAAAAATCTCTATGTTAACGGTCCATTTTTGTGCAACTTTTGTAATAAATAAACCAACGAATGGCACTATTATATGTTCCACCAACTGAGGGTCCCAACCTTTCGATTTTGACAGGTTCGAAGGTTCGTGTTATCTTTCAAGAGATACAAAGAGATAAATATTCTCCACTCTTGTTAGTGACGCTTGCCTGTACACGTATATCTTGTGAGTACAAGTATACATAACCATTGTTAAAAATCAATGGTTAAATATAAGTATTGCTCGTATAGAATTGTATCAGTTGAATGTAGACGTTTGGCAGATAAATGCCAAATTCTTACGTCTTACTCTTTCTCTTCTCCGGGTTCTATACATAATTAATCATCGAATGTCATCTTTTGATACTACCCTTCATCAACATATACATGATTTTGATATCGCATTGTTCATATTTCAATGTGTATTATTCTCCAGAGCTAACCTCCCTTAAGAGTATTGATTCAGAAACAAATATACACCGATATCTTGTGAAACAACGCCAGTGCCTACGCAATCGTAATATTGGGACTTCATGAAGGACTTATTAGTTGCTACATATACGCATAGAAAGATATATAAAACATATGATATACACATAGAAAGATATATGAAACATATGATATACACATAGAAAGATATATAAAACATATGATATACACATAGAAAGATATATGAATATATGATATACACCGAGATCTTCCTCAGCTTCTTTTCAGGTAGAACATGTTTCAGTATGACTTAATTGCATGTATATCACAGTAGATGGACCTTCTCTGCTCAATTTATTTTCTAAACTCTCATCAAATCTAGTTCATATAGCTGCATTGCTTGCTCTCCTTTGCTTCTCGTTCGCTAGTTCTTCAGCTTCATTAGTTTGTTCTCTGAGAATGTAGTACTCATCTATCGGTATGGTTACTGCAGTAGAGGATTCCTCGAGATCGATGCTTGTTGTAGAGTCGTGATCCCATTAGGTCGTCCATATGGGATTACCCTACAGATAACCATATGTTAATTCTATTTAGGAGTATTTGTTGACAAACTTTAAATATAAAAATTGTAGATTTTGATGAAATTTACAAATTTTTATGTTCAAAGTTTGTCCAAAAAATACTTCTAGATATTTCACGGCTCCAAAGTTCTAATGGTTTAAAAATAGTTTTAAAATCCACTAAATTTTGGGCTCTAAAATATTTATTTAGAAGTATTTTATGAGAAACTTTTAAACATAAAAGTTGTAAAATTTATCAATATATATATGATTTTTATATTGATTTTTTTAAAAAAAAAAAAAAAAAACATCCCTACATATATTTTGTGCACCTGATCAATTCTGGCTTCTTGTATGCTCGCTTTCCTCTAATGCTTTGATAGCAGCAAGAGCTAATTGCGGGCGGCCTCGCTGATTTGATATCTTTTTAAAGCAGTTGTGAAAAACTTGTGGTTTGTAAAATGGATGCTTTTGTCTTTTCACATTCCAAGGGCACTCTTTCTACAAAATCAATTAAGTGGGTACTCTTTTGCCAATATTGATCTTTGCCGATAATTTTTGTCCAAAATGACGAAACAAATATAAAAATCTAAATGGTATACACACGTCTCATAAACCGATTCCTGTGATGTCATGCATGTCTCTCTGCAATGCATAATGGGAGGGAGAGTCCTAGCAATCTCGTAATCCGTACAACCGGAGTAAAGACCTGCCCGGCGAACCAGAGTTCATATGTAACTTTGAACATAATAAACGGAGCAGGAATGTGACGTAGGTGCGCACCCACGTTCGAGACGCATATCAACTTATATTTTTTCGAAAATTTTTTGACATAAAAGTTATAAATTGTGATTTTATTTACGACTTTTATTTTAAAAATTTTACCAAAAGATATTTTCTAAAGTGATGTTTTAGAACTCTAAAATTAATGGATATAACATATTCAGAATGGATTTTAAAAATTATTTTAAAACTCCTTAATTTTGTAATTAGTTATGCTCCTAACAATGAGATGCATCCCAATTCTAACAATGCTTTGAAAAACTACTAGTTATGCTCAAACTAAATATACCAAAGAGGAGCCATATAAATAGAGCCCCCATAGGAGCTAAGTTCGCGCACCGGGGGGGGGGGGGTGTTCGGTCGTCTAATTCCATTGCCTCCAAGAGATCCAATGAGCGAACACGTTAGTAAACTTGATTGGAGGTCATAGGCAAGAAGATTCCTGCTTTTTTTTATGTAGGTGCATGTGAGGTCCGATGCAAGAAGATATTAGCTCTTTCTTATCATCGTATAGTCCGCTGCCACTGCAGAGTTACAACCAATGTTCACCGGGTCGTGCCGTTTCGAGTTTCAGTAAATTTAGATATCGAGACGTGCCGACCAGTCCCGAAGATATGTTTTGTATCAAGATAGAGGGTTTCAAGCCTTTGTGGAGAGTTGGTTACATAGTTGGTCAACTTATTAATTGCATTAGAGTTAAGTTTGGTTTATATTAACATAAGTGCTATATTAAAATATTATTATTTACGTGAATATTGTATGAGATTATTTAGAAAGTTTATACTTAGAATGAGTTCTATCTTAGAGAAGAATTTATATTTTAGCAATTATAATAGTAGAGCCTAGATAAATAATATATATAAATATGTGATTATTTGTTTTTTTCTTATTAAAGAATAAAATAGTTTATTTTAGATAATTTAACCTTAAGAGTAGGATAGCTGTAGAGCCACTACCATAAAAATCCAATGTTACTATAAGTACAGCTCCAGTGTTACTATCAGTACTGATAGCCCACGTGGGAATCGACCTACTATTTAACAACGCAGCAACATCAATGCTAAATTCAAAATATTTATCTAGAATATTTATTTAGGTAGCGTTTGGTAATTTGACGATTTTACTAAAACTAGTTTTTATGCTAATTTTAACCAAACTTTTAAATTATAAAATTTTAAAACCAGTCCTACTAGTTATCCTGTTTTGATAAAAATTTGTAAACTACTTTTATTAAATACTATTTCTTTGTTTGGATAAGAAGTTTTAAAACATGTTTTTACTTAGATTTTTTTTTTTTTTTTTTTGTAGAAACAAGTATTATTGAATACATACAAACTTTTTTCAATTGAACGCATGTCATCATCAGCAAATTAACTTCTGTATCTCGTGGCCTTGGTGACCTTTTCATTGACACCGTTAAAGTATAGTTGGTGGTTGTAAAAATTGTTTTTAAAAAAAAAAAGATTTTGGGTCAGAGCGAGACGAGCTTGGTAGAGAGCTTACAACACATTGCTATAGTTACATATATAGTCAACGGTTACTCTTCCAGCCTAAGAAATACGGACACGTTGAAATTTCGTCTTGCATAATATTTATGTTGTGTCCGACACAATCACGCCGCGGACACGGTCGAACACGTGTCGGACACGTCAGAGAAAAGCCCAATAAATAAAATAAAAAATAAATTTTGGACACGCGTGTCAAACATGCTAAACATGAGTGTCTGGCACACAAATCCGTATTTATGTTATTTTTTTAATGAATTTTTTTTAAAATTTTTTTTATTTTAGAGAAATATAATACTATATGGAATAGCAGTACATACCAGTAAATAATATAATACAGTCAGAAATTTAGATATTACAATTTTCTTTATTTTTAATGATTTAATTAGATTTTTCTTGTTAAATTTGTTTGAATGACATGAAATATTATATTATGAATGTATTTTGTTATTTAATATTATTGTATTTTCAAATATTTAAATACTTAATCTAAATTATTTTTAATTATTTATGTTTTTTATTATCGTATCCGACTTATACTGGTATGCTACTTTTTTGAAAATTATCGTATTCCGTGTCTGTGTCTCCGTACCCTGTCCTTGTTGGTCCTAACTTCAGGCATTTATAAGTTTGTCTGATGATGACGAAAAGATATTGGAAACATGAATGATTATTGTGAGTTTTAACAATTCCATTTTCCTAAAAAAACGTAGGTTTAGTAGTTTTTACTAAAACTAAAATTTCAAGTTTTAGAAGATTTTGAATTTTAATAAATTGATATATATATATATCCAAATATAATTTTACTAACCTAAATCTATTATAAAATTAATTTTGCTAAAATTTAGTTACCAAACACCCCTCATAAAATTTTGAACACAAACAGTTACTAATATACAAAAACTATTTACAAAAATTATATGGACATTTTTTTAAAATCTTGATCACAGAGTTCGATTCCTAGATACTGAACGATAAACGATAGATCATCCAATCAAATATTATTGGAACGTATTTAGGATGCGGCAACAAACTTAAATAACAACTTAATTGAGCCAGTGCCAAGCATGAACAGTCCTCTGACCAAATTATTCATAATCATGGTTCCATTTTATCAACAAATTTGTTATGATAATTAAAAAAAGATAGCTTCAGTTACAAAAATAAGTTCTACTTTTACGTTCTAGCAATCAATAGTAATTCAAAAGTTCCCGAAATTTACCATACAATACATTATTTGTCTCCTCCATTGCAGTTCTTCTCCATGAACATCGACGGATTCGCCGGTTAATACGAGTCAAATTGCGGCCGGCCGGCGTAGTATGACGACGACGCCGACGACGAATCGTGGCTATGCATGAGCGGCATTTCTGCGACCTTCCAGACCTTCACCGACTTGTCGAGGCTGCCGGAGTAAACCACCCACATGGGCGGCGCCGACGTCCCCTGGCTGCTGCTTCCCCCGCTGCTGTCCGCCTCCACCGCGAGACACTTCACGGGTCCTGTATGTCCGGTGAGCACCGACATGCAAAAGTGCTCTGCCCCGTCGCGGCGCCACACGCATATAGTTTTGTCGGCGGAGCCGCTGAACAGCAGCGCGCCGGCAGCTGCGAGGCAGAGCACCGCCATCTTGTGCCCGCGCAGCGTCCCTCCGTGCGCCATGTTCCTCTCTTTCTCCCAGTAATTCACCACTCCATCTGACGATCCACAGTACACCAGAACTCCGCCGGCGGCGTTCGCAGGGGTGGCAGCCAGTGCGGTGACCGCGCATTCATGGCGCAGCAATGTCTGCGCCGCGTCGTGCCGGAAGCCACCGCGGGGCCCCTCCGCGGCCTCCCTTTTCCAAACCTTAACTGTGCCGTCGGCGGAGCCGGTAAAAACGTAGCCATTAGCGGCAGAGATAACTGCGTTAATTGCATCATCATGGGCCGCGATAGACTCGAGGCATTTACAATCCGCTATTCGCCATACTTTCAACGTGCGATCCCACGAACCAGAGTACAACAACCCTTCGTCTTCATCTAGCGCAAGGCAAGAGACGGCGTCCGAGTGGCGTATCCAGACGCCACCTCGTCGGCCGCCAGCGCGTCCTTTTCGGCGAGGGTCCATGAAATTCGAAGGATTGAGAGAACACCGTAAAAGATCTTTGAGACGTGGAAAAGTGCCTGCTCGCTTGTAAATTTTAGGATCTTTAGGCCAAGCCCTCCAACTCCTAATCTTACCGTCTTGGTGGCCGGAAAAGATACGGCGATCGGCGGAAGATACAATGATGGCCTTAACAAGGCCGCTCGCGGATTTGAAGCCCGAGTATTCGTGCTGATCTTTCCAAACCCTGATGTTCTTGCTGTCGCTGCCAGTATAGAGCAGACCGCCGGCTGCGGCGAGGGAGTATATGTGGCCTTCTTCGCGGACGAGTGAACCGATGAGGCCAGTGCCGGGAGGGAACAGGTCAGCGCCGGAGTTTCCTGCGCCAGCGAAGGGGTGGGCAGCGGGGGAGAGACACCATGGGGAGCTGGCGTAAGGTGAGGAGGGCTGGTTCCACGGTGACATGTCGCCGGCGGTAATTGACGCGGACGAGTGAGGATGTTGGTAACTGCTGCAGTCGGAGAAGTAGCCGATGGGGCTCGTGCCGAAGGATGCGCTGCTGTCACGTTGCTGTTCCTCGCCCGTCGATGACATCAAGGCGAAGCCACTTTCTCCAGTGGAGCCGGAGTTTGACTTCGTCGGCGGTCGCGGCGGCGCTCCGCCGCTGGATTCTCCCGTAGATCCCTCTAACATTTTGCAACAGCGTATTGAATTAAAGTCGACAAAAAGATGGATGCACGGAGAGAGAAAGAAAAGCTGTATAGATGGAAATGTCAGAGAGATAAAAGGTGGTGGAGGGGACGGGAAAGGAAACGAGTTTGCGGAGGAGAGGAGAAACAGGAGAGATGAAAGCGCGGGGCCGTACGTGGTCCAAATTAGCTTTGATTCGGCGTGCGTGCATGGGCCATCGTACGAGCTTGTATCCATGCAGCGTACAAGAAAGATGCGACCCACAACTACTAATACGCAAATAATCTTAATCTACATAGCACATAATCACGGGATCTATAGCTTATTGCTGTCGGTGATGAGGAGCTCTATAAGATAATAAAAATCCTTCAGAGGATGAGCAGGTGGAGCGGACATATGATGAGAGGCGATCTTGTAGTCCTAAATCATTAGAAATGCATCTATTAATCTAGCTTTTTATGCTCCGGCTTGTCGAGTTGCCTAGCTGATTTTATTCAACTACGTCAAATCTTGTGCTTACCATTGTTCTATTATTCTCAAACACAACCAAAAGAAGTCCCGATGTATCATATTTCTTTGCTTGCCATATTCGAGCGAGATTAGTATCATTCTTATAGGATGAGATAGTCGTTTGAAAACTAAGAAATTGAGAATCCTAAGTGACAAACGACTATAGAAAATTGAAAATAAATCGACAAATAAACTCAAATAATTTGAAGAATGCTGTGCTGGGCGTCATCGAAAATAATAATACAAAATCAAAGAATAACAGAAGTTATAAGCTGGACGTTAGGCTTTGAAGGAGACGGCAAATTAACAGGCTGAATTCATCGTTCAATGCTGAAGAAATGTGAGCATAAGAGTTCTACGAAAGTAACGGACAACATAAAATGTGTAAATTAAATATTTGATAGAACTCAAAGAAAGGAATAAATGGTTATTTTTACTTTTGATATTATCATAAAAAAATTATGTCTTTAACCGGACTATTTTTATACGACCGTCGTAACAGATAAATTCACAGATAGTACCATCCCATATGCTACTAACCGAAGAATTCCAACCTTTTAATATGGACAGATTCGAATACCTATATTATTTTCCACAGAGTACTTAGGGTATAAATTTTTCACACTCTTTCAGATATTACTTGCGGGATTCGAACCTGAACTACACTTCAACCATACACCCTATACATCATGGAAAATAAAAGAATAATTTAAGTGGCAAATAGCAAAGAAAAGATAGGCGCCACATGACACAAATTTGTAAGTTCTTTTGTACTTATATTATTAGTTTTGCACTCGTACACTATAAGAATATTATAAATCAGATATATAAAAAATTTAATTTTTTAATATTTTTAATTTTATATAAATTAGTAATTATTTTTTATTTAAAATGGCATAATTTACTTACCACAAATTTTTAAAGAAAGAAAAATGCTATATTGTACATATAAAAAAAAATATTTGAGACGGAGTATAAAATATGGTGATATCCAATATAATTTAATTTTATGAAAAATTATTTTTATTAAATAATAATATATATATATATATATATATATATATATATATATATATATATATATATATATATATATATATATATATATATATGTTAATTGAAATTTTGATTAAGTTATTATATTTGTTTAAAGTTTTTAAATTAGTATAGGATTTTTTAAATTTTTGTTATTTAATATCATTACCACATGAATTTATGAGAAAATAAACAAATACCACACAGTCAACTTCAAATTGTTTAAAATAGTACATGTTGCAACGATTTTAAATGCTAATTTTATATATTTATATATAGATAATGGAGATATCCCAATTCTCAAAAAGGTGTAGTATTAGCTCGTGCATGCAACAGTGAGTGCCTCTAATTAAAAAAAAAGAAAAAAATAATTGCATATAAGCCCCTAAAACAACAGTCGTATATTTCAGCCTCCGAAGACGTAGAAATGTATGATATGGCGGCGCGTGAGTGCCGTCACATTAACGCAAAATTATATTTTGAAAGACTGAAATACAAATTATAAATTTTGGAGAGCTCATATGCAAATATTTCTAAAAAAAAAAAAGCAATGTAGCCAACATAATCGCAACTGACTCAGATGAAAAGACTGGTCAGAAAACAATTTAGTATGATGACAGGTAATAATATTTTCAATAAATCAACATAAGAAATCAGCATATCAGAAGTGAAGTGGTGCAATTAAAAAAGATTATTTGAAATTTGAAATAATAGATCGACATAATATTGTCGTGGGATTTTGACAAAAAAATATTTTTGAGACCATGTTCTGGTGAATAAAAAATTCACCGCTAATTATCGCATTTACGCGACACCTTCGTTTAAGATAAATTTTTTTGTTATTTTGTTTCTTCACTAGATAATAAGTAAATAACATCGGGATAAATTAATTTGCATTGCCATAATACCGTTGTTTTTGTTCATAGAAGAAAATTCATACAAAACCAATCATCAAAAGTAAAATTGAGTTAGGCTAAACAGAAGTATATATGAAAATGAAATCACAAAAGTACAATTTTAATTTGATCTAAAATCCTAATTCCTCTCTCCAGGCTAGTAGTTAAAGCATATTCTAAATCACTTCAATTAAATCAGCTGATCACCTCGGTTAAGGAAATAATAATAAACACAATAATAATAACATCAATGAAAATATATTTAAATAAGCTTCATATATTCCTGCATAATTAGAAAATTAGAACCCATTACTGAAAGAAAATGTCAAGCACAGCATAAAGAGAGATAAAAATAATGGAGGAATATGATCAGATCATCTCGATCGGAAGCTAGCTACGGTGAAGACGGTGGACTCGAGCTTTGTTGATCTCTCACCTTCAGTATTTCGTCTCTCTAAAATTTTGAGATTTTCATTTTGCTGCTTATTGCTTCCTCTCCTATTTCGTTCTCCTCTCCCTCTTTCTTGCTATTAAGGGCTTTTATAGGCATACCTCTTCTTTTACCTGAGCTCCTGCAGATTCAAAATTCCATATATATATTTCGAAATTTTGACCTATATTTTTGGAGATTTATCTGCCATGTTGTTTAGAACTTAGAGACCTCTTCAAACTAGCAATTTCGATTAGGTCGGTCAAGTCTTATCAGATTTTTAAAGAAAACTAATTCCACACTTGCGCTACAATTTTACCGGAGCCTTTATGTTTATTTGGGCCTTACATTTACTTAGGCTAATTGTTGGAGCTAGCCTTAATATGCATGTTTTGGTGACAAATAAATTTCATAGGCCTAATCATGTTGTAATTTTTTTTATCCCAACACATAATAATTTTTTGTTTTTTGTACACCATATATTAAAATAAAAGGCGGTGCATGGCTTTTCTGTCTTATTCTACACTAGGTGGATTCTACAACAATCCGCTGAATTTACACAGGCTTGAGATCGTAATATGATTTTTTTTTTTTTTCTTTTTCCCCCATTCACAAGTATATGACTATTTATTGCAATGGATTTTTGCAAATTTGGAAGCGCAAATTTACCCGAATTTGCACAGAACTGCCCCCCACCCCGCGCGCGCAACAGAAGAACCAGTGGGTGAAAATTAATTCAGATGGAGCCGGTGATGACCAGAGAGGTGCACCGGCAGCTAGTAGGAGTCATCCGCTGATATTAGAGCTCGCAATTCAGCATGAATGGGATAGAAGTTTTAAAATGGCTGCTATAGAAAGTGTTCATATCAAAATGCTCGGAATTTCTCTGCTAGTAAAATATAGGTCGGTGTTATCTGCAGATCAATCTACTTTAAAGATCGCATAGAATAGGCTGGTTGCATAATGAATTTTGCCACGCTAAAATTGACAAAATAAAAAAGATTAACTATTAATGTGGATTCTTTATGGGGGACCTGCATATCGGTCCTTATACTATTTCAATTTTATAAATAAAGCCTTCATTTTAAACTTAGTTATATTTTATCCACCACAATATCTATTTAGAAATATTTTTAGAAAAAAAATTTTAATACAAAAATTATAGATTACATCAATTTTTTTTTATTCAATTTTTTTTCTAAAAATACTTATAAATAGTGTTTTAAGGTTTTAAAATCTTAGCAAAATTATTCACTAATTTATCAAGATTTGGAATCTCAAAATAACTACTTAAAAAATATTTTTGAGAAACTTTTGAGTAGCAAAATTATAGATGACATTAATATTTATTTTTACTGTATACAAGACTTCTCAAAATTTTTTTATATAGTAGTCAAAATATATCTGATACGAGTTTTGAAACGAACTGATTTACACAACTTTAAAAAGTAAGGATTGATAAGGTATTTCTTTGTTCCCTATTGTTACAACATGGATGTCTGAAAAGCTATTGACCATAATGCTTAGGGGGATAGTTGAAACTTTCACCTCATGAAGTGAAGTTTCAGGTTCAAATCCTGCAAGTGTCATCCATAAGGACGTTAAAGATTTATTCTCTCTATATACCGTAAAGGATTATACGGGTCTTCGAATCTAACCGGATTAAAAAATTGGAACTTTTCAGTTGGTGGAATATAGACCGGTGCTATCGTTGATTTATCTGTTATAATGATCGTATAAAAATAGACTAATTATATACAAAAAAAAATTCACGATAATTTAGAACAAAAATGAAGAGCTACCAATCGGTAGTAAACATGCCGTTGGGATGTCATGAGTATGAAAGCCCACCTTTGAGTGTAGCTAATCTTCTCTAATATGACATACTTTCATTTTTCTCTTGCATATAAGCCCTTCTACTGCTTATCTATATGGTAGGACGGAATTATTATGTTTGGCATGACGGTTAGCTATGCTGGTTTGTTTACTTGGATAAGTACGTGAGAGGACTTGTTCTAGCGGTACTTTAGCAAATATGGTAGTGACATACGCCTCGTGTGCCTAATAGGATTGTATCTATCCGGCTGAGTATGTGAGCGGACTTGCTCTAACGATACTCTTGGTAGGATGACCTAAGATTAGCGCGGTTTAGTTGTATATTCATTTAATACCCAGTAGTCGAGTGGTTTACCGACTAGGATGACGGTATGTTGGACCGACTACAAAGGAGTGTTTAATCTTTAAAATATGATGTCTCTATTGAGGCTAGTGGGCGTAGGATTATCACTCTTGATCAGGGTGGTTCCTACAGCGTGCGAGGCTCGGAGTTGCACCATTCGGACGTTGCACAGCCGCCGACTATCTCTCACGAGACGTCGTGAGATCGCCCATGCTGTAGGTTTGGTGCCCCGGATGTGCACTAGTGGCTTAGATACCAGACCTTGATACTGAATTGGGGATTCGGGATCTTTGGGAGTCATTTCGGTACGTAAACTAAACAAGAGATGACTAACTGGTTCTAGTTAGTGATTTCACCATAACATAATTCAAGTTAATCAATGGCATAATTGATTTGGGTTGGGTGGTCGAATATTTAACATACGGATATGATAGCTTGTATGTGATGGTTGGCTTATGTCTTTAAGCTTGTTTTGCCTTGTATGGCGGATGCTTTTATGCATGTTCTTTTCTGCGTTTCTCTTGTTGAGATGTTGGTGATGCCCGTGGTGCATTGATTTGTAATGCAATGGTGCCGTTCACTTAGTCTGTGATGACTCACGCTCTTCGTTTCTTTTCTTATTCAGATCCAGGTAGTCGCAGGAAGGCGCCGGCTGAAGGTGCATATGCGGTTTAGTGTGAGCTAAGGGAAACTTGTTTATAATACTTTTGAGGTATAGATTTCGGAGTTTAAGTGTTAGCTATAAACATTTAGGAATTCATATGTTGTATTCTGCATAGATGAAATCTTGTGTAAAATGTTTAAAGAAAGTACTAACGCACAGTGGCAGAGCTAGGATTTCCAGCTAGGAGGGGCGAAAATTATTCGCAGCAAAATTTTTTATCAGATATTACATAAAGATTATTTCTCATCAAAGATAAATTCAAATACACAACTCCATAATAGTCAGGACGGCAATAATAAAAATATAAATAGCAATAAAATTACAAAAATAGAACAACAACAATAAAATATAGTTGGCAATAAAATTACAATAAAGAAATATAGCTGCAAATTGTAATGGTTAAAAATTACAAATTATAAATTATGATAATTGAAATATAGGTAGATGGCAGCCGTCGGCGACTGGTGCACTGTCGGCGTCGATTTAAGAATTATGGATTGGTGTAGTCAGGTAGATTGTGATTTTTGGAAAGTCGATTATGCAGGAGTTTGGGAAGAATTTAATTTTTGGATTGATCTTTTAGAAATATAGGGGTTGTATAAATAGAGACCGGATACTCTAGTCCCATTTTATGTTCATATTATCTATTCGTACAATCTACAAAATACTTACATATATTTTTTGAAAAATATTTCAATATAAAAACTGTAGATTTTGATGAGGTATACAAATTTTTATTCAAATTTTTTTTTCAAAACATACTTTTAGATAGGTGTACTAGTGCTCCAAAGTTTTAACGGAATTTAAAATTTAACGGATTTTGGAGCCCCAGAGCATCAATATTAAAGTATATTTTGAAAAAAAAATGAATATAAAAATTATAAATATTATCAAAATCTATAATTTTTATGTTTAATTTTTTTTAAAATAAATATAGTAAAGGTATTAGGCCAGCGGGTTGGTGTTGGGGAGGGGGGGGGGGGGGTGTGCATATGTGCGGTTTTGAGCATATTTTAAATTATGTATAGGTTGTTATACATGTGTCGGATTTGGGTTATATGGTTCAAAATGAGTTATGAGCTCTTATGTAAATACTTTTTAGTATTTTGGTAAATTAGTAATTTCTGGCTCTAAAATGTGTTTTATAAGTCCAAATTCCACTTTGAAAATTTGTGCATATGTATATAGAGTAGATATAGGTGTATGCATGGTTTGAATATGATTTGGATTGAAATTATGGATTTCTAATTATTGTGAAATCATTTCTGCAAATCTATTTGTGATTTCACTGCAACTTTCGGTCGACCGAAAGTGGTTACGGTCGACCGATAATTGTTGTTCGTGCGTACTGATTTGGTGTTTGTGTGTTCGGACGAACTACCGGTCGATCGATAGTGGCTGCTTTTTTAAGATTTTCCAAAAATGTGTATTCGGTTTCGTTTTTAATTCCGATTGTGTCGGATTTGGGTTATATGGTTCAAAATGAGTTATGAGCTCTTATGTAAATACTTTTTAGTATTTTAGTAAATTAGTAATTTCTGGCTCTAAAATGTGTTTTATAAGTCCAAATTCCACTTTGAAAATTTGTGCATACGTATACAGAGTAGATATAGGTATATGCATGGTTTGAATATGATTTGGATTGAAATTATGGATTTCTAATTTTTGTGAAATCATTTCTACAAATCTATTTGTGATTTCACTGCAACTTTCGGTCGACCGAAAGTAGTTACGGTCGACTGATAATTGCTGTTCGTGCGTACTGATTTGATGTTCGTGTGTTCGGATGAACTATCGATCGACCGATAGTGGCTGCTTTTTTAAGATTTTCCAAACATGTGTATTCGGTTCCGTTTTTAATTCCGATTGTTTTATTGATTAAATACTCTTATTTAAGAGTTTTGGCACTTCTAAATCTTTTGGAAAAATACAGATTGAGTTAGATTTTTTATAAAAAGGTTTCCAAAAGTATCGTTTTAATTCGGTTTTGGATTCGAACCTTAGATTGTCTTGGATTCTTAGACATGAATGGGAATGATTGACGTATTAGAATCTTTGGCAACCTAAGTTAGGTCGTGTGGTGAGAATCTTCTTCCCCGCAAAAATCTCGCCCGGGCCAGACGTCAGTATCCCAGCTCAACTGGTTTAAAAGTTTTATGTATTGTACTCATTGTATTCATGGGTTTCAAAGTCGCACATTTAAATAATTTTTTAAAAGAGCTTCTGCGTGTGTGTACGACTTTGGTGCGATCAAAGTGGCAGCCCGATTTGAAGGCTGCCACAAATCTAAAACTAAGAGTCTAATTATTTCAACTAAAACTAAAAAAATATAATATTTGAATGTATAACTAAATTATAGTAATTACCACTATTACAAATAATATTTAACTATTCTACAAAAACAAACAAAAAATAATTCTTTAAAAAAAAAAAGATATAAATACTAACACGCATGTCGAACACGCCAAACCGAAGTATCCGACACACGTGTCTGATTTTTCTTTTTTAATTTTTTTGGTGACGTGTCCGAGCGTGTCCGAAAAATATCGTATCTGATACGTGCACGGACACGGACACGTTAATATTTTGAAGTGTCCGTGCTATATAGTCACCATTGATATCCAGCGTGACACTCACACACGCCACACTGCAAATTGTAGAGGGACGGTCCCCTATCCCCCACCACCACAGCCCACACACAAAAGAAAAAGCGAAACAGTGAACAAGAACATCTTTTTTTACAAAAAACTCAATTAATTTATTTTCTTTTATGGCGTGTTTACTAGAGAAAAGTGAAAAACTAGAAAAATAAGAAAGTTAGAAAGTCAATTTTCTTATTACTTTAAAAAAAAATTAAAAATTAAAAATTGAAAGTGGGAGGTAAGTGAGAGTTATTAGCATTTAGTAATAATTACTAGTAATATTATAAAAAAATTATAATAAATAAAAAAATTTATTATTTTGAATAAATAATAAACATAATAAAATTATATTCTTTAATAATAATAAAAATAATAAATAATACAATAATAATAACAAACAAATTACTACAAATAATAAATAATAAATATTATTTTATTCTTTTAGTTTAATTGTATAATGATTTTAATAATTTATTATTATTTTCTAAAAATATAAATAAATAAAATTACTAAATAATATTAGCTAAATAAACTAAATAATAAATTTTCAATTATTAATTAATAAATTACTAATAAACTAGTAATTATTTATAAATTATTATTAAAAATATTAAATTATTTTGTAGTTATTATTAATGAATTATTTTTAATTATTATTAAAAATTATTTTTTATAAATAAAAATTTATTTAATTTCCACTTTACAATACAAAGTAAACAAGAAAATTCAAATATATTTTCTTATCACTTTCCATATCATTACTTTTTTTTTTACTTTACATCTTATCACTTTCTTTCCATTTTTCTACTTTCCACTCAAAGTAAACATTAGTCCCTTATTTTTTAACTTTGTTTGCGAATAAATTTCTCGTTTCCGACCTGTCACCTTCGATAATCTAAAATAATTATTCAGAAATATTTTAATAGAAAAATTTTGAATATAAAAAATTATAGATCGCATAATTTTTTTTCTTTTTTAATATTCGAAGGTTTTAATAAAATACTCATAGTTTTAAGTTCATTAATATTTTGAAGTCCCAAAATATCTATTTAGAATTATGTTTTTTTTTAAAAAATTGAACACAAAATACGTAAACTACATCAAAATCTTTTTTTATTCTATATTCATGAGTTCAAGTCAAAATACCTTTAACATCAATTTAGAGACAGAATTTGATTTAGAAAGATTTCAAAATAAGGTGTTGATTTGCTAAATGTTTAAATTCAAGGCTGATTTGCTATTTCCTCTTTCTTTTAAGCAACATACCAAATAACTCTGATTTTGTGTGTTATTTTTTTTTTTTCAAAAAATATTTTTAAATAGATATTTTGGAGTTTCAAAATATATATTTATGAGTATTTTTTGAAACAAATTTGAATACTAAAAAATAAATTTTGATGTAATCTACTATTTTTGTATTTTTAAATTTTTTTAACAAAATTTTTCTAAATAAATATTTTAAAGTATCAACTTAACTAGTCGGAAGCGAGAGGTCTTTTGGTAAACAAAGTTTGAAGGAAGGGGCTGCAAGTCTCCCTAAAAAGAAAAGAAATTACTTAACCTTTTTTTTTATAACAAAAAAAAATTATTTTTAGTTATTAGGGGAGTGATCTAATCTCTATAATATATGTAAAGCAAAGATAATCTTCGATTTTGTGCCATGTGGCAATCTAAAATTCCTAATTTTCTGCCATGTGGTAAATATTAATTTTAGGTTATTAATATCTTAAACTAGAAATTCATTATTATATTTAATTCTATGTGCATGGTATTTAGGGTGGATCTTTTCTACGTTGTGTTTGGAATATGAAGAGTCGAATATTTTATTATGAACTTAATGTAGACTTATTACTTATTTTAATGACGACAACTTAACCCTCTTCCTCTCCTTTGTAATGCTCATTGCCAAAAAAAAAAGTCAAATTCCACAAATATATCGTAGAACTTTCATGCAGCTACAAGAGCTGAACGACAATAAGATATTAGCGAATTTTGCATGTGCGTACAAAGTGGAGCGTGGACTTGGCAAAGCATAAGATGAAATTCAGTCACGATGGAGGTGACATTCTTTAGGAAAACAGCTATTGGTCACCGATGAAATGTTATCATCGTCATTTCAATAGGCAGTGAAATAAAAGTTCCCGGAGGATTTATAAAAATGATAACAATATACACAATATGGTAATAACATAGTGCACTTAAATTTTGTCAAGATAGATGCTATTTTATTGTTGTCAATTTTTATAAATATAATCTTTTTTAAATATTTACGATATTCTAATTTCTAATAGAATAAATACTTACTATTAGATTATGTGGACGGTAATTTTTATAAATTGTTGTTTGATTCAAAATAAAATCATCAATATTACAGGAAGATAAAAATAATATAATAAGTATAAATTCAGTTACATGTCTGTAAAAATTATTTTAATAACATGAAATGATGTATAAGATTTATATTACTATTCAATACTAACTTTTAAAATTTTAATATAGATCTGTGCTTAGCACGGTTATACTCTAGTTGTCATTATAAACAATAGCCGCATTAGTTATCCCTCCATAATTTGTCAGTATGGTGCGTACTTAGGAAAATGCACAATATATATATGACTGTTACAGTACATATACATATTTGTGCACACTATTCTATTGTATTATATATATTTTATTTATTTATATTAAAATCACAATCATAATTGTAGTTTTAATATAAGTATATAAAAAAATAGTGCATTTTATAAAATGTATTATACATTTGATTATTCTTATATTAATACGAGATTAGTGGTGTTATACCCACTAATCGTGGTATTAATATAAATTAATAATATTATTTATTTATAATAATATTATTATCTTATAAATAAAATTTTAAATTTATAGTCTTTTTTATTATTATTTAATTATAAAAATAATTTATATGATAATAATAATTTATATTAATATCACAATTAGTTGGTATAACTCTACTAATCGTAGTATTAATATAAAAAATAATAAAATATATAATATATTTTATAAAATGCACTATTATTTTTTTATATGCTTATATTAAAATTATAATTATGAGTGTGATTTCAATATAAATAAATAAAAAATATATAATACGATAAGAGGGCGTGCACAAATATGTATATGTACTGTCACAGTCATATACATATTGTGCATTTTTTACTGGTTGCCAGTTAAATTGTCTTTTATTTTGGTAAATATTCAAAAAACACGATTTTCGAAATATAAATTTAATTTAGAAAATTTACTGTTTAGCCCCTCTAATTTTAGGGTGTTTCAAATCAGCCCCCCGAAATCGGTTTTCTCGCTGACGTGGCGGCGCGCGCGTACCGCCACGTGACATTTCGGGGGGCTGAACAGTAATTTTTTCAATTTAATTAAAAAGAATTGGGCCAAAAAAAAAAAAAAACGCCGGCAGCGTATGAACCCCTTTCATCAATTTCGTCCTAAAATAGTAGCTCTTTCACAAAGCTAGGGTTTTGAAGTGTGCGAACATCCTGTTAGGGTTTTTCAGATTGCTCGATTGTTTCTAGCGATGGCAGGGATCGAGAATTCGGCTGAGTTGCAGCAATTTCTCGAGGTTATTGCTCTTTCATGTACTTTCGGCATTTATTATGTTTGTGATCTTAATCCATTTTCGTTTCAGCTATTGTGCTTTTGTAAGGATTTAGAAATTTTTAAACAATCATAAAATAGCAGTACTAGAGCTTCAAAATTTGTCACACAAATTCACCCTAAAACATCATATGGTTCAGTTTGAGCAGCATTTGGGTGAATTCTTGCATAAGTTTTGGGTGAATTTGCGGACAAATTTTGGGCTTCCTAGCATTTTTTTTTGGAATAAACTGTAGAGTTTATCACTAATAGAGCCAAAAGGTTAGGGGGAGTTTCGGCCTTGGTGTAGAATACGATTATAATTTCCGAAGTCAATAGCAATTTATTTAGCTCTTATGGAGTGGTTTAACCTATCTAAAGTTGATTACTGTCAATCTGTTAATAGGGTCACCTTTTCAGAGAGTTTTCTTAAGATGCTCTTTTTTGTTGTTTTAAGTGCTCCTATTTTAGACTAAATGTTCGCTCATAAATGCATACTGTTATCCGGGTGATTGTAATAACTTGTTCATGTAAGTCGTCTGAATTACCTGAAGAATGGGTTCAGGCATTTTGGGAATAGGATAAAACATCAAATGTAGTTTGTAAATCAGAGTTTTAGTGAATCAATCGTATTAAATTTGTGATTGAAGTTGAACACGAATCTAGGAAGAAGCTGGGGTACAAGTAATTGGAGTTTGGTAAGAGAATCAATAGCTGTAAGTCCATCATCCTAAGCAAACTGATTTGCTACTATCTCTCTACGATCCGCATTCTCATCATGAATTTAATCTCAGTTGATCACACTGATACTTGCGGAAATTCATATGGTATGCTCGGTTGTATGTATGATCTATCAAGTTTAAAGGTGATTGGTGGTGTATGTTGAAATTCTCCCTCAAAAATGAGTGATGCGATAGCCACTGGTTTAGATGAAATTCTCCCTCAAAAACCTATATAGACTATTCATTGTCGTATTGTGGAGACAAACTTTGAGGTTCTTGGAAGATGTCTCTGTATTGCTATACTGTTATGAACCGGCTCGGTCGGCAAATGCCGGCGGGCTGACGTGGTACCCAAACACCGGCGACCCTGTGGTTGCTCTACAAGTACCATATTTCTACTAGTTAGTGCATTTGTGGTGTTGTATTCTGTGGGTTGTATTTCTGGGTGCCTTTGCTGTTCGGTCTTACCAGCACCACTGTTGGACCCTAGAGATAATATCTCGACCTATCTATGTTACCCGTGAGTTTGATTCTACTTTCCAGTTGAGCCTCGTGGTGACTTGTATTTTCATTGATGGCGTATCCTGTTGCTTCCCTATTGTAAAGGAGACTTTGGTTTAGTTTTTGTATCGCTCATCCTAGTTTCATACCAGTGTAAAACCATATAGGCTGCTATTGGTTTTTGTATCGCTCATCCTAATTTCATTTTTTTTTTTTTTGTGAATAATAATATCGTCATATCAGCCAATGGTGAAAATTCACACAATCACTTTAGGCATGCACACTTTTATGGCGATTTTTTTTTTTTTTTTTTTTTTTGAGATTAACGTGGGAAAATTTTATCTGTAATCAGCTCACTTTGTGTGACTCTCGTAACAGATAAACCCACGGGTGGCACCGGCCCACGTTCCACCAACTGAGGATGGCGACAAAATTTAGATCTGCCATAACCTTTCAAATATGTTTGTAATGTGCTGCCTGCTTTCATCATAATCAATTTTGTTCACTTTAGCTGGTCTAAAGTACATGGATTTTATTTTTGCAGAAAGAAAAGCAGAAAGCTATGGTTAGCGAGATGGTTGGGAAGCTTACGAATGCATGCTGGGACAAATGCATCGCAGGTACGCCCGGAAACAAGTTCAGCTCTAGCGAGTCAAGTTGTCTTACAAACTGCGCTCAGCGTTACATGGACATGAGTATCATCATCATGAAGCGATTCCAGTCCATGCAGTAAACCGATTAAGTTTTTGCTCGTAATCGTCCCCAAATAGTCTCAAGCTGCAGACTAGGGTGGAATTTTGGAATGTATTTCTGAGCCTTCAAGCTTGAAATTTTTACCTGCTCTTCATCCTATTCAGTCTGTGTTTGCATGCTCTTAATCTTTCCCTTATGAACTTAATTTGAGGTCTATTATTATGTTTCGACATTAATATAAGGTCCCTCTTTTCAAAAATATACTGTATAATTGTGTCGTTTCAATGGCGGAGACGAGTTTAAGTATAGCCCACTACATGGAACATACTTTCATTATAGGAATGTATAGCTTTAGGATACAGAAGTATACCGTTCAGACCAGTATGTTAATTGGTTATATACTGGGAATTTGTGACAATTTTTTGGGAGTTTTTTCATGTTTGCTTCAAAAAATGGAGCATCGTAAAACATTTAAGTAAAAAAAAAAACAAATCTTTCACACCTGTCGGTTTTTGTAGTGCGAGTGCTCGCTAGTTTCTCTTAAACAAACATACGATTTATTTCTTTGTATCATAAAGTTATATTTGAAATCATTCAACGTTTATCTATCTTGTGGTACCAACTCATGAGGCCATTGCTGCCGGAATTTCGTTTGTTAATTTAAAAAAATAAAGAATATTCATTATAGGGTACAGGATAGACCAAGCTTCACCTGCGGGTAACCAGACAAGCCGTAACCAGACAAGCCGTATTCAGTCAAATTTGTTAAGTTGGTTGCCAGATAACTTTTGGTACTTTGTATCTAGTTCGAAGGAATGTCAGGTTAGAGTTTTACTTCATGACCAGTTTCAAGTTCAATGCGGACTGAATAGTCTTATTAGAAAATAGTTTTCAATATTATAATATATTGTATGTCGCAAATCAAGTTTTCTCATGTTACTCCACAAAAAAAAGTTGTCTAGAAGTTCATATCTAAACTTATCATCTATTACTTCACCTATCTCTAAATTCATGCCACCTCTAGCTAGTTCTTCTATCAAACCATTATTGTGTCCATTAGATTATGTACAAATAAAAGATTTGATGCGTATAAGACTTTTTTGTTTTCATTTACCATTTTGTTTTCTAATTTATTTATAAGTTAGTCCATCTCTGTTTCATGTTATAGAAAAAAAAAATCTCATTTATTTATCTACAACAACCATCTCGATGCTATGAGTTTGTTTATCTCGAAGTTAAATGAAGTGAAAAGTGATATATTAAAATGATGATAAATTAGGCTAGCATTGCAGGTCCACCGAACGGCCAATTAATAACCGTAATGTATAACGAACTCAAAAACTGTTTGGAAAAATACATAGCAGCCCTCCTATATCAGGGTCATCCAAATCAGTCCTGATCGGACTGACGTGGCGCGCTGGCACCTTGGGTAGCTTGTAAGCTGCCCAAACTGTTTCTCGTACAACGAGACAGCATTATGTGGGTCTAACACCTGGTCTTGGATGGACGTTATGGAGCCACATGGAATTCGTAAGAATATAGTACTAGTAGATGAAAGGAAAACAAAAATTACGTTGCTTGTCACTCAAACATTTAACAGAGCGGTGATTCAGTCTAGTACATATGAGGTGTATTTGGTAACAGTATGTTTAGTACTTGTAAATAGTAGATGTAAAACAATATAAATTTAATTATAATCTATATTTCATGAAAGAATTGCTAGGTAGCTTGTAAATGGCAGCTTGTTGTCACGTGCTATCTCTTATAGCATGTGGTAAAAAGCTACTAAAAGATAAATTTAGATTACTCAAATACCATTTATTTATTACATATTACAAATTATACCTAACACATTTTCTAATGGCCTAATCCAACATTTCTTCCTTACTATGTTTTGTCCCCATCTCCACCAACACCGTCAACGTAAAGAACATTCCCGACGCCGCCTGTCGCCTCACCACTCCTCTTTCGCACTGCCGTGTTCGCCCTCCGTCCTTTCGCTGCCGACGATCTTTGCTTGATCCTCCGGTCGTGAGATCAAATCTAGATGATAAGAAATGGAGGGCTGGGATGGGATGAGCAATGGATAATTTATTTAAGAATTGTTTTTTGAAAATATGTACAGGGATTATTTTTTTTAATTTTTTTGGAACATTTTCTGAAAATATGTACTTGAAACAATACCTTTTAAAACATTTTCAGATTTTTGCTGGTAATATACTTTTCTTATATCCGAGTATTCTAGCATTATTATAATAATTGTATTATATGTCATTTAAAAAGAATTTGAATGATTTCTTATATGTGAGTAAATGCTATTCATATTTTGTTTATGTAATTTTATATCCACCTGCTATATGAAATCACTTTATTTACTAAATATTTTTTGAAGAACCAATTAGATTATACAAATAAGCTAAAATTAGAAAAATCAGTTAGATAGAGAAAAGTATATTACCAGCACCCATTGACAAGCTTAGAATACCAAACACCCATCGACAAGCTTTTTTGTTTAAAAGAAAATTAAATATAAATGTAAATTTTAATACGATATACAATTTTAGTATTCGAAAAAAAAAAATTCAGTAGATGTGCAAGGGCTCTAAACTCTTAGCTGGTTTAAAGTTAGTAGTTTTTAAATCGTAAGATTTTAAACACCAAATATTTATTTAAAAATAATTTTAAAAATAAAAATTTGGACGTAAAATTTTATAGAGTATATCAAAATCTACAATTTCTATATTTAATTTTTGTTTTTTTTTTTTAAAATGGCTTTGTAGGTGTTTGGTATCCGTGAGCTCACCGTCAAGTGCACCATATCATTTTTCACAATTTGCACAGACACCGACTAGAACAGTGCAAGGGAGTCAGCATGCTCGATCAATCATAAGTATTTCGATTTTGTTGCTTATTTTTTTGGGATAATTAATCTTTAGCCCCCCTAAATTCGCGATTTGCGATTCAGCCCCCAAAACATATTTTCGCGCCGACGTGACGGCGCTCGTGCACCACCATGTAGCGTGTTTTTGTATTTCGGAGAGGTGAATTGTGCGACCGTGAATTTAGTAGGGCCCATATGTAATTTACTTTAATTTCTTTCGGTTGTAATATGTGCATATATCTTCAGCCAAGAATAAAGGTTGAATGGAATTTATGGTGGCCGGAGTGGTTTAGTAAATGCGATCCATTACACTCATGCGTAACGTATTACCGTATATACAATTATACCAAATACCTATCTACAGGTTTTTTTTTTTTTTAAAAATAGTTTCGAATACCAAAATTGTAGATTTTAATATGATCTATTTGGATATTATTAAAAAAAATTTCATAAAATAATTTTTCAATAGATATTTAGTGTCTCAAAATTTTAGCAGATTTAAAAATTATTTTTAAATTCACTAAAATTTTGGAGCTCCAAACAGTTTTTAAAACCTCTAATAATTTAGAATTTAAAAATATTTATTTAGAAACATTACAGTTTCTCACATTTGGAAAGCCCAAATGAGGTTGATGCTTGCATTGATTAAAATTTTTTCGTAGCTTTGATTTTTTTTATTTTAAAAATATATTTTATAGAATTTTCTTTAGGAATATTCCACAACATAATATGGGATTCAATAGAGTCTGCAATAATACCTCCTCTTGTTACTTAATCATTTCAACTCAAGTTACGAAGATTAATAATATTTTTGGATTAGAATTAATAACCTCAATGATATGATAAATTAGAAAATAAACAATATCCCCATTTGGGATACAAACACCGTGCATAATAACTAAAAGTGGCTATATTAGATGCATGCTTACTCCTATCCTCATGGAACTTGCATGAGCTCAAAAATCACACTTCCATTTGGCTCATTCTCTCAACCTCTTCTTTGCCACCCGCACTTTCTCTCTCCTCATCGGCGCCTTCTGCAGGCGTAACTGTCTCTCCGGTTGTAGTAGTTTTATGATCGTCTCTGGGATTCGTAATTGGGACCTCAATAGGGTGTACTTGATCTGATCCTGGTGCGGTGGTTAGCTTTGCAATTGAGATAATGTGTTCAGAGCACTTTTCCTGTTGCTTCATTGGGATTATTAGAGGCCTTGCGTTCTTGTAAATGAGATATAGCACCATTTGGACTGTCCCGAATGCAAAACCAAGTATATTAGGAATCTGTTTGAAGAAAAACTATATCGTGAGAATGAGTGCAACTAATCAACCGACGTAATGAGAATTATTAATGTATTCAGTAATTAATTACCGCGACATATTTATCCTTGTTCAGGTAACCATATGCGAACCAAATAACCGCGCTCAATGTGAGGAAGAATGACAAGGAGAAAGGCATGAACTCCACGCTCCTCGTGCGAATGACGAGCCTCTACAGTAATCATTCGCCGACAAATCATCAAGAAATATTCATAAGGATCCGTGGATCGAGCTTTCGAAATCCAATAAACAAGTAATGTATAGCTAAAGCAAAGGTGATACATATATCTACTCACAATTATGCTCAAAGGGGCAACATAGACACTGACAGAGAAGCCAACACAAATCCATCCAAGAACAAGAGCTCTTTCAGAGCCCTTTGTTAGAATAAGAGTAAGCAGCAGAAGGATCAATCCGAACATGCCGACGTTCATCAGAAGTAGCAATTTCGCGGTGAAAATCTGCATGAAAATTTATATATATAAATATATTGAAATTATATATGAAATTACTAAAAGTTATGCCAAAAATATGTATTAGCTGTATACCTTAGCACTTTTGGGCGCGTATTTGAGGTACATCGATATGTAGATCGTTTCAATGATACATCCGACGGTGTTTATTGTGATTAAAAGAGTTGCATTGGTCTTTATAAGCGCATAATATATCCAAAGCATTGCGCTAAAAAGAGCAACGACATAAGGCACAGATTGAAAGCCTTCAGTGGACCTCTTGCGGTAAACCCGGTAAAATGTAGGTCTGAAAAGATTAAAACAATCAGCTAATCAATGCAAATATTTATATATAGTAAAGTTTTTATTAAAATCCAAAAGTATATAGTAAAATTTATATATGGTAATGTTAGCATATGAGGAGTAGTAGTGGTTCTTACACTGGTGCAAGATACACCATGAATGAGATGATGTTACCTGTAAAATTTAGCCAATATTAATGAGTTTTGCTACTAATTTTAAAATATGTTCATGTTAATAAATAATAATACTATATATAAGACTAACCGAGGATGCCAAAGGTGAAGGCCCATGGATGGTCTAAGGATAAGCCAGCCATGTCTGAAGCTCGTCGAGAGTCCCTCAGATTTACGGGACTTTCGCGGGGATTCACCGGCCGGCCGGAGTTGGAGGGGGTGGTTGTTGTCGGATTGTTTTGATGGTTTGAAGCATGATGAAGAGAATGGAGTAGTATTTATAGAGGTGGAGAGAGTACGGAATGAGGGAGAGTGCATGAAACAAAAGTTGATTTTTTTTCTTTTTTGTTTTTTAAAAGTGCTTTCTAGTTGGCATGGACTAAACTTGTTTTGCTTTTTTTTTTTTTTTTTTCTTTTGAGGGGGGGGGGGGGGGGGGGGGGGTTACGGGAGGTCAAGTTGAGCTCACGTGACTCTTCCATCTCAAAACCTGTACATGCTGTAGAGGTGAAAACTAGACGAACTGTTTGGACTTAAATTGGTATAAGTTTGGTTTGAGCTCGATCGACTCTCGTATAGCACAAACTGAATTCGAGCACAATTTGATTAAATAAATGACCGAACTTGAGTATTATGTTATTCGGTTTGTTGGACTGCGAGCCTACACAAGTTTTTTTTTTACTAAGTATCTTTTACAACAATAATACTTCAACGAGTTCGAGCTCAACCTAATTAATGCAATCGATGCAAGCTTGAGTAAAGCTCGGTTTAGTTGATAAATCTAACTAAGGTCGAGTCGAGCTCGAGTATGAGATTCTCTAAATTAAATCGAGTTCAAGCTCATCTAGTGAAGTTTGCCGAGCTCAAGCTCGAGCTAAAAGCAACCGAGTCGAGCTTAAGCTAAGTTAGCATTGGCTCGAACTCGGCTCATTTTTACCTGTAGCTGCTTGCTCAGCTGTTTCATCGGTACCAATATAACATAGCAGTTTTGATAGCGGTGCAATAGCATTTTCTTTTTAATTTGGTAGGAAACTTTCTAATGTATAGAATTTATGATGCTATCCTCCACTTATATTATCCGCTTTGATTTGTTGACTGAGATCCTCTTCAATTCTCCATTGGCTTACAGAATTGAGTCTAAGTACTTGAAAATTGCCTTCTAAGGAATACTTTCAGTCTTCAGCTTTATTTTGAACTTCTCATACGTGCCTGTAGGCTTAAACTTACATATGTATATTTAGATTTGGCCTTATCAGCCTAAAACCCTTAGATTCTAGCGCCGCCCTCTATTGCTCAAACTTTTTACAAACTCATTTGTCTGTACCATCAACAAACACAATATTATATATAAAAAAAATGCACCATGAGACATCATCTTGGATCTACCTTCTCAGCCTATCCATAATCAAGACAAATAAAGGACACAAGGCTGAACCTTAGCGAAGGCCGAACCTTGGTGGAGGCCAATGGTAATTGAGAAAAGCTTCTAACACCACTAGATGTCATAATATATGTAATAGCTTTCTCTTACATGTTATAGATGGCTTTAATGTAGGCATTCTTGATGTTAACATTGCTGTTCATATTTCACCACCTGGAGAAGCAAAAAAACAAAGAAGCTGCTTCAAATGAAGCGTTCTCCCAAAATCACTTGTCGAAAAGAACTAGTGAGTGGTCAAGATTGATTATAACTTACCAAAAAAAAAAAAAAAAAAAGCCATGTTCGTATATAGGAGGCATATATGCACGCACATGTCGGTGAAATTTATTTTTATTGGCAGGATGGATAGTCGAACATAGAATAGTTAGGCTTTTTAAAGCTCACCCTAACAATGCAACAGTTTGCCACCTCCTCTAAGTTACAAACATAGGAAGATATTATAAGGCTTGAATTAGGTGAAGATAGAAAGTGGTGGCTTTCCATGCATTTGATATTCCAGGTAGGTATCCTACATGATTTACCGAAGAGATTAGGTTAATCGGCACGCTTAGCCGCCGTTAATCTGCAGGTAAAGCTAGCATTAGTTGCCTTTGGGGCATTGAATTAGTGGATTCTTAACTCATTAAAAAATTCCGCTAAAGTCATGACCAAGCACTGATACTAAAAATTTATATGTGCTTTTGGAAATGTTCTTATAGTTGAAGCTCCCGCCGGAAGGGAACACTAATTGTTTAGTAAAGTATTTTTTAACTAAAATATTACATCCCAGCCTAGTTAGTACGAATACGATAAAATTTTATCCTGTATAGTATCCAACACAGGCAAGTCAAGACTCGACTGGACATGTATCGGAGATACCAAATATTCGAAAAATAAACAAAAAAGAAGTTGCGAAGTCGTTATAGAAGTGTGTGACACGCGTGTTTATAGTTATGCTTTATTTTTTTGAAAGACAAACTTTTTTTTTGAAAGAAGTAAATTGCTATATAGAGTACTAGCAGTAGTAATTATTAATAGTAACATACTCAAAAATGTATTTTAGTTTTACTGATATAAATAGACTCTTATTGTATCAATTATTTCAAGGACGGGAAATTTTATATTATTCATTGACTTTATTACTGAATGCTATTATATTTTCAGAAATTCAAATATATGAAATTTTTTTTTTAATTATTTGTATTTTTTATTGGCGTGTCCGAATCGTATCCTCCTATTTTTTAAAACTAGCGGGTTGTCGTGTCCGTGTACGTGTTTGCGCTTGCTAGGTACCATCTATTTTGTGATCAGGATATATTATTATTGCACCTTCAACTATGAATCACCAACACTATACATTATGAAAAAACCTAGTGAATCCAAAATCACCACTAATTTAACCATCTATAAAAAACAAAATTAACTAAAAAATAATTTTTAGATTGTGGATCCCTACTACAAAGAGTCTCTCCTAGCTAGTTTTGTAATTTTTAATTATTTTTGGTAATTTTTCTGATAATTTAGCATTAGTATTGCTCTGCTGTATTTGGAACATTGTTGTGATAATGATTTTCTCACGATTTTATCCAAATATTTTGTTTGTTCATTAAAATTGATTTTTTTTTTTTTTTTCTTGTTCATAGGATTAACATCCACTTTAGTCATGATTTACATCATGTAAAAGCACATGGTTGTTTTTTGAAATTATTGTAAAAAAAATAATCTCCGCAATCAGCCCCCTTTTATACGACCGTCGTAAAAGATAAATCCACAGATAGCACTAATTCATATTCCACCGATTGAAAATTTTCAATCTTTTAATCTGAACAGGTCTGAAAGACAGCACAAGATACAAAAGAGATAAATTATAAATAGTATTTATAAAATTTGAGTATAAGATATCTATTTATTAGATAAAATTTCTATCATAAGCGAAATACTAAAATACATCGATATTCAGTCATAAGCTAGATTATTTGTTTAAAAGTACATGGTTAAGATAAATTAATTACAATTGGAAAAGCACTTTTTTCTTTAACACTTCATTCCGTGACAAACGCCTTTAAATCTAATCAATATTCAATCATAAGCTGTAGTGTACAAAGCATATCCCTATCAAGCTCGTTAAAGCACAATAAAATACTAAAATACATAAACTTTTTTACCTTTTTAGCCGAAATTTTTAAAAAAAAAGGTAAAAGAAATAATTGAAAATTGGTTTATCGTACGAAGGATCAACAATCAGTGATTGATGAGAAGCACATACTTTTTTTTAATATCCGTTTGGGCATGGTGGCTAACCAACCCACCAGTAATTTATCTACCTCCCAACCCCAAACTAGAGTTTGAACCCGGGCCCCCGTCCCTGCAGGAGAGATTGATGCCCATCGCGCTGAGCGCACCGCGATAAGAAACACTTTTGAATTGCTGGTGTTACATCCACAGCATTTCCGGTCATACTTTCAACGAGATACGTTTGAAGTATTAATTCGAATACGGATATAATAATAATATATAATATTTTTTAAAAACAAATAAAAATATTAAATAATTAAAAAAAAATTATATTAAATATTTAATAATAATTTTATATATAATATAATATTTTACGTCTTTTAAATAAATTTAAATAGCAAGTTTAATTTTATCAACACAATAAGAAAAATATATATCAATTATATAACTATATTATATTATATATTACTATATAGTATTTTATTTTTTAAAAAAATTCAGATATGCGTGTTAGAAGTCCTAAATCCTAATTTGGCTTATCAGACATACGTGTCTGAAATTTTTTATTTTAATATTCGGATATTTTTATAGTATATTTGATACATGTCCGATTGTGTCCACGGTGTGTATGTATTAGATACTTTACGGATTTTATACATGACTAAATTTAGGTGTGCTTTCCAAGTTCATGATAATATCACTTTTTTCCTGTTTTTTTTCCTGGAAATAATTGGTTGATTTAATGTGATTTGATATAATCTTAACCCCAGTGTGATCTCAATAATAATAATTATTAGTTTATTTCTAAGACAAATAATGTAATTTGAATTTCTGGCAACACATTATCAATAGATCTATTTAGGAAAAGAATTAATGCAAAGAGATTGTAGGAATGGATGTGAATAAAAGTCCATAATAATACATAAAATTAACGTGGTTCATAAATAAATTAGACCAACATGCATAATATTTTCGCATCTTCTAGTTAGAAATTTTCTTTTTAAATGTACTTATACTTCCATATATAAAATAGATATTTTTAATATTTGATGGTTTTTTTTTTTTTTTTGTTTATCGGGAAAATTAATGAGGATGGCACTATGTTGTGGGCAAGTATGTCATGGTAAATAAAAACTTTATTGATGTAAGACTGCATTGTAATATATATGTCCGACGCTATATTTATAGAACTATATAATTTTAAAAAGATTGATTTATAGGACCGGAAGTAAAAATAAATCCTTCCATATTTATTCATTACCAACAACATCAATACAAAATTCTAAATCCGATTACCAGAAACAGCGAGTTCAACCAATTGGGGGAAAAAACGAAAAAGAAAAATAAAAAACAACAGATATAAATAAATAAAATAAAATATAAACATTAATTTTAGGTTGTAACCCAAGACAGTTAGCGGATAAAATGAAAACCCTGTAGGGTGCCTAGAGCGAATAGTTAGAGATTCCATTTATAAAATAGAGGTCTAAGATTTGAATTTCGCAAACGTCATATGTAAGATATAGATGATTTATTCTATCTGTATGCGTGGAGGATAACTCGGCCCTTCAGACATGTCTAAATCAAAATATTGAAAATTTTCGATTGATAGAATATAGATCGATGTACTCATGAGCATATTAGTTATGATAGCCGTATAAAAATGGACCAATTATATATAAAATTTTTCACAATAATTTTAAAAAAGAAAAAATAAAGTACAGTCACTGTTGCCATCCATCAGCTGTTAAGCAATTCTTTTTATGAATCGAACAGTTTAAATAACCAATCCTTATCTCCTAATCCTATGATTTTTTTATGAATCTTTCCCACCACATTCTTTCAATCTCGTAGCCTTTATTCTAATCTAATCGCTGATAATCTCAGATGGTAGCCGATTATGAACAGATTTTTTTTCACGATAATTTTAAAAAAAAATAATCGCATTTATATACATGCAATAAGTGGTCCTAACCAACAATATCATCCCGATAATTATTATTATTATTTAGAGATCGAAGATAATGTCCGATTTTAGTTTTGTTTCTTTTAGGAATAAACAAAATTTCCAAAACAAAAGCATGATAAGGAGCACTAAAATCTTTTTTTATGCATTTTATATTGGTAATTAGTTAAGATTAAAGTGATTATTATCTTTAATCAACTTACTTGAAAGGAGTCGTCCCGCAAAAGCATAAAACTTAGAACAATAGTTTTAGATGCCGGTCTGTATAGTTTGTGTCAAGCATCACGCGTTGTCTATTCCGATAATTGATGATACAGTACGTGCCGAAAAAACTTATATTTGAAATTTGAAATTTTTGTTTTTTGCTTTTAAAATAATAACTAAATATATATTTTCGTAGTCGACATTACACTATCGGCACGCTCGGCACTATCGGCAATTATCCCTTAAAAAAAAATGGTTAGGTGGGCGGCAATTTTGGAAGGCGGCAAATTGAAAGTTCAACAGATCCGGGCCTGAGGAATTCTCCAACCATCAACTGCAACAGGTTGTAGCTGATCTAGAGCCCATGGTGAGAAGTAATTGGATCAATACATGTTATCCATAGGATTAGCCTATTGTTGTGCTCCGATCGACGGATCCGATGCGACAAGAGGTAATACCTGTGATCTGGTGGCGACTATATAATTACTCTATTATAAGAATTAAATAATCTAAAATAAATTAATTTTCTTTTATAATAAAAATAAGGAGCATAGTAAATATTATAGGGATTAGCTCTCCAGAATTATATCAACCGTTCCTACTAAATATTCTCTAAATAATATCTTCTCCTAATACAATCATATCCTACTAAATAATCTCCAAATAATAATCTTCTAATACATAATCCTAAGATCTAATCCATTTTTGACTCAATCCATGATCCACATTTTCATGCAGCTTGAATTCTTTTGAACTGATTCATAGCATTTCACCTCTCTCAAAAATAAAATTGTCCGTAGGGTTGGCATTATCAGATGCCCTCGAATGTTGATGTCGTCCAAATCATAAGAATAAATATATTAAATAAACTTATAGTGGTTGTGACCTATAAACATCGAGAATTGTGGTATTTATAAGGATGTATAACCACTGAAATACAGCTCCAGCAGCTGAGGAAGTTCCAGATCGATATTTTGTAACTCGTCATTCTGAACATCCCCAATGTTCTTAAAATATCAACTTTGGTACAATTCAAAAAACAATGCCAACCTACACATAAATTTAAGTGAAGTGCATTGATTATTTGCTCTCCTTAATTCTTGCCAAATGTTGTTGTTGAGGATATTAATGAATATATCTATTATTTGCTGCTCAGAATTAAAGTGATCAATGCAAAATTTTAGTAAAAGATATCCAATGTTGTGCCGTTGATCCAACTTTTCGAGGAGAGCAAAGATATTGATGTTGTAGTTCAGTCGACTATCTTCTTATAAATTCTTCTATTACTTCTCCATTTCTTTGTAAATCTTCCTCATATCTCTTCTTGCAACCTAAAAACAGGATGCTAAGTGCTAAATATGAGATGACGGTGAACCATAGTTGCGTGCTGTCAGCGGCGGCGGAGAGTTTGATGGCGGGATAAAATACCAACATGGTGGTTGGTAGAAAGCTGCGGAGATCGATGGAGCGTAAGGTGTGTGGTATTATTGAGGTGAAAGTGGGGTAGTGTGTCCTATTAGGATGCAATTGCTTGAATTGACTGGATCAAAATGAGGCATTGATCAATTTGAAAAACAGATCAAGTCTGGATCAGGCTTGATTTGGGTTGGATTCGTAATTTATTGGATATGGGCTTTGTTGGCTTAATTGGCTCGTTTAATCAAGTCCCAACTATTACGTGGATCTGTTGATGCTGGATGCAATAAAAAGAACCAGAAAGGCAGTGGCAGCGTCGACCTTGCTGAGTATTAAATACAGTGTGGTGATAACGAATTCGGGGTCATGTTTGCGCCCAAACGGTGGCGCTGCTGGAAATACCGGAGGAAGTAATTGCAGAAGGGGTAGCAAGGCTGGAGCCTAACGTGGCATGTGAGAACGGCAGGGGTGAAGAAGGATCAGCGGAGTTGAGGGTTGTTGGCGGAGCAGTCGGTGGAGATGGTAGGCTGGCAATGGAAATCGACTAACGGCGGCAGCAATTGGGCAGCGGAGACTACGACAGCTATTGTGATTGATTGTAGCGACGACGGCGGTGGCGACACTGTTGGTGGTAGCGGCAATCGAACAGAACGGTTGTGACGATGATGGCTCGTGAAGAATATTTTGCGGCTCTCTCCCTCTCTTTACTTTTTTTTTTTTTTTACCGTAACGGTGGCTCTACTTGTCCGAAAAAGTAGATAGAGGCAGGTTGTCTTGTGAGCCCCTAAAATCAAAGAAAAATAGATTGCTTGGTGATCCGCGAAACTAAGATGTAACGGTTTAAGAGACATCCATAATTTTATCATTCTAGTAGATTAGAGGAACTCTTCGGTGAATAGGCAAGAGAGCGGACGTAGACCAATTACGTTGAACCACTATAAAAATTTCGGTGTCATCTTTTTACTCTTGCTTTATTTCATACGTTCACCACATAGTTGAATATTTTTTATATGCATTTAGCTTAAACTTTGATCGAGCATGGTCTAGACTTTATATTAGAATTCAAAGGCAAAGGTTGGCAAAGAGAAGACGAAACCAATCACAAGAGATGAAATTTTTCCATGGAAACCATCGGGGAATACTGAGATAAAAACCACGGGCTTTAACGTAACCACCGGTAGAAATACATATTAAGGGTATTAAGAGATTAGTTACAGTGATTTCTCAATTAGCTTGAGAACTGAGCTTCTTAGAGCCACTATACCTCCTCTAAGCCATCTTTCTAAGGCATGGAATCCTAGGCTTCGCATAACCTTCTTCGGAGCCCACTCTCAGTTGTTCGGAGTCCTCCCGATATTTACTCCCTCCTCTCTATTTATAGGTGATCTAGACCAAATTCTTGGCTTGAGAATCTCGACTATTGCGGATCTATCAAGTAGAAAGCTATGCAGGTGTTCTGTATGGATTTAGAAAAGAAATATAATATATAGATATTTTTCTCTATAATTCTCCTTTCCCAAAAGAACAAAATTTAGTAAATGCCCCTCTACTATCGACTTTTGGGCACTTATACCCTTCAACTTATTTTTGGACCTTTCATACCCTTCTACTTCAAATTTAGAAATGCGATGCCCTTATTCGATTTATTAGACTGACACGTCACTAATCTCGTTGATGTGGCACCAATTAATATTTTTAAAATATTTTTTAATATTAGTTGGATATTAAAAAATTACCAAAATATTCATATTTCTATTAAAAAATAATTAAATAATACTTAATTGGTACACATCAGCGTAATTAACACATAAATCCTCTTCAGGGGTATCGCGTTTCCAAATTAATAGTAACGGGGTACGAAAGTCACGAAAATAAGTATAGGGGTATGAGTGCCCAAATCTATATATATATATAGAAAACTCTCTATCAAAGTAGTTGGGTGCCATGTGGCACATCTTATAACTCACAATATGCCACATGACATATCTATTTTCTCACAATTTGACATGTGGCACATTTAAATATAATAAATATGTAATTAATCATATCATTAATGAGAGTTTTGATTCAATGAACATTTAATATATTATTAATAATAAATTAAATATAAAAATAAGTATAATTATAAATAATTTATTTTTACTTATAATTTAATAAATTATAATAATTTGGAAGAATTTGAAAGGTCATTATCAAATTCTCAATAATCTATATATAATTATATACAATATATATAAATGGGTGATCAAAGTCGTAACTTTCGATGTCATTTAGAATTTATTTTTTATCTAATAACATGTTATGAATATAATATAATATTTTAATAAAATAAATATTAATTTATATAAAACTAAAAAAAATAATCTTTTGAATATATATATATATATATATATATATATAATATTAGAAACATAAAATATTATATTTAAATATAGAATAAAAAATATATAAATATTTATAAATATATAAAATTAAGTGGTCAAACAGTTGCATCATATGGCATTTTAATGATTTTCGTTGTGTCATTGGTATTTCTTCTTTTTTTTTTTTTTAAATATGGTATTTTCATTATTTTTAAGAGTTTGAAAATCACGTAATTATTTTGAAGAATATAAAAAGGCTAAATAAAGTTAAAAAAATAATAAATATATCAAATAACAATTAATTTATAAAAAATGATCTACACAATTACGTAAAAGTGATAATAATACAAATTTTATAATAAATTCATTTAATAAAATTTATCCATATTATAGAATTATATATATATATATATATATATATATATATATATATATATATATATATATATATATATATATAACTTGATATCATAATAGTTTTACATTATTTTTATTATTTTATTATTTTATATATAACAAGTAATAATTATCGTGCTCTAATAATATGTAATAAATAAAATATAGAATATAATAAAATTAATTATAAAATTTAATAAAAAAATAATATTATTATTTTTTATTGATGACTAACATCCGTGCATCGCACGGGTGCAAAACTAGTATATATAGTAGAGGGGTATTTACTAAATTTTGGCCTTCCCAAAAATATACATACATATTTATAGAGAAGACCGTGGGCAAACCAATAGACCCAAATAACTATTAATGCTCTCTCTTTAATGCATATAATAACTTTCATAACTCTCTCTTAAGGATGCCTCGTAATCATCACCCTTTAGTCTTCCACCTATTGGTTTTTCGACTTTTGTCTCTGCCTCTTGGTCTTCTGACCTTTGATCTTCCCTCGACTACGGTCAAACCTAGCTTCGGTCTTGTTTATGCGCATGTCTCGGTCTCGGCCTCATCTTAACTAGGCCTCGGATATGCTTTTGTCTTAGCCTTGGTTGATCCTCGCCTCGGCTTTTCTTATGGTTTTACTTAGGCCTCGACTAAGTCTCGCACATCGGCCTCGGCTCTGTCTCACCTCGGCCTCAGTAACATGGACATATCGGCCTCAGCTCTTTTTCACCTCGGCCCCTTAATCTTAGACACCTCGGCCTCGGCCTTTTGAGTCTTGGGATCCTCCTGTAGCAAGCGTTCACTGTTTGTCTCATTACGCCATAATAAGTTTATTTGTTATAAAGTCTTCTTCTCAGGGGTCCTGGATTCCATTCGAGCCATTAGCATCACCGCACTCACGCATGTAGATCGCAGAGATGTGGCATTTGATAGACCTTCATATTCCCGATTATATAAAGTTTAACCATTTGATTAAAAAAAACAGTACTATTTGTTTTACCCTGATCCTATTTATATTGGATTTTGAATGGCGGCAACCTATTAATGGATAAACTCTAATGCGAGAGGTTCAAATTAAAATCCAATAGTTCAATTCTCTCTTAAAAATATGAATTGCACGTCTTCCTATAAGCTAGCCTTGGTGATGATTTTTTTCCCATAGACAACGCCATTTGGCCGATTCCGTACCCGACCGACATTCTAAATGTTCGAAAGCAAAGGTAGCTAGGAAAGGACATGAGCAATCACATAAGAGACACGATATTTTTACGTTACAACCCACGAAAATTTCGAGGTAAAACTATGGGCTTTAATGTAGCCATTGGTAGAAAGGCACATTAAGAGTATTAAAAAGACGACTAACAATGATTTCTTAATTGGCTTAAAAACCGTGCTTCGCAGAGCCACAGCCCTTTCTAAGGCATGGAGCTTAGGCATTGCAAAGATTTTTTTTTTTTTTTCAATCCCACTCTCAGTTGTCCGGAGTCCTTCCTATATTTGCTCTCTCTTTATTTATAGACAACAATGCTATTAATAAGGCTAGACCCAGCACCAAATTTGAGGAAAATTTTAAATATAGCATATATAAGAAATTAGATTTTTAAATCTATTTTCTGTTCTATCAGATTTGTTTAGTGCTTAATCATCAAAATTTATCTAACGTATTTTTAATTACCCAATTCATCTCATCTCTTGGGATTGCCGTAGACCCAACACCTCAGATCCGATCCGAATTTTTCTTTCCAGAATTTTTATGAATCGGTTGTATAATTTGTATGAATATCTTTTATTTCGTCCGTCTTAACATTAGTAGAGCATAAAAACATTACACGATTTCTTTCATATATGGTGTAAAGTATTATTATAGAATTGGGTTGGATCCGAATCGGATTTTGTTCAAACAAAATTAGATCCGAACCTGAATAAGCCATCCGAATCGGATTTTGTTCAAACAAAATTAGATCCGAACCTGAATAAGCCTCGACTTTTTTTATTCAAGATTGTATCTGATTAACTTTCTTGGATCAACTTTGAATATGTTGGCTTCATGTTGGATCAGATCTGATCGGATTCTCATTCATTTGCCATCCCTGAACAAACATACAACCAAGAAAAAAGTAGTAGTTGGCATCGGCGGAGCCAGGTTTTCTGGCTGGAAGGGGGGGGGGGCAAAAGTCCGTAACAATCGATAAAAAGTTTTTTCGAAAAATAAAAATTAAAAAAAAAACGAGATGATTTAGATTAAAAGAAAAAAATGTGTAGTTGTAGAATATAAAAAAAAATGAGTCGACCTATATAATAAATAAGATTTGTTGTTGGGTCTTCATAATAGGACTACTAACAGACTCTTTGATTAATTATATACGATGAAATGTTATTCAAAGTTTTTTATAAATTCCAAACTTGAGACTAAAAAAAAGATCTATACAATTCACTATTTTTAAAATATTTAAATTACGGAAATATAATATTTAAAATAAACATATATTTAAGTATATTTATTTAAAATTAAATTTAAAAAAAAAAAAAGAATTTTTTTTTAGAAAAGGGTTTTGCACGCGACCTGATCAGGTCCTGTTAATTATAGATAACGGGTTGTGCGGAGCGCGACTCGTTATCTATTAACGGTTCATCTTCCTCGCCCGCGAGGAAGATGAACAATATTTTATACAAATAAAAAAAAAGCTGCGCTGCGAAGGCTGGCGCCCGCAGCCGCGCCGAGCACGGCTGGTCCCCCTGCTAGGGGAAGGTTTGCACGTGGTTGGGGGGGGAGCTGCTCGTGGCAGCCTGCTGTTGCGTAAATTTTAGCAAGCGCACTAGTCGCACAAGTAATAAAGAGTGAGTAGAGTATCGTTTCCTCGGAGACTGAATTTATTGATTACCGGCCTAGGTTTAATCTGATTTTATTTAACAACCGAAATGACTAAGAAATATAATTCAAATTGATAAAAATTCTCCAAAAGATGATATTGATGTACACAATTTGCATTTGCTATGATAATTTAAATTCTTTTATCTAGCATTCTGGACAAGGTTAATTCAATTTCCAACAAGTCCTTTTTATTATTTAATATTCTCTCTCGATAAATATTAAAACTATTTCTCTCTCATCACCTACTATATCTCTATGCAGGTTGATCGGAGAGAAATACATTATATTTTAGGGACTTTATTTGTTGCACGAATTCTATGTAAATATCTCTATTTTACATGATTTCTTGGTATGTTTCACTAGAAGCATTATTTATGATTTATTTCTCAATCTCATCATAAATCATCGTTTCATTTAAGTGGTGATCAATCACTTAAAAGTATTAAAAATAGTGAAACATCCGATATTGAATCAACTATGTTCTAGAATAACTTGATAAAGGAATTTATATTCTCATAGTTATACTATAAATTGTGTCCTCAACAAAATTTCAATTCATGGAGAAATGATAAAAAGAGTGGCATGTCTAACAAGCTACCATATTATCGTTTCTTAAACATGTTGTACCTATATCGCCTGTTACACAGGTGACAATATAGTTGCCTCTGTAATAGACAACATTACGCTCATGTATAATTCGAGTGCAGCCGCACCCTACCCTAATTCCTTCTCCCCATTCATTTCTCCTCCTCCGTCGCCCCTACTCCATTTTTTAAATTTCTCATCTCAAACTCTATTTTTATGTGAGACTCAATAGATATAAGTTAGTAGTAGTTATGTCTATCAATTTCTAAGATATATATGAAAAATACAATATATTTACGTATTTTATACGATTCGTAAATTTGAATTGTGGATATAGACTATGTATAAATGTGGTGGAAATTTGGATTGTAAATTTAGATTTTTATAAATTGTTAGTCTATTTTGTACAAATATTTTTATTTTGCGTATTTGTTGTATAAATATGGCATATATACGCATACACTTGTAGTATATTATACGAAAAATTTGTATGAAGTATAAATGTACCTAAATATAATATTTATCAATTGTTGCTATTTCTATACAAATATTGTGTATGTTGTTTACATAGAGAATATAATATCGCTTAAATTACAGGTACATTAGTAGCAATATATATATTACAAATACATATTAACATTTGTTGTCTCTTAACTAGATGGTTATAGGACGTTAGATATTTTTGTCCATAGTCAGTGACTGATGTTAGAGGAATTGTGCTATTATCACCAAATAAAGTTGTATTTGGTCATGCATTTTAGGTGTTCGAACCTTATATTGCAGGATTTATTTCTTGCCATCCAATTCTGAGCATAGACTACTTTTTTATATGGAAAATATAAGGAATATATGTTTATTGCAATTGCTGTAGATGGCAACTATCGTGTCTTTCCTCTAACATTTGCATTAGTTAAGAAACAAGCAACAGACATATGTGGTTGGTTCCTCACGTGAATGGCCCCTTTAGTGAGACACTGGGAGGCCAAATTATACTTGTCTCTCATTGTCATGTAAGTATTTTGAGTGTAGCGAACCATCAACAATGATACATCTCTAATTGAAATCATCGATATTATTTGTGTCGTCATGTATGTTCTAATTTCAATACGCAATTAAAAAATGCCACTCTTAAGTGCAACGTCTGGAATGCTGGTACTTGGGCACAAGTATAAGTATAACAAGTGGATTAAAAAAATTAAAAAAGAAAAACACGCCTATACATAGTTGCAAAATATTTGTCCAGAACAATGTGTCCTAGCATTTGATGAAAGCGAGACTAAATTTGTGCAAATGATCACAACTTATCAAAAAGCTTTAATGGTGTGCTGAAGAAAATTCAATCTTATCATATATCTGAATTGGCTGAGAGCGTTTGGTATAAAATAGTTTGATATTTTGCCGAACGCGTGAAGAGCTAGAGGAATGGGGCAGAAGTAAGTTTACACCTGTAATAGTTGCACGACTAACGACTCCTAAGAAGCATAATGGAGAATATAATATAACTATATTTGATCGGTAATTGGGCCAATATGAAATCAAGACTTCAAATAATTTTGATTTAAAGTAAATTTACTTTAAAAATAAGTCTAAGAATGAATATATATATATATATATATATATATATATATATATATAATATATATATATATATATATATATTATATATATATATATATATATTATTATTATTTTTTTATCGATTGGAAGCTGTCAGCTAATCCAACAGCTATAAGCTACCCCCAACCCTCCAGACTTCGAAGCCTGGACATCCCCCACATGGGGGAGGATTTGATGCCATCTGCGCCACAACTGCAGGGCTTTAAAATATATCTTTACTAATTGAGTTTACAATATTACTGTATAAAGCTCATGGGTCAAACTTCTTTTTTACAATATTTAGTAAATCATAAGCTATTTTCAAAAGTTATTATATAAATAAAAATTCTAAAATAACATATTATAATTTTTTATCTTTATTTATCTATTTGCCTGATTTCCATACCAACCCGTATCAACATGGGCGCGGCTCGCCTGCTTCCTGCGAAAGCAAGAAGCAGAAAACCGACGGCCCAGATCGGATGATCTGGATCGTGCGGTTTTCGATACGTTATATATAATTTTTATCGACTTATTTGACCTAATTTAGAGCATTTTTTTAAAAAAAAATTTAAACTACAAACTTATAAATTTTGATCTACAACTTTGTAATTGAACATATTTCAAAAAAATATCAAATATTATATCAACATGATAATCTAAAATTAGATCATTATTTTGACATAATATTTAATATTTTTTCAAAAAATGTTCAACTACAAAGTTATAGATCATATCAAAATCTATAATTTTGTGGTTTAAATTTTTTCTTAAAAATATTTCAAATTAGATCAAATAAGTCGATAAAATTTTATATAATATCTCGTAATTCGTATAAAATCGGATGATCCGACCTGCGTCGTCGGATTTCCTGCTTCCTGAGCAGGAGGCAGGCGAGCTGCGCCCTATCAAGCTCAGGAAGCAGGCGAGCTGCGCCCTATCAACATGATGCCATTAACCAGTGCCTAACGGTTAGCTGGTCGACGAAGGGTCACTCATGACTCGAAGTCAACGAAGTCCGAGCCTTTTCTCCGGTACCAGTCTGTGACAAACAAGAGAGAGTATTCATTCAACGGCCATAACCGGAGATTACCGATCAAATGGCGCGGGATCTGGTGCTCCACAACGCTTTCATCGTCACAATGGACCCCGATTCCCGCGTCTTCCGCGACGGTGCCGTCGTTATCTCCGGCGATCGCATCGCCGTCGTCGGATCCTCCGCCCAAATTCTCGCCGACCTCAGCTCCTCTCCCTCCGTCGAGCTCCTCGATCTCGGCGGCCGGATCCTTCTCCCAGGTAAACTTATCTCAGCACTTCATTTTTTTTTTTTTTTTTTGCTTGTCACTTTTGGGTCCGCCAGCCAACCAATCCTCAAAGCACCACATTTGGGGTCGACTCAGACAAAGTGACTTTGATATTAAGTTTTAGTTAAAAACGAGCAATAATATTTCTTACAAAATTTAAACCATATATTTATGATTGTACATTATCTATGTATGATGTGTGCATAAAATTATTAAAACTTAGATATTTAAAAAATAAAAAATCGACATTCTTAAATTTACACTTGCTTGTTGTTTCCTGAAAATGCGGGAAAAGGGTTCGTGAATACGCACGTGCACACGTCGCAGCAGCTGGGGAGGGGGATAGCGGATGACGTGGAACTGATGACGTGGCTGCATGAGAGGATCTGGCCTTACGAGGCGGCTATGACAGAACAAGACTCCTACATCTCCACCCTGCTCTGCTGCATCGAGCTCATACGCTCCGGAGTGAGCCATTCTTAACTTCCATTTATTTGTTTACTTACTCTTTGAGAACGTAGGACACGCATTACCCTGATAAATTATCCTAAAATATGGAACTTCCTAGTTTTCAGATTTAGATTGAGATCTAGTAATAAATAAGATTTAGGAAAACTAAGAAATCTATTAAAAGTTGGGAGATAGATTTGGGAAAAAATTGACTTAACCCTACTGAGAGATGAGGACGTGTGTCACAAGCACCATTTCGTGCCGGATCTGTGACACCATCTTGGTGACTAGCTGTGCCGATTGTGCTAGTTGGCATGGTCAAGATGTGTCGATGGTACTGAGCCGTGCTGGTCCGCACATAATTTTTTTATTTTTTATTTACTTTTATTTTTTTTGCTTTTGATTTTACATATTCCTTCTATAAGCCACATCAGCACTCTGTGGTAGGGAACTATGTACTATATAAATTGCTATGTAATTACGATTTTTATATTCGCTGTTTCATTAATTTTGTTATTATTTCTTAAATAATTTTAATATTTTTTTAAAAAAAATTGTAGGGATATGTACAATCGGCGCGTCTCGAGTTTCGGATTTACCGAAACTTGGGTCGGCATGGCACGGAAAACCTTGGTCACAAGGAGATTAGTGGGGCAGGAAAGGGGGTATTATGTTGGGGCAGCAGATTCACATCCCCTAACCGGGCGACCCGCCCCTCTGTGGTTTATTCAATCTTCTTCCAATGAAGATATTTGCATTCCTCCATCCATTAACTATGTAATGTTAGTTTGGTTGATGTCTTGAGTAGTTAGTTGCTGTGTTATGGAGTATGGCTATGGGGACCATGTTTGATTTTAATTGCTGATGTTATGTAACTGGTTAATTGAGGTGTTGCTCGCTGAACAGTAAATGCTATTGCGCCATGCAATCTTAGTCAAACCAAGTGCCATCTTAACCTTACGGAGCATGGACCAGTAGATCAGAGGTTTATTAACTCATTAGCCTTCAGTTCATTTCTCGAAAACGAAAAAAGTTGGAGGAAACTTTAGGAATTATTTACAATTTTACTTTATAACATATTTATTGGTACTGGTTTTAAAATTTGGACAAACATTTTGTTGCAAGTCTTCTTCAAGGTAACTCTATCTCACTGCCACTCTAATTGATGCACTGCTTTTCCTACTATAGTTGTCTTGAAACTATATGCAGTGTCTAATGCCCGGATATGCTTAAACCAGGTTACGTGCTTTGCTGAAGCAGGTGGTCAACATGTCTCCGAGATGGCTAGAGCAGTTGAATTACTGGGTCTACGAGCATGCTTGACACAGTCTACAATGGATTCTGGTGAGGGGTTACCTAAGAGTTGGAGTGAGCGAACCACCGATCAGTGTATTCAGGTTAATTCTTCTCTCCAATCTCCAAAGTGTGGCGATATTCATCTTTATTTGCTTGAACCAGTAGCCAATTTTAATTTTATTAGCTCATGATAATTTTCAGCTAAACACATAGATCCTGAATTCCTGATAGTATCGCTTTTCCAAAAATAATGTTAGTCCTGGATGTTCCAATGCTTGTTGCATGCTGTGTTTTGCTGCTAGATAACAGAAGTAGTAAATCTTGTTGTATGTGTTACTTGTAATGTTAATTAGTGTTGCTTTTCTCCTGGTTTCTTTTTTGTGTAAGACTGTTGTAAACACTACTTTGGATTCCAATATATTCTGTTCTAGCGATGTGAGAATCCAACCTTTTTAGCCATTCTACTAATACCATCTGGTTAGAATTTCGGGGCTTATTGTTTGTTTGGTTTAATCAGCTATTTTGTAAGATTTTCATGGACTACGTGGTTATGAACATTAGCATTTTCAAGCTGTGTTGCTATTGCATGATGTCTTTTGGTAAAAATATTAACCACGATATTACTGTTAGCTTGGATGTAGTGAAAATTGTGCACCTTTTCTTATTTTGCCTTCATACTCATGTAGATGAGGAACGATAGGCCAGATGATTGCCAGATTTTTAGTTCTTGTTGGCCTTTCAAAGTGCATAATGTACTTTTGCACGAGAACTTGTTTATTTCACTCCTACACTCTTATCTCATATTTTTTTCTCAGCATGGTTCTGTTTTTTTTTTTTTTTTGGGTTCATAGAGGTACTGGTTTATAGTGCCATCAAACACATGATTGAAAGGATCATTCATTTAAATGCAGTTGCAGAATGAGCTTTATGCAAAACATCATAATACAGCAGATGGTCGCATAAGAATATGGTTTGGATTGAGACAAATTATGAATGCAACTGACAGATTGCTTCTTGAAACAAGAGATGCAGCAGCAAAACTAGAAACGGGCATCCATATGGTAACAAATTTGGTTCTCATTTCTTGTTGGATTATATTTTACTATGTTATCTATAATGCTCCAAAGTTTCTACGATTTCTTTTTTAATTTGGTGTTAGATAGTATTTAGGAAAAATTAAATTAAATAGAATTGAATCTTTCTATGTGTATCCTTACTGAAAAATTGAGCTTCTTTCCTTGAAGTATGAGGCTGCGAGATACCCTCTTTCTAAAATAATTTGCATGCATAACTGCAAGTCAGTAAGCTGCCTAATTGGTTGGCAAGTGGCTATCTCATGGAGGCAAAATAGATTCTATGAATAATTTTCAGCTTTTTGTTAATAGCATGTGAAAGCTATGGGCAACCACTTGGTCGCAACTCAAACAAACTTCACTCGGTCTGTTGTTTGAACCATTTTGCAATGCTGGGATTTTTGTTGCCTGTCAAAATGTAGGGAAAGTGGCAAAATGGCTTCACTATTTAGGAAGCGTATAATTTTATATTTCCAAATGTCTATTCCATTGTGATAATTGGTATCTTATCAATATATCTCTAGGCAGCGAAATTTAGGTATTGTCAAAATGGCTTTACTATTTAAGAAGCTCAACATTTTTAAAATTTTCTAATGTTGGCTTTTATGCCATTGTGATGAATGGTTTTATATTTGCTGTTATTATGTCCTGTAATTCATGTTTCCTTCAAAACCAAGGAATTATTCTGTTAGTTGTAGAATGCTTAGAACCTAGAGCTTATGCTGTTTCTCTTTGTTTAGCTTATTCTGTTGTTTTTCCCTTTTCTTTGGTTTTTCTAGCATGTTGCAGAAATACCTTACGAAAATCATGTTGTGAGAACTACAAGGGGCACTGCCCATGGCACAGTAACATACCTGGAGAGAGTAGGACTTCTGAAGAGCAACTTGCTCGCAGCACATTCAGTTTGCGTGAATGATACTGAGGTGAGCAAGCTTTTTTTTCCCACTTATATCTGCACGCATATTATCATACTTATATCGGATTTATTTGAAAGAAGTCTAGAACTGTTACTTTATACTCTCTGCTTAAGCGAACTGTAATCTTGATCAACAGATCGAGCTTCTTTCAAAAGCTGATGTTAAAGTATCCCATTGTCCTGCTGCTGCAATGCGTATGTTGGGATTTGCTCCTATAAAGGAAATGCTTGATGCTGGTATTTGTGTGTCCATTGGGACAGATGGAGCACCTAGCAATAATAGGATGAGCATTGGTTTGTTTCACTTTTCATATTTGCTTTTGTCACTTTTATCTGATAGTAACAAGCACTTCTATATCTTAGTCTGCTTTTTCATTGTTTGGGTGCTATAATTTTTCTAGAAAGAGCCATAACGGATTGATGAGATCAGCTAGGTTGGTGCTTTGGTAGTTGGATTGACAAAGTCAACTGATTTCCATGATGGCTTGTTTTCCAGAGCCTGTCCATATGTTCTGTAATTCAAACTATGCACGTTGTTAATTTACCAATAACAACTACGAACGTTGTTAATTTACCAATATCAGTTGGGGGTGTTATCCATGGATTCGTGGAAACCGCCTGCATAGTTAAGGCATTTCTTTGACAAGAAGCTACAGTTAAATACATCTAGGTAGTATTAGTTTTAAATAATGTAACATTAACATTCTATTGATATTTATCACTCATGATTTATAGGCATTTATGGATTATAGTAGAAAAGAAGAATTGCGAGTTGGGTTCTTTTCTTTAGTTTGATGAATGTGCTATATAGGCGATTCTCTTTTGGTGTTCAATATGTGTTTATTTCACTATAGAATCTGACTAAGACATGAGCATTGGAGATGAAAATGTAAGAGACCTACTATCAATAACGAAATAAGCTGCTGGAGTCTCAATATTCGTAGATATGAACTTATAGACCCTAAAAGCAACAGTACATTAATGCTAGAAACACTGCTCTGAGAAGAGCATTCCGATGGTGCTGATTCAATATCTACCTACTCCTCTGTTGATCGAGTTCTTCTTTTGCTAACAGTGGACGAGCTGTATTTAGCTTCTCTTATTAATAAAGGTCGGGAGGCATGCGTTAAAGGGACAACTGATCCAACGGCTGTTCCTGCTGAGGCAGTATTGAAAATGGCAACTGTGAATGGTGCCAAATCGGTACTGTGGGATAATGAAATAGGTTCTCTAGAGGTTGGCAAAAAGGTCGGATAACATTTTGGTGTTCTTTTTCATCGATCAGTTGTATTTGATTTGTATTCTTACTTTTCTGATTAAATATTCATTTTGCAGGCTGATATGGTTGTTGTCAATCCTTTCACGTGGTCAATGGTTCCTCTACATGATTGGTCTGAAAATTTCCTAGACATCCTCCAAAACTTGCTTTTTCATGTTTTGAAATATTAGGAATTATGGTCACTACTTATTGTAACTCAGACATCCTTCTATTTACTTGTCGTGATTGCCTTTTCTTATTCCAAACACTAGATGACATGTGAGATGTTGAGCTCTTGATTTAACTAAGTACTAGGATTCATATTCTCCCTTCTATTGAATGATTTTCTAGTATGTCTTTTTTTAATTAACATTATATCCTGAATAAATCTCGCTTCTGAGTTGCCTTGCATGAAAATTATTTTTCAATCATAATAACACAGTATACTTGAGTTTTGCAATGATCAATATGTTTTCCTATATTCAACCCCAAAATACATAAGATTATGCATACTTGCGTACTCTTATAGAGTTGTACTTGCTCATACTGCTCGGTTGAAGGGCCACATGTCATTCTTCTTATGGAGTTAAATGATTTTCATTTGAAACGTTTGATTCCTCTCGGAAAGTTTATTTAGCTTGAATGCAATACTTGGCAAAGTAATTTGATTTGTTTGATTTGTTTTTCTTGCAGCATTTCGAGCCTTGTATACTGCATGAGAACAGAAAATATTGAATCTGTCATGTGCAACGGTCAGTGGATTATGAAGAATCGGAAGATCTTGAACGTAAAGGAGGTATACAAAACACTATTTTTCTCATCATCTTTGATCTATAAAATAGGATATAATTTTTCCAAAAGAAATCATATGAAATTGTAATTTATGTTAGCTGTTTGCATGAATCATGCACTGAACAAACATTTTAAATTATTAGACAGTGTTATGGATTGCTGCTTCTATAGTCGCTTCTAAAACTTTGGTATATAACTCATTAACGAGGCAATCAACTCTGTGGACCCTGCAAATCATTCGGATGGAAAGCTTTGTTGCATCCAGTTTTCTAAGAACCCCCACTATATATTAGTACCTGCATTTGGTGGAGCAATAACCTTCTGCTACTTCAACTTTTAGCTAGAGCATATTAGGCTATCCATCAGGTTATGCTCGAGATGATTCTAGGTGCTCAAATTCCCTTTTTCCAAATTTTTATTAAAAAAAAAAAAAAAAAAAAAAAATCCTGCATAGGTGTTTATCCATTGAGAGCTGGGATTTCATATTTGAACTCCAACCTTTAGGTGAGGGCTTAAGTGACCTTACAACCATCCAATCGGTGTTCGCCATTTGACAAGAGTTAGATTACAAGAGGAGAAAAAACTCGTTTATGTATGCTTTTTTTGGCTTTGTAGCATCTTCTCGCATTTTTCCCGTATTTACATTCACATTTCTTACCATTAAGGAACGTTCTGACATCTCTGTTCTCTCATGTTTGTTCTAATGTTGTAGCACATCTTCTGCATTAGCAGTAGTATCTTCAGTTCATCCAATAACAAATGAAATTTCTATCCTCCGTTCTTTCATGCTTTTAATCTTATGCAACACATAGATGTTCTGCATAAGCAGTCGTCCATCACTTAGCTCACACACCATGTCCCCATATGATTGAAAATGACGATGAAAATATTAACCGTAAATTCAAGCTGTTCAATTAGTTTCTTGACTAAAAAATTCTGAAAACTATTGATCTAAAGAATGTGTTTCCTTCTTGGCTTGTACAATTAGGAAGAAGTTATTTCGATGGCAATGCGAGCTTCAAGTGACCTTCTGCAGAGAGCGGGCATTAAACTTCCAAACAAGATGAACTTTTTGTAACAAGTTCATGGTAACCTCAAAAAAGTTATTATCAAGCTACCATAAACTGCTACCTGGCCCTGCATTGACAGTCAATTTAGATATTCACCTCACAATTTTATTTCCCCAAGGAGAATTTATTGCACTCATTTCTGTAAGACAGAAAACAATACGAGTATTTGTCAAAATGTGCTCTCTGTAATTCGAAATTGTCAAAATATGCTCCTTTAATTTTAAATGATCTTTTTATACTCCCTTGATCCTGTGAAAAAAAAAAGTGACGAAATTGTTCTCGTTAAGTTTATTGCCCTCGTTTTTCAATAAAAATAATAAAGATTATTTTGTTATTTTGCATGATCAATGGATATAAACATTAAACACTATGTTTGGATGAAAGGACAGAATTAGAAGGGAAAGAAATAGGAATGAATGAACAATGAGGGGAAAAAAAGGATGGAATTATTTCCTCTCTCTGTGTTTAAATGATGATGGAAAAGAGAGTAAGAAAATTAATAATGAATAAAAACAAAGTAATATATATTATCAAATTATCATTATATCCCTAATACAAACCATCACCAAGATAATCAAAATTATGTATAGCTATTAGTATTGTTCTGTACACAAAATATCTTAGTTCAAAGACTGTACATCTAAAATATACAAAATTTTCATATATGTAATGAGTTAATTTTTTTGCTAGCTAAAATATTTCACCCACTATTCATCTGCAACCAAAATACAACCACTATCTACCTGCAAAATATTGTCGAAGTACTTGCCTACACCTTTCACCTGCAATCAAAATACAATTACATACCGAAATACCATATGTCCCCCGCAACCACAAAAAGCGACTTTCACCATGATACGCCTATACTTAATTAGTTCCATCATTCATAACTTTCATCAACAACTCTAACCTCTTCGAGCGAGGAGCACCAAAGAATGTAAGTGTGGCTTGAGGATTTTTAGAGAGAAAACACTATGCAGTCAAAAGAAAATTTTGATGTACACCAATATTTTCCAACTCGGAAAATATTTCTTCTCGATAATAATGAAGCCGACCAGTTTCAAAAACAGCAAGAGATTTTTCACCAACTCTTTCAGCAACTATAGTCCCCTTTTCCCAAATATTTGCAATCCTTTCATAGTGATTCTCAATCACAACCTTGCACTTAGTTCCTCTAGTTGAGCTTCTTATTGGTAAGTTAACTGAAGGTGTGTATGTTGGACTAACAGTAGGAGTGTTCCTTCCACCACTGTGCATTTTATTACTCCGGTTAATATCACTATCCGAGAACGGCGCATTTTCGAAAGTGTTATTCAAATCAAAGTAAGACATGTTCCTTCTCGTTGCCAACATTGAATTTTTTTTCTCTAGCTATTTCTGCATACTCTATAGGCGTTATATCTTCATTATAAAACTCGAACTTATCATAATTATGGATTGCCTTGTTCCTCCACTTCTTTGCTTCTAGTTTCTCCTACAGGGCAATAAAATGCTCAAAGACATTTCCCCAGCATGACTATAAATAGAAAGAAGGTGAATTTAAACTTATTCTGAACTTAAACGACTAACTGCAATCAATTGATCCCATACTTCATCTTTGGCATCAAAGTTTTTGGTGATTGTGTTCCATGCAAAGCCACTTAAAAAATATTAAATAAGTCCCTACAACCACCAAAATACTTTTTCAGCGTCTAATTCTATTTTTTATATATATTATCCTTCTTCATGTGGGAACCAAAAGCAGCTCGAAACTATGCCAATACATTGTTATAAGCTTCAGTATGAAATAGTCCATCATGGCTATTCCCCTTACGCTCTTCCTCCAATAACACATCCACCAACAGTTTGTCCATTTCTTCTGTCCAAACTAAATGGTCATTAGATAGTTTATCACCTTTGTTTGGTTGCATTTCTAATTATCTGCAAAAAGTTAGCTTTTCAGCTTATAAATGGAGATAGAAAAAGCACATAGCAAGAGTGGATATTGAAGGGGCTCTGGCGACTGGCGACTTCACTACCCTAGTGGGTGATTAATGGGAAAGGGGAAGAGGGGCCGCCCTCCTATTAAGCGATCTCCGCTTCAAATCAAGTCTCCGTCATCGTGTGAACTTTCCCCAAAGGAGTTATATGGCGAATCGGAGGGGGAAATACACGCTCTAGTGGGTGAAGGATATAATCGACAGCCGGTTGTGGATCTTGCACAAAAGGATGCTTGTGCAGTCCTTAAGTTTGATATGGGTGAGAAAACTCCTCTGATTAACTCTTGCTTTGCTTCTAATGTTGTTTCTGTTGGTAAGCAGTTGAATATTGCATCTCAAGCTTTTAAAAGCCTTGCTGAAAGGAATGGATCATCACTTGAAGGGCAATCTGGAAACCCTAATACGGGTAATGACCTGAAGGGTAAATCGGTGGTTCAAGAAGCACTTGATACCTCATCTGCTGCTGAATCAGGTGATATCCCTAATGTTACTATTGCTAAATCTGGTGTAATTTCTGACGTAAAGGTTAATCAGTGTCCTAGCACTTCTGATTCACGCCCTTTAGTATCTGAAAAGATCAATCCCCCTGTTTGGACTTCATTGTTCTCCGATAATAGGAAGCAAAGCAATGGGGCTAAGCTTTCCTATATTCCAGCCCTCACTGGATGACTCGGGTCAGCCATTTATAGATTATGATGACAATGATATAGACCTCACCTATTGGCAATCATCCTTAGTGGGTTATGCAGTTGGCTCTAAAATCCCCTTTAAGCAAATGGAAAGTTATGTTTTAGGCAAGTGGAAATCTATGGGGTTGCCTGTTACCCTACAGTTGGAAAGAGGATTGTTTATTTTTCAGGTTTGACTCTGACAACAACTGGATAAAGTTCTATCAAGTGGCCCATGGTTTATTGATAGTAGACCATTGGTTTTGAAAAAATGGTCACCTGATTTTGATTTTTCACAACAAAATTTCAAGGAAATTCCCATCTGGATCAAATTCCCTAGATTGCCGTTGCACCTTTGGACACCCTCTTTCATAAGCAGAATCTCTAGCATAGTTGGCAAACCTATTTCTACAGATGGCATGACAAATATGAAAACTAGAATAGAATATGCTAGAGTGCTTGTGGAAGTGGATGTTTCTAAAACTCTTCCTGATTCAGTCCAAATAAAGAATAAGGCTGGTACAATGTGGTCTTTGCCTATTGAATATGAATGGAAGCCTAAGTTCTGTAGTAACTGCAATAATTTTACTCATCAAACTGTTGAATGCAGGAAAAAGGCTACTGAGATTTGGGTCGTTAAAGCTCATAAGGAAACAGCACAGTCTAATCCTCCTGGAGCTACTGACGATCTAGATACTAGTACCAAAACTGAGGATACCAATATTCCTTTAACCTTAGAGGCTAAAGGAAAAAGTTGCTCACCCTGTTCTAATCAGGATCAGTCACAATCTCTTATAGATGGTTTTCAGCTTGCTAAGAAAACTTCAAAAAGATCTGAAAGGATAAGTCCTGTTTCACCCCATACTCAAAATCCATATAAGGCTTTGGAAGAACATTCCTCGATTTCTCTGGAAGGAATGGATGAGATAGCTTTAAAAGGAAAAGTAAGTTCTCACAACTTTCTTCCTCCATGAAAACATGTTTGGAACATAAGGGGTTTGAATAGCCCCCTGAAGCAAAATGAGGTCAGGAATCTCATACACTCTCATTCTGTCTCTTTAGTTGCTTTGTTAGAAACTAGAGTTAAATTTCCAAAAAGTCAAAAAATCAAAAAATATATTTGTCCTGGTTGGACTACTGTGGATAATTACAACATGGCTGTTAATGGCAGAATTTGGATTCTTTGGAATCCTGCTTTACTTCATGTTGATGTTATACATAGTACTGATCAGCTTCTGCATTGTCAGGTTACCTCAAATGAAAGCTCATTTACCTACTTTCTCACAGTGGTTTATGCTTGGAATACAGGTGGACAAAGAATGTTTCTTTGGGATGCTCTCCTTAACCTCAGTAAAGATATCAGTACACCTTGGGTATGTTCTGGAGACTTTAATGTCACATTGAAAGGTAATGAAAAACTGGGAGGTAGTGAGCCTTATGTCAAAGATATTGTGGAGTTTCAGCAATGTCTTAATGAAACAGGTTTGACTGACTTTCCTTTTAAAGGTTGTTTTTATACTTGGTGTAATCAACAAGAACTGCCCAGTAGGATTTATTGCAAGTTAGACAGAACTTTGGGTAATCTTGCATGGCATGATGTAGATTTCACTCTAGATATAGAGTATTTTATGTCTGGAATATCTGATCACTCACCCTGCATAATTTCTCTTGGTACCTCACATTCAAAAGGCCCTAAACCTTTTAAATTCATTAATGCTTGGACCACCCATCCAAATTACAAGGATTTGCTTCAAGAGTCTTGGTGTCGTGAGTTTTATGGTACTAAATGTTTCAGTTGATCTCTAAATTGAAATTTGTTAAAAACAAACTTAGAATTTGGAATAAAACTCATTTTGGAGATGCTTATAAAACTCAGATGATTTCAAAGAAAAATCTTGATGCTCTCCAGAAGAAACTTTCTATTGATCCCTTGAATAGTTCACTCATTACTGAGGAAGGACTGTGTAGAAAGCAGTATTTATCCTGCTTGGAGAATTCTGCTAGTCTGCTTAAACAAAAAGCCAAAATTGACTGGTTGCATTTGGGTGATATGAATACTAAATATTTCCATGCATGTATTAAAGCAAGAAGGTTCACAAATAGAATTACTTCTGTTTTTGATGACCAAGGTAATAAAGTTTCATCCAAACAAGGAATTGTTGATGTGTTTCTTAAGCATTACACTGAGATATTTGGTACTAACAAATGATGGAACTTCAGGTGGTTTCAAAATTTATCAATAGTGGCCCTTACATTTCAGATGGTACTGCCTTGCTCCTTTCTTCTCCAGTAGAGAAAGCTGAGATAAAAAAAGCAATGTTTTCTCTTGCTAGTGATAAAAGCCCAAGTCCTGATGGGTTTAATGCACATTTTTTTAAGAATGATTGGGATATTGTGGGTAGGGATGTCACCAATGCTATTCTTGACTTTTTTAAATATGGGAAACTACTTTCAGAAGTCAAGACTACTAGCATTTCTTTGATTCCAAAGGTTGATAATCCAAATGTGCCAGCTGATTTTAGACCAATATCCTGCTGCAATACCTTATACAAATGCATTACAAAAGTGATTGCAAATAGAATGAGTCTTGTTATGAAAGATCTGATATCACCTGCTCAAGGTGCTTTTGTCCCTGGTAGACTTATTCAACACAACATAATGCTTTGTCAAGGTCTTGTTAGAAACTATCACAAAAATCACATTTCCCCCAGATGTTTGATTAAATTGGATATTCGAAAAGCTTTTGACACTGTAGAATGGGGATACTCTGGCAGATAATGAAAGATCTCAAATTTCCTCCTATTTTTATACAATGGATTATGGCTTGCATATCCCAGCCTTCCTTCTCATTGGCCATAAATGGTGAATTGCATGGAAACTTTGGTGGTAAAAGAGGACTAAGACAGGGAGATCCCTTATCCCCTTTTCTGTTTGTTTTAGCCATGGAAGGCTTATCCAGAAGGATGAGCAACCTGGCTAATAACAAGTCTTTTCGATTCCATCCCAAATGCAAAACTACCTCTCTTACACATCTCTGTTTTGCAGATGACCTCATGTTGTTCTCTTATGGAAATATGGAATCCATACAAGCCTTGATGAATGAATTCAATATTTTCTCTAATATGTCTGGATTAAAAGCTAATATGGGGAAAAGTCAAATTTATCTTGCTGGAATAAACCAAGAAGCAAAGAATGAGTTGCTTAGCACTTTCAAATTCCAAGAAGGAACTCTCCCAGTGAAATATTTAGGGGTGCCTCTGATATCGGGGAGGTTATCTAAATCTCAATGCCATGTTTTAACTGATAAAATTACTGAGAAAATCACTGGATGGGCTGATAAAACATTATCATATGCAGGAAGATTGCAATTAATCAAGGCTATAATTTTTGCACTGCAAGTGTACTGGGCAGGTACTTTTTTACTGCCTTCTTCAGTTATCTTGGAAGTTGAAAAAATTTGTAGGAAATTTTTATGGGCTGGGTCTAATACTACTTTCTTAGCTCCTGTTGCATGGCCTGATGTTTGTATGCCTAAAAGAAATGGTGGCTTAGGCATTCTAAATTTAAAAACTTGGAATAAAGCTGCAATTGCCAAACACCTGTGGGCCGTTGCAAGTAAGCAAGACAGTATGTGGGTGAAATGGGTTCATGCTGTTCATTTAAAAAATCAAAATCTTTGGCAAGTAAATATAAAATCTTCTGACGAGTGGTGCTGGAAGAAAATATTAGGGCTCAGGGACTTATTTAAACCTTTTATCAAAACAAAAATTGGAAATGGCTTGAAAACTAGTTTTTGGTTTGATAATTGGCTGAGTATCGGCCCTTTGGACTGTCTATGTTTGCAGCCACTTAGTATATTGATGCTATGGGAATTAGAAGGAATGTCATGGTTGGCAATATGTATAGAAAGGATAGTTGGAGAATTCCTGGTTGCCTCTACATCTCTTGTCCTAGATTAAAAAATGTTTTATCAAGTGTTTCTTTCAGCAGCGAAGAGGACCAAACTTTCTGGAAGCCTGGTAAGACCTTCTCCATTTCTAGTGCTTATAAATCTATCCATAATGTTAAGCAAACTAACATGAAATGGCCAAGAATTGTTTGGGATTCTAGATGTATACCCAAGCATAGTTTCATTGTTTGGCTTATCTTTAAAGGAAAACTTTCCACAAAAGATTATTTGACTAAAAGAGGTCTTTCTTTACCCCTGCATTGTAGCTACTGCGGTGATGTAGAATCCATTGATCATTTGTACTTTGAATGTAGGCAAAGCTCGTTGATTTGGAAGGAGATAAGTAGTTGGATTGGGTTATGTCCACCATATTACAAATGGCAGCACTTAGCTCCATGGATCACCCAGAAATTGAAGGGGAAATCAGGAATAACTAGGATGAGAAGGATAGCCCTTGCAGCTACCCTGTATCATATTTGGAGAGCAAGGAACTTGAACATTTTCCAAAATATAAAAATATCTTTGATAGATATAGTTATGACTATAAAATCTGAAGTCAAAATAAGACTTATGAAGTTCCCTGATTTGTTGCAGAGAAGCTGGTTTGTTATCTTGGAAAGGAAAGCAGCTCATGTTGAAAATGCTATTGAGCTACAAAGCTATGTTTGGAAATGATGATTATAATTTCAGAAACAAGGTTGGTGGAGTTTTGGAAGGTCCGGCCTATCAAACCTGAATTGCTGGTTTAGTAAATTGGAAAGAAATGCAAAGGTGGTGGAATGCTTATACATGAAAGTAAGGATGGTAAATATCTATGCAGAATGCAAATCAGAGGGTATTCCATTGATGGGGTATGTACTACAACTTACTCTGTCTCTGTTTTATTCCTCCGGTTTTCTTTTGGAAAAGATGAAAATAAGTTTCTTCTACATATAGTGTCGTGATCTTCTTAAAGATGCTCATATTCTTGTTGGACATCAATCTAATTTTAATTAAGTTGTCTGTTTTAGGACGGCTTTGATTAAAGAGACATTACTAGTCCTGGTGTCTAAGGATCTGTCCCTTGCATATTATGATTCATGTAGTTTAAAACTTCTCTTAAGAGGTTAGTTGTAAGTATCCGAGTATCGGTCTCCCATAAAACCTGGTGAACTCTATCTTAAAAAGATTTTGATTTTGATGTGGGCACTTCTCAAAAAAAAAAAATTCTGGTATTAAAAGTGCTTCATGATGTGTTGTATAAAAGTCCAGTGTGAAAAATGAAGTCTAAAGTGTGAAAACACACTTAGTGCAAAAATAAGACCCGAGTATTCGAAATCCAAGAAATCGGATAGTTGCTTCCCAAAAAGGGTTTTGGAAACTATGTGGATGCTCTCTAGAGATAAGTTCTTTACTCACATGATTAAAAATGTAAGACTAGATGGAACCTTGACCTGGATGACAATTTCTCTTATATTAGAGCAATCCTGGATAAATTTCTTTTATTAAAATTGATTGATGTCCTCGGAATAAGTTCATCTTTTCAAAGTTCCTGCACTTAATTAGAAATCTATTGGACTAAAATTCTGATCCTTCTTGTCATATGAACTATTTGAATGAATAGAAATGCTTGTTATTTCAAAATGAAAAGGTACTGCTGGTATGCAAACTGTTCTTATAGGTAGCAAAAGTGAGGACTATTTGTTGATGAAGCTGTGCAAAAGAACTGATCCTATAGAGGAGGAAGAAATATTGACAGATGTTGCCGAAGATGATGGCTTGAAAACATAGACTGCCAGTCGCTGTTACTGGCTGAGAGTACAAGCTGTAGGCTGATGTAACCAAGAGTCTATTACTTATTTTTGTTTGGGGTTAGTTGGTTTGTATTTTGTGTATATACATCTTAGGGACCCGAAAGCAATTTGGTCCCAGATAACTGATACATTGTAACCACTAGTTTGAGTTAATCCAATTACTTACTTACCAAAAAAAAGCACATAGCAAACAGTACACGATGATGAAGAAAGAACATGTTATTCATGTCAAGCAATTTATGACAAAATAACATAATCAAGCCCGAGGGTTGTTTTTGTGGCGACCCAAATCCCGGGTGCCGGAAATTTAAAACAATAAAGCAGATGTTATGAGCTAGTACTTCCAATTCACAATAATACATTAATCAAATTAATTAAAACACAGCGGAAAGGTTAAACTTTTTACATTTTAATCCCACTACAATTCTCAGCACCCCGAAGCTCGCTCTAGATCGCCAGCGGACTTCGCGAAACACCTGAGGGGAAAAGTAGCACCATGAGTATATAAAAATATACTCAGTGAGTGACCCTCCTCAGCAGTCCCCTACGTCAACTGCTAAGGCACCGGTCAAACACCAACATGCATCACACCAGTAAGCATAAAAAAACTAATGCAAACAGATGCACAAATAAAATCACATGCCCATACATATACAGTATGCAAACATAACACGCATACCAATACATATCTCGCATGTCAAACCACTCCCACATGCATACATCAGCCATGCATGTCAACAACGAGTAACCACCCATAACATAAGGGTAAAAACAACCATCGTTAGCTTAAATCAAAGCTTAACGAAAACAAATAAACCACCTTGCACTGAACCGCAAGATAAAACAATTTAAACATGCCAAAAGCATACAAGCTATCCAAGGCACAACACATAAAGACATAAGCTAATAAAATGATCCAAGCTACCATGTCAATATGTCAAGTCCGCACCCAACCCAAATCAATTATGCCATTGATATCTTGGATTATGTTAGGGTGAAATCACTAACCCAAACCAGTTAGTCCTCTCATGTTTAGTTTAGGTACCCGAATTGACCCACGGTACCAAGGTTTGGCTATCCGCTTCTAGTGCACATCCGAAGCACCAAACCTACGGTAGGGGCGACCTCTCACTAATATCCCGTGAGATACAACTCAGTAGCGATGCACCCTCCGGAAGGCACAACCCTGAGCCTCGCACACCGTAGGAACCACCCTGGCCAAGGATGATCACCCTACGCCTACCGGCCTCAATAGAGACATCATTCATTAAGATTAACACTCCCGTTGTTAACCGCTCGTCATACCGCCACCCTAGTCGGTAAAATCACACGACCTCCGGGTACTAGACGAGCTCACAACTAAACCGCGCTAATCTTAAAATCAACCTACCAAGAGTATCACAAGAGCAGGTCCGCTCACGTACTCAGCCGGGTAGGAAATAACGTTAGGCACACAAGCGTATGTCACAACTATGTTTACTAAAGTGCAGCTAGAGCAAGTCCGCTCACGCACCTATCCAAGTAAACAAAACCACATAGCTATCAGTAATGCCAAACATATCAATCTCGTCCTACCATATGTATTATAACCATACATAAACTAGGTAGAACAATAAAAATCAAGCATGTTATACAAGTGAACAACATTCTACTAAAGTGTTTACCAGTCAACACCTCAAACACTATCCATAATAGAATACATCACAACCACATGCTAATCCACATAAACCATGCCTTTAAACCATGTAATGGCATATAACAATGTAATCCATGAGCATCACAAATCCATGTTAAAATCCTAACATGATTACACTCATTTACACATGCCACAACCACATTTCAAGCATGTCAACACATGTGAAGCATAAATCCAATGCTAAAACATACCGAGCAAACACCGCTCACATACACACAAGTTAGTCTATCATGAGCATAGCCAGGGAACCCACCCACATACTCAACCAGATAAAACTAACCTGCGCAAATCCCAACCCGTTCCATACTTAGGGTAAAAACAATCACACGTTTACCTACCCACCAGAACAAGGGATAAACAAGCCTAATCGTGGCTATACAACATTACTCCTACTACATCTATAACAATGTAGAGTAATCCGTCCGAGTGCTATCGCCTAACACTTATCGAACCATCTACCACATGTATATCTAGAGTAATCAACTCAAATACATCGCAAGGTAGACCTATACCTATAACATGCTCCCTATGCACCGGAAAACATAACATATTCCGACACTCCTATCGCATGCATTTCTAGAACACCCGTTCACAAGCATGACTAGGCAATGTCAAAACCATGCATAAAAATAGCATTCATAACCACCGCCAAAAGCATAGTCTAGCATAAAGCCCTAATGCTTAACCCGACGGCTAACAAATATACATAGTATGCTAAACAAACCACATGGAACATACCAAGACATCCAATCAAGATTTACAAGCACACATATAACACCACATGTTTTACCCAACATGTCCTATATGGTTCCCGCTTGTAGATCTTAGAAATAACCGTCCCAACCTCCATGCAAACCTGGACAAGCATACTAATACAAACGGTAATACCCGTTCAGAAACCGACTATATAAGCTAGTCACGCGTACGACACAGGTCTAGTGTCGCAGCAACACATCTACCCTAAGTATAACCAGCGCAGGCGGCGCCCTCACGTACTAGGTAGAGTCAAGCACACTCACACGTGCCACAATAAACATGTTCCAAGCACAACAAATCCTACTAAGAGTATTAATCCCGGCAGTCATGCCCTAATACTCCCCAAGTAGAAGACCAGGTCAACGACCCTACGACATGTATAACTAGAACGCAGACGGCGCTCAATACACAAAGAGTGCAAAGCACAAAACCATATTACCATCCACTCATCCCTCCTAGAGTATAAACCTGGCAATCCTGCCTCCTATACTCACTCAGGTGACGAAAACACCGGTAACATATAATACAACTCGTATGTTATACCTACGAGCAAACTAAGTACCACATCTATCTAGATGTCCGAACTAGCATGCTATAGTCAAAGGCTACCTCTACTATGGTATTAACCTAGCAAACATGCTACAATACCAATCCGAGTAGATACCACGCCAATTAACATGCTACAAATCAATTCAATGTCATGCTAGTATACACAATACAACAAGCATAACATAAAACAACACAATAAAGTGTAACCGTAGGATCCACTCACCTACGTCCCGGTCCTACCGACCCGAGACCCGACGAACGGCGAAAACCCTCGGAATAACCGAAATCACCTCGCCATAGCGTCCACGAGCTCGAGGCAGGATGACGGAGCGGCTGAGATCGCCGGAGCTCCTCGCCGGAGGCGGCCGGACGGCGGCGGCGACGGCGACAGCAACGAAATCAGCGGCAATCGGAGGAGGCAGTGACGACCAACACCTCTAACACGTCCGGAGAGGCGGCGATGACGCGGCGACGGCGCGGAGACTCGCGGCGGACGGCGAGACAGCGGCGGCCGGAGCTAGGGTTCCTCGCGGGACGGCGAAATTCGAGCGCGCGAGGGGCCGAGATCCACGGCAGAGGAGACGGAGCGGAGACGGCGGCGCACGCACGCCGGCGAGATGGTCGGCGGCGATCGGCGGGCGCGGCGTCGGCGAAATCGCGAGCGCGAGAGAGAGGGAGCGAGCTCGCGCGAGAGAGAGAGAGGGGAAAGGGAAATGGGTGCGGCGCCTGGGCTCGGGCGCGTCGGGCTCGAGCTCGACCGCTCGCCCGCGCGTCCGACCCAGCCTGGGCTCGGCCAGGCCGAGCCATCTTGGCTCGGTCCGCCGGGTCCAGCCCATTCTGGGCCCAATCCGGCCCAAAACGCATGAATTTGATCCAAATCAAATTCCGAATCAAATCATAGACAAATCAAGCAACCAAGAATCAATCAAAACACTCGATTGATCTAAAATTACCCCGATAATACCTAACCGGTAATCGGAACCTTACATCCCTCCCCACTTAAAAGATTTGGTCCTCCAAATCTAAAAGCACCGGGAGCGACACGAGAAGCCTTTAGCTAACGAACCCGTAACGTAGGTACCGTACCCTAATACACCCGGAGCACTCTAAACCCGATTTCACACCAGAAATCACCGAAAATTTCGGCAGAGTCTCCCCTGTATTTCTAGGGTCCCAAACCTAAGTTACAAATCTATCGAGCTACCCGCTCGCAAACATCCACAAAAGAAAGAGAAAACAGGGCCACACGCCCTACAATACATAAACAAAGGGCTACCTGCCCACCAAGACAGAAATAAGGGCTACCTGCCCACCAAGAAAGGATAACTCACCTCAAACCAGGTTCCTATCCCTCAACAAAGCCTGCGAAAGAGAGCAATAGTGTCCAACCACACCTGCTCCAACCAATTCACAGAAACACATGCAAATAGCATTTTCAATCCGCTAAAACCAGCATGAATTTTCAAACAAATCCCCCTCGTCGTTGTACCGCCTATGCACTTGGCCAGGTACGGCAAGGTGTCTTCCCTCCCCGGGTCAACCTTCCGTCCCGCCTCCGCACACATCGAGCGCATACAGCCGACAAGGTTACTCCAAAACCATTTCTTTCCAAACCGATCCAAGTTA